>CM031920.1:36240606-36562599 GCA_018703695.1 Prunus fruticosa
GTATCATATGCAAGTGTCAATTCTACACCTATTGCTAGAAGCTTAGCATTCCTTACCTACGGGTGATGTGCTTTTGCGGTATCATATTTAGAAGATAGTTATGTCAAAGTGGGTGATGATGTTATTTTAGAAGCCGATTTACCTATCTTGGACTTAGTTGATCTAATAATCTAAAATGATTAGTTGAGGCATCATGTAGTGATCAGTGTTTTTAAAAGAGGTTTGGCTCAAAGTGGGGACAAGCCTGAATTCACTTTCAATAAAGGCGGATAGAGTTCTCATATCATGCCTAATCTCAGCCATAATAAGCCAACAGTTACTGAGAAGGAATGTGTGGGATACTTAGCCCATATAGTTAAAATACTGCATGGTCACAGATAAAATTGAAGATGTTTTTATTCAACAAGAATTCCTGGATAAATTGCTACACGGATTCCTCCTGAGGGAACTCATTCATTGAATCTCCTTCTGACAGAACCAATTTATAACACCTTGTCAATGTCACCAACATTAGTTAGAAATTGAAGACTGATTACAAGAATTGATTGATCTAAGATTCATGGACCTAGTGTTTCTCCCTTCAAGTCACCAATATTGTTTGTGAAAGAAAGATGGCACTATGGTTATGTATTGAACGCAACAAATAAATAAGGTGACAGTGCGTGACCGATATGAGTTTGCCTTGTATTGATGACATATTTTATTCGTGGTAAGGGTGCCAAGTACTTTTCCAAGATTGATTAGAGTAAGGATACCACAGACTTGAAGTAAAGAAGAAGATATTCCTAAGATGGCATTAAGAACTAGATAAGGCCTTGGACAATACCTTAGAATGGTGCCACTCGGGTCATATTCGACCAATGTGACTCCATTTTATCAGGGCATATCATATTGAGATCACACCACACAAATTGAGCCACATAAATTTCCCACCCGCGAAGGGACATGGGGTGGCATGGTTGGTGGCATTTGATAGCACATGGTCTTAAATTTGTAAACATATAACATATTGAATAATAAAAAAGATGTCAATATGGAACAAAAAAATTTAACCCTAAATATTTCGTGGGATATCCTGGATACAGATGACCCGACCCTACACGATACCCCCCTGACCTAAAAATCGGAATAAGAATACCTATATGGACTTATGATTATGTATCAAATTTGAAAAATTAGGGATATTGTTCGTTCAGTTTTACACATGATTTATCATGTTATTCACCTAACATTTTGAGTTAGTTCTTGACATTTTGTAGCTTTTTAATTTTTTTTTTGTGTTTCATGATTTTACCTGGTTAGAATGAAAATGAAATAAAAAGTGCTTATGGTTATGAATTACTTTTTTGTTCATTTTCGTAGGTCAACTTCTTTTACCTAGGAACAGCATACTCTGGTGCTCGGATGAGGTGAAGATCTTCATGAAACTTGTTAAATGGATGTTGACTACAACATATCTAAATTTGAGCTCCAGTGAACAAGTATAGAGCTTTCCATCTAATCCATCATGTTATCTGGACGAGCTTGAAAAAAAGTTCTTGGGCCAGCTTTCACCTCCACTTGATGGCATCTTATTTCTATTGTTCATGAAATTTGGTAACAATAAATTATTTAGTTAAGTGGGATTTTCTGAACAAAGAGCATATTTGTGAAGACAAAGATACATCATGGCAAAGGGGACAAGGAAGAGACAAAGGTTAAAGTGCCATGGTAGAAAGGAGAGAAGAGAAGAAGAGGAATGATGAGAGGCATTTTGCTTTAGAGCCTTGAATGTGGGAATTGAATGGGCAGATCACTTTGGAGCTAAAGATCAGGTTTTGAGTTAAGAGAGCTTGACAAGGCAAAAGGCTTTGGCAAAAGCATGTGCATGCATGTGAAGTAAAATGAATGAAATGAAATGAAATCAATTCCAGTCTCTATTCGGCAGCCAACTTGCAAGGCCCAAAACGCACACTTGTATTACTCCGATGGGAATACTTTCTTCATAGAAGTTGTTACGGATGGGTGTCTAGTATAACATACACAAATTTGAGCCCCATTGGATATATGTTGAAACCTCTGGGCTTCCTACACCAAACCTGGTTAGCAACCGAAAGAAGACCACATGGGTTGGCGGGAAAGACGGGCCACAACTAGGAACACCTTTGAACCCATGTGAGGAAAGCTTAGAGGTGCAGCGGCAAAAGATGACAAGTGAAGTGGGAGTTATGGGTTGTATTAAAAGAGGAATGTTGGTGTTGGATTTCATCATGATGTTCCTCCCTCTTAGCCCTATAAATGGAGAAATACTTCAAGCTTCATAAAACACCTCAAGGGGGAGACTCTCAAACACTTCTCTAGAGCTCCCTTCCCTTCTCTCCCTCAAATTCTCTTAGTTTCCTTTCAAGTTGTCAATTGTTGTAACAAAATGATTTTACTAAATTTTCCTTCAAGTTTTCAAGTTCTACTTTAATTTTATTTGTAATGTACATTCTTTCTTAAGTATTCAAGTTTAATTAGTTTCCAAGTTTCAATTATGGTTTTTGTTCTTATTCATTATGCTTATAAGTTAATATGCTAGTTTGAATGATTGATCACCATTTAAGCTTGCATGTTAGCTATTAGGTTTAAATTAAGAGTAGACACCATGCTTTAATTCGAATTGAACTATGAATAGGAAGAGTATGTATGGACATTACGACAATAGGGATTAAGATACATGCTTGGTTGTTTAGATTGTCTTCTATGCTTAATGGGTTCCTAATGCTTAATTTTAGGTTAAACAACAAATGATCAAATTAGGGAGTTAGGACACAAGGGTTAAGGACCAAACATCATGGTTTAATCATACTTAGCTGAGATGAATCCGTTAATCTGATTGAACTAGAACTTATTTGCTTGAGTTATTTCTTTTTTTCTCTTGTTTTATTTATTTCTTTTTTCATTTCTATTTTGTGTAAAACAAATTGGATCATTCAATCACCAATCCTCGTGGAATAGACCTCACACTTACATATGCTATACTACCAACGCCTCGTGCACTTGCAAGTATCACAAGTTGAGGATCCAGCTAAATCCATTTTGGTGCAGCTAAAATTGAACGCAGAAATGTGGGTAGACAAATGTCTAAGAGGACTAGGTCGTGAAGGAGAGGTTGTTTGCACGTTTGAGTGTGTTCTTCAATCCACTGATTACGATCAAAGCGATAAGTGGCCTTTTAAGTTTTCCAGACCATGGAAAGTGGGGAGGATAAAACTATTGGGTTGAGACAACTCATATATTGAAATCGTTAGAGGCAAATACTTTTTTTCCCTATAGAGAAGCCAATCTTATACCAAATGCAATAGAACACCCAAAAATTATAAACGAAGCCAAAATGACATCATGATAGATACAATCGAATGCATGACCTACCATATTAAAACTTGACGGCCTACTAATGAGGGTTGGGAAATTCTTCGAATCACATGAGGGGTTTTAAAATATCGTACCCATCTAACTATGCAATGCGAGGTTTAATCATAATTTCATTATCCTCCGATTCGGGTACTATAAAATGCACATAAGAAAATAATAATAATAGGAAGAGGGACTCCCTCTCGATTAAACATAGGAACTTTTATTTTCCGAACTATTAAAGGAATAGGAGAAATATGGAAGAAATTGGGAAAAATGTACTTAGCAACGGGCATCAAAATAAAGGGAAGATTCTCGTCATCTATCATTCGACCTCGAATGACGTCCAACATCTAATAAGTAGCTCTACCAAGTTGACCCCTAATGGGTAGACAAACTATTGGAACATTTTAGTCTATTTTATGGACATGAAGTTCGCAATGTGAACCACTCATCGATTGGGGAACATGGGAACATTGTGCCTCTCGCACAACCTAGTGATTAGACATGGAAAACCAAGTCTTGGCAGCCTAATGATGACTATGAAATAAGTCCACATAAGTTGAATGATAGCCTGGAATATAGTAGTGATAATGGAATAGCAAGATGACTGAAGAAGGGGAGGATGACTACACGCTGCAAGATCTAGTGAAGTTTGTTGTTAGGGTAGAATGAAGAATGTGGTGCGCACAAGTGACCACATTTAGATGATAATACAATTGGGATTCTATCCGTTTTTTGTGCATTATCATTCAGCCTGAACAACTGCTTGACGTTTATATTTGGCCGTTGCCGTAAACAAAATCCTGGACATGACTAATGAGAAAGTATAGAGGCCGAAGGGCAAACACAATGGTGGAGTTGGGCAAAGGAATTTTGTAGCCTCTTATAGCAACCTTGCAATGAAATGTTACCTTGGGAATGTTTGCATAGAACTCTAGCACAATATTCTATTGAATGTCTTCTAACATGAGTGGATATATAGGAATCAAAATTTGCCCATAACTCATGTTATGATCTTCTACATCCTAGGCCTTCCCATTCCTTCATCTGGCTTATGTTCTTCATGATGATATTCATTGACCAAATTGTGAAGCTGAATGGTGATTCGAATCGATGAGATTATTTTTCAAATATCGTTTTGAGGAATGATCGGGAAATTCATGATGGATGCGTAGAAATGGAGACGGTGCGCATGTCATGCGATAGGCTCATACACGGTCTGTATGCTTCTTGCCATCGGTAGGGAGATGACTCGCATGTCACACGAGAGTTTGTATACGATTGACGTGCGTCTTACCGATCAGTAGGGAGATGACACACATGTTGCGTGAGAAAGTCTTAAGATCAACATGCGTCTTGCCAATCGGTAGGGATACAGCGCGCATGTCTTAGAAAAAGTCCCCTATACAATCGACATGTGTCCTCCTCGTAGTAGGACACTTCGTACATGTCGACACCGAGAAAGTCTCTTGCACGAAGATATGCGTCTTATTAATCAAGGGTAAGGAGACTTCGCATGTCACAAAAACAAGCCAAATATCAAACAACTGGGTTATAGCATATACCCAAAATTTGAAAGGAAAACCTGAAAAAATAATAATAATAACTTTAAAATTTAAACTAGGTAAAATTATGATCAATGAAAATCTTGACTCCCAAGTAAAATCTTTTTCTAACTTTAAATTATAAACTAGGTAAAATCATGACCGTTGAAAATATTTGGCCCCAAGTAAAATCAAAAACATCATAAATTACTAGAATACCCTTCCTATAGGGAAAAGGAAAGGGATCGCTGGCTCGCGGGTACTAGAACAAAGTTTTGGTGCGCTCTCATTAGATTTCCTTATAGGATTGGGAAAGAAACGGAAAACCTATAAGATTTACCAGGTTTCTTTTTCCTTGTGGGATTTGGACAAATTGAAAATGAAGCTATAAATAATAGTTGAGCTCCTTATATTTTCTACCTTTAATGAGCAAGCATAAATCAATTGGGTTCTCTTTTGGGGAAAGTCAATTTTCAATTGATGAAAGCTCTTGAATTTCAATTAAGAAACAGATAAACTTTTATTGGGTTGTGTTTGTTGAGAATTTTAATGGAGATTATTGGTTCAATGGGCCACTTGGTGAAGGTAGTTTTGGGGTTGTGTGGAAGGCTGTTCACAAGCGGGATTGGTAAGAGCTGTTGCAATTAAGCAATTGAAGAAGGAGATATTGTGGTTGAGTTCATGGAAGGAGTGTATCAAAATGCCAATAGTTGAATCTTTATCTAAGTGAGAAACCACCCAATATTTTCAAATTGAAACAAGTTTTCATGGGAATTTGAATGGCACTGCATACCTTGTCTTTGAATTCATAGAGGAATACTTTTACTTAACTTTTAAAGCTACACCGCCTACACAAGAAAAGATTCACTGACAAAAATAAAGAACTTATGTCATCAAATTCTTCTTGGCCTGGATTACATGCACAAGATGGATTGACACCTGTGACCTAAACAAAATGCAGACCAACAAGCTCTTTTAGACTTCCAGTGTGTCAAGCAGACCAACCATGGAAACTTGGTGTGAAAGGCGGCTTTTGCAAGGCATGTTAAATATTAGTTTCCACAATTCTCTAGGTTTGGTCTCTCATTTTGCATCCTATTTGTTAGTGAGTTTGCATTCAGCTCATTACTTCCCTTCTTTCCTGGGACCTTGCCAAGAGGCCGACTCCAAGGTAAACATTATTTTTCATTGGCTCCCCCAGTATTCCATGTGCCATTCCTAGAGACATCATCATATTTTTCCACCAACTAGCATTTTAGTCTAGATTAGTAATTTCAAAATATTTGAAAGATTTTTTACTTATTCCAAGTTGAAAAGGCTTGTATATATTTTTTAACTTTAAGCTTTTAGCTCACTTTAATTTTCACCCTAGCTTCTTTGAATTTTACTTTGATTTTTGCATAAAGGGGCTATGACTTCTTTGGTCACTTTCAATCTAATTTACTTTTTCGAACCTTGTAGTTAAATGCTAACTAATCTTATATTTGATAAAAACAAGAGGATTATAATACTCAAAACTCATTTAACTCCCCACACGAATGTTGGTGTGCATGTGAAAGTCTCAAAGGTAAAGCATATCAATAATCTACTAATCCAAAGTAAAAACCATGATTTCAACTTCACGTTAGACTTCATAATAGAAGCATGTTCAAAATTGTACACTCACCTATGAATATCATATTCAAATTTTAATTTCATTGTATGCTAAACTGACTCCCTACGTTGCACTCTTCAATATATATATATATATATATACACCTATAATATTAATATATATAACATACATATAAAAAAATTCGGGGGGCCATATGCGGTGGCACCACTTTCACACCTTAAAGCTGCCCTTGGTCGCATAGTTCAAATGTTATTACTAAATCCCTGCCATGTGACATAAATAGTATGAGTAATCAAATCATACGAACTTTGTTGGTGCTGACATAGAGGCATCAACCTCGTAGTTGGGGCACAATGATATGCGTTGGTTCATGAATTGAGGTGTTAGTATAGGGTAAAGGTATAAATTCTTCTAACGGATAGAAGGGAAAACACTTAGCATTTCGTAAGTGATTTGAAAGAGCAATTTGAGGAGATTTTGGGCGAGGGGTTATACGACAAAGGCAATCTTCAATGAAGGAATTTACAGACGGAGGCGATTTCCAGCAGATAGTACATGGTGAAGTAAACAAGGTAAACATTCCTCATCGTCACCTTTTTAGATTGAAACGTTTTTTTTGTTGAATATATGAATCAACTTTTGCATGAACATTGAGTATCATCCATAGAATAAAAACCCTAGGCATTCCAATAGAAGATAATAGGGTTCTTGTTTAAACTGGGACGGAAATTGAATATTGGTAGAATTCGTGAACACAAGATATTAAGCGATGCAAATTGAGTTTTCCAACTTTGAGGCAATAGCCAATCATGTACTTACATTTCTCAAAACGCCTAAATTGAGGTCAAGTAATAAGGCAGGAACGTCCACTTCCAATGATGTATTTGTGGCATTGACTCGGGAGGAATTAAGATACTTGTTAGGGTTTCTCTACCGAAGAAAAATAAAATGACCGAAGCGAAGATAGAAAAATTCAAAGAAGATTAGACGTTCTGCCTTCAATATGGTTAAGATTCCTGACCCGTGTAAAGACAACTAAATATCCTCCCAAAGGTTGTGTACTTATCTTTCTAGATATGCACAAGGATGAGTTCAGGTTCCGTTACATTCCTTGGTGCAAATGATGTTGGCAAAGTTAGGTATAAGGTTATTACAACCTTAATTACCACAAGCAAAATATCTCCCCCTAACTAACATAATCCTAGGTATCCTCGTTACCATATCTCCCCTTTTTGTCAGGAAATCTAAATACAAGGTACAAAAACAAGCGACATATCAAAATGGGCAAGATAGACTTAAGTTACTACATATCTTGAAAGGGCCGATGCTCAGAGCTTTAGAGAACGAACCCGAATCGTCAATGGAAACAAGGAGTTCATGACGAAGTTCAAGACATTCTTTATAGGTCCGCAACATGTCCGGTGTCTAGATGATGCTGAACAATGATTTGATCTAAACGGTATTAGAGAGGAATAGAAAGACTGTCATTTAGAGTGTTCGGTTCATTTTTACACATGATTTTTCATGTTATTCCCCTTTTATTTTGAGTTAGTTCTTGACTTTTTATAGCTTTTTACTTCCTTTTTGTGTTTTCTTGGATTTTACCTTGGTTATGATGAAAATGAGCTAAAAGTGCATTATTGGTTATAAATTCTGTTTTTGTTCATTTTCGTAGGTCAACTTCTTGGCCTGGGATCAACATGCTCTGGTGCTCGGATGAGGTGAAGATCTTCATGAGACTTGTTCCAATGGATTGGCGCCGTTGCCAGGGAACTTGGCACGGTTGCTTATCTGTTTTGTTTGAGTATATTTAGAGTACTTAATTTTATTTTTATTTTTCTTTGTTTGTCGTTTCATTTTATTTGAGTTTGTTTTTGTTTCTTCTTATTCAGGAACATTTTGCTTATGTCCCTTTTGAATTTGGATATTTCATTGGATTGCACAATAGAAGACATCCAAGCTCAAGCTTTGAGAGAAAGGAACATCCGACTAGCTGTGTCTACTCCATTGCCTCTTTCATTCTCACCATTTTCATCATCACCAAGCTCACCAAAAGTTGAGTCACCTCCACCTTCACCAATGGCGGCAACAGCTCCCAAATCCGGAACTTACTATGCAAGAATACTCTTCACCGCCAACAACTGGACAACCATCTTGCATAGTATATCCCGCAAGCACTTTGGAAAACTTTGAGTTGAGATCGTGCATGATACACATATTGCCTAAGTTCTTGGGAAATCAGGAGAAAATCCTAATGCACATATCCTAGACTTTGAGGAAGTGTGTTCCACAATAAAGATCGAAGGCATGAATAGTGATGAGATAAGAATGAAACTTTTCTCATTTAGTTTGAAGGATACAGCAAAGGAATGGCTTCACTATCTACCTCCAAATTCCATCACAACGTGGACGGACCTTGCTACAAAGTTCTTGCAACATTTTTTCCCAGCACAAAGGACAAATGAACTTCCGAAGTCAGATTCCAGGAATTCTGCAAAGGCAGGGAGAAAGCTTCCAGGATTATTGGGACCGTTTCAAGAAACTTCTAATCACTTGTCCGCATCATAACATACAAGCTTGGCTTCTAATGGAACACTTCTATGAAGGACTTTTTGAAGTGGATCAAAATATTGTGAATGCAGCTGCAGGAGGAACTATAATGACCAAGACTCCAACACAAGTGCGAGCGATATTTGATCTTGTTGCTGCAAATACTCACCAATATAATTCAAGGCAAAAACCAGTTAGAAAAGGGGAATCCTATGATGTAAGTACCCTTTCTAGTATGGAAGCTCAGATAGCAAACCTAACCAACATGGTGAAGAAATTGGCACCAGGATCATCCAAGGTTTGTGCATTTTGCTCCACAATTGGTCATGACACTGAAGATTGTCCCTTGGCAATGGAGGAAGCGAATGCAGTGGGCTCATTTCAGAAAAAAATCAGTGGCCTAAGAATGATCCTTTCTCACAAACATACAATCCGGGGTGGAGAAATCATTCCGAATTTCAGGTGGAGTGACAATTCCGAATGTTCAACAAGGGCCAACTCAACCACCTCAAGGCCAACAACATACTCGCCCACCTCATGATCAAATGCACTATTTCAATCCACCGCCACCTAACCAATCAAGTTCAAATCAATCTCACCCACAATCTACAGGAAAATCTTTAGAAGAACTTGTTGCTTCAATGGCTAGAAACACAGATAGTTTCATCACTGAGACAAAGAGCTACATGCAGAGGAATGACACCCACATGCAGAAGACGGATAAGGCCATTGCCAATCTAGAAAATCAAGTGGGGCAAATTGCTACAAGCTTTGAGTCAAAGGAAACCTGGCATGATGCCTAGCCAACCAGTGATTAATCCAACTGGGCGTGAGCATGTTCAAGCAGTTACCTTGAGAACTGGTAAGGTAATTGGTGAAATTGATGGTTCTAAAAATTTGATTCACAATGTTGATAACATGCAGGTTGAGGAAGTGATTATGCCTAATGAAAAGGATGAAATCAACAAAGAGAAAGATAAACATGCAGCTTCTTCATCCGAATGGATCCCAAAGCATGAAATTGCGAGAAGGGCAAGAAAGGAGAAGGTAAGTCGTGAACCTACTGATGAAGATATCTTACGTGCTCCTTTTCCTCACGGGCTTATGAGTTCCAAAAAAATTCAACATGCCAAGAACATGTTGGAAACCTTCAGAAAAGTGCAAGTTAACATTCCTCTTCTGGGATGCAATCAAGCAAATTCAGAGTTATGCAAAGTTCTTGAAGGACCTTTGTACCAACAAGAGGAGATTCCAAGATCATGAAACGATTGCACTAACGGAAAAAGCTTCTCCTTTTTGCAAAGGAAGCTCCCTCCAAAATTAAAAGATCCAGGAAGTTTTACAATTCCTTGCATTATTGGTAATAAATTGTTTGAAAAAGCTTTACTTGATTTAGGTGCTTCAATTAATCTAATGCCTTATTCTGTTTTTGAAGCCCTTAACTTAGGTGATCTTAAACCAACTTCTGCAGCATTCAATTGGCGGACCGATAGATGAGATATCCAAGAGGAATCTTGGAAGATGTACTTGTGAAAGTAAATGATCTCATTTTACCAGCTGACTTTTTGGTGCTAGAAATGGAAGAAGCTCCTATTCGGGTGCGGATCTTCCATTGATTCTTGGCCGCCCTTTCATGGCCACTGTAGAATCCTGTGATCAATGTTCGACAAGGAACATTGACAATGACAGTTCAAGGGGAAACAATAATGTTCAATGTATATGATGCCTTCAAACTCCCTAATGATGAACATGAATGTTTTCGATATTGATACATTGTGTCAAATTGTGCAAAATACCTTCAATAGAACTCATGGTACAGATTCATTAGAAAATGTGTTGACACAAAATCCTCAAGTTCCTGAAATTGATGATGATGAGTTACATGAGGCTGTTAAATTCCTTGATGCATGTCCAACCATACCATGTAAGTACACTCCGAATTTTATACCTTTGCCAGTCAATCCTGAAAAGCTTGTTCCTTCTCTTGACAGGGCACCTGAGTTAGAGCTCAAACCATTGCCATCCCACTTGAAGTATGTTTATTTAGGTGAAACAGAGACATTACCCATAATTATTGCTAGCAATCTCAATGTGGAAAATGAACATAAGTTGATGCGAGTGTTAAGAGAACACAAGGGAGCAATTGGTTGGAGTATTGCAGACATCAAAGGAATAAGCCCAACAAGATGCATGCACAGAATTTTATTGGAAAATGATTCCAAACCCACAAAGGATGCTCAACAAGGTTAAATCCAATCATGACAGAGGTAGTCCGAAAAGAAATTCTGAAGCTATTGGATGTGGGTATAATTTATCCTATTTCCGATAGCAAGTGGGTAAGACCGGTCCAAGTGGTTCCTAAAAAGTCAGGAATAACTGTAAGAAATGAGGAAAATGAACTCATTCCTTCTCGTGTCAAAACGGGATGGCGTGTTTGCATTGATTATAGAAAATTAAATACCGCCACCCGTAAAGATCATTTTCCATTACCATTTATTGACCAAATGCTTGAACGTCTTGCAGGTCAGAGTTACTCCTGCTTCTTGGATGGCTATTCAGGATACAACCAAATTGCCATCGCTCCTGAAGACCAACACAAGACGACATTCACATGTCCTTATGGCACCTTCGCCTACCGGCGTATGCCATTTGGATTGTGTAATGCCCCGGCCACCTTCCAATGATGCATGATGAGTATTTTCTCCGATATGGTAGAAAAATTTATTGAAGTATTCATGGATGATTTTAGTGTGTTTGGTCATTCATTTGATTCATGCCTTAACAACTTGTCTTTAGTTTTGCAAAGATGCTGGGAATGCAACTTAATTCTCAATTGGGAAAAGTGTCATTTCATGGTACAACAGGGAATTGTTTTAGGTCATGTGATTTCCAGTCAAGGCATTGAGGTTGACAAAGCCAAAGTAGACGTGATAAGCGGTTTGCCACCTCCCACATTCAGTAAAAGAGATCCGATCCTTCTTAGGACATGCCGGGTTCTATAGAAGATTCATAAAAGATTTTTCTAAGATCTCTCGACCATTGTGTAGCTTGCTTGCCAAAGATGCAAATTTTGATTTTAATGATGAATGTTTGGCAACTTTTCAAAGGCTCAAAACTCTTCTCACAACTGCACCTATCATTATGCCTCCAAATTGGAATTTACCTTTTGAATTAATGTGTGATGCATCTGATTTTGCAGTTGGAGCTCTATTGGGACAAAGAGTTGAGAAGAGATTGCATGCCATATATTATGCAAGCCGTACCCTTAATGATGCTCAGTTGAACTATTCAACTCCTAAGAAAGAGCTTTTAGCTGTAATTTTTGCTTTAGAGAAATTTTGTTCGTATTTGATAGGCTCTAAAGTAATTGTTTTTTCTGATAATGCAGCTTTGAAATATCTCTTGGCAAAGAAGGAAGCAAAACCAAGATTGATACAATGGGTTTTGTTGCTCCAAGAGTTTGATATAGAAATCAAAGATAAGAAGAGATCGGAGAATGTGGTAGCTGACCACCTTGGCCGATTGATCACTAACTCCAATACCGAAGAAGACACTCTTCCTCTTCGTGAATCATTTCCTGATGAGCAACTTTTTGCATTACAAGTTTCTGACCCATGGTATGCTGACATTATCAATTTTCTTGCTCCAGGAAATATACCCAAGGACTTGTCAAGAGGTCAAAAGGACAAATTACTGAAAACCACCAAGTCCTATGTGTGGGATGACCCATATTTATGGAAGTATTGTTCGGACTCCGTGGTTAGGCGATATGTTCCCGAAACCGAATTTCAGTCTATACTCACATTCTGTCACTCGAACGCATGTGCTGGCCACTTTGGAGCCAAGAGACAGCATTGAAAGTTTTGCAAAGTGGATTCTATTGGCCAAGCTTGTTTAAAGATGCCTTACAATTTTGTCTATCTTGTGATAGGTGTCAACGGATGGGTAACATTTCATCTCGAAATGAAATGCCTTTAAATCCAATTCTAATTGTTGAAATATTTGATGTATGGGGAATAGATTTCATGGGACCATTTCCTTCATCTTTTGGAAATCTATTTATTCTACTTGCGGTTGACTATGTTTCAAAATGGGTGGAAGCAATTCCAACCAAGACTAATGATTCGAAAGTTGTTCTTAGCTTTCTTCGAGCCAATATCTTTTGTAGGTTTGGAACACAGAGGGCCATCATTAGTGATGGAGGATCCCATTTTTGCAATCGATCATTTGAGACCCTACTCAAGAAGTATGGCATAACTCACAAGGTGTCCACCCCCTATCACCCTCAAACTAGTGGGCAAGTGGAGATTTCTAACAGAGAGGTGAAGCATATATTAGAGAAGACTGTTGGTCCTACTCGAAAGGATTGGTCTATGCGCCTTAACGATGCTCTTTGGGCTTATCGAAACTCTTACAAAACTCCAATCGGTATGTCTCCTTTTCGCTTAATCTTTGGTAAACCTTGTCATCTACCTGCGAGCTTGAACACAGGGCCCTTTGGGCAATTAAGAAGTACAACTTCGACATGAAGGAAGCAGGAGATATCAGAAGGTTACAACTGAGCGAACTGGACGAGCTTCGCAATGATGCTTATGAGAACGCAAAAATTTACAAAGAAAAAACAAAGGCGTTTCATGATAAGCATATCATTAGAAAGTCGTTTGAAGTAGGGCAAAGAGTATTACTCTTTAACTCTAGGTTCAAACTCTTTCCAGGTAAGCTTCGTTCCCACTAGGACTGGCCCATTTGTCGTTACTAATGTTTTTTCCTATGGTGCAGTTGAAATCCGGACCAATAGGCATAGAAAAGGAATTCAAAGTTAATGGGCATAGGTTGAAAATCTACCACGAAAATGCTTTGCATCAAGAACATGACGTACTCCACTTCATTGATGTACCTCCTGGTGCAAAACTGAGTTGGGAAGGAAAGTCCTTAAAAAATATATATATATAAAATAAAAAAATATAAAATATAAAAATAAAAAAATCACTTGCGACCGGTCGCTTTCCATAGAGACCGGTCGCTCTACGCGAATTGCTGAAAATTTGAAATCTCCCGAAAGCGACCGGTCGCTTAACACTTGCGACCGGTCGCTTATCACTTGCATATGTTTAACGTCCCGCATCTGTTTTCTTCTTTTCTCTCTTCTCTCTCCTCACTTTCTTCTTATTTTTCCAGACTCTCTCTCTCTCCCCCCTTCGACTTCTCTCTTCTCCCTCCCTCTAAATCCCTCGAACTCCCACCCTAATCTTACCTCAAATCACACTTTTCTCACTTGTTTTTTCGAGTAGAATCCGTTTTTGGCATCTATTCCTTGAAATTTCAAGTGTTTTCATCAATTTTGGAGGATTTTCAGTTAGGGTTCCTATTCAACCAAGGTAATTTTCGAATTTTCTTCGAGTTTCCCCTTGATTTTATTACTCTAACTGGTTTTCTTATTGTTTATTCTTGTTTCTAACTTGTTTTTCTTTGTTTTTGTTTTTGATTGTGGCTTGTGGTTGTGTTGGTGTGATTTTGCTCAATTGGGTATGTTTTCTCTATCTCAATCTCTCAATTTTGATCATTGTTGTTAATATTGGTGCTTATGATTGAATGTGTGGCAATGTGGTTGAATGTTGGGATTGTGGTTTACATTTTGGCATTTTTGTGCATAATTTATTTTTATTTTTTTGTGGAATTATTGAATTTGTACATAATTGTGGTTGAATTTTGGTTTTGTGATTACAATTCTGGCATTGTGGCATATTACATGATTGGGAATTGTGGCATGAATTTTGTTGTTGTCTTGCTTTGTGCATATTGGTTCATTTCCTTAGATGTCTAGAGCTAGAAAAGGTACCAGAGGGGGTGCATCTTCTTCAGGAAGTGCACCTCAACCGGAAGAGGCAATGCTCACTGCCACTGTGGTTCCTCAGCGTAACCTAGATCTTAGTCCCTCCATCCAAACCACTTCGCTTATTCAAGTCCAGCACCTTCTTAGGGACAGAAATCTCTTACCTTTAGTTCGTATCTATAAAAAATACAATGAATCATTAGTGCGAGAGTTTTATGCTGCTTTCCCTAGGGAGGAGCCTACAGATTATGCAGATGTGCCCGTTAAGGTTCGAGGCAAAAATTTTGAGCTTTCCACCTCCATTATCTCCGAGGTTCTTCACATAGAGCAGGATACCTCTAATTGGAATCGATATCTGGTTAGGGATTTTGACATGCAAAGCGCGCTGAAACACTATTTTATGCTGACCCTGCCTTTGCATCTCAAACCAAAAAGACTGTCCTCATTCAGGGTAAGTTGACACCCTACTTTGCCATCCTGTGGAGCTTTGTGCGCCACAACATCTATCCATCCGGCCAACGGTTCAAAATTCCCACAGTATGGGTCAAGATCCTGAAAGTGTTGCATGAGGGAACTTTTGCCCTACCTATTTGTGACATTATTTTTGAACGCTTGAAGGCTTGTGCACGTAAGAAAAGCATTATATATTATCCTTGCCATGTTAGCATGATTTGTGAAAGCTCAGGTGTTCGGGCTCGCTCTAATGATATATATGTTGAGCCCATGGGTCCCATTTCGGACACCTCTCTGTCCAAGAGTATCTCTCAGAGGCACCATGCACACGCACCTACTCTAGTGCAGCCCCATATGCAACCACCACCGCCACACAGGCCGGCCTCATCACAGCCATTTCCACCCGCTCCTAGTGTCGACACTTCTGCTTGGGAGCCCTCTCTCCAAGCCATTTGGGACTTGCAGATGCTTCAGTACCAACAGATGCAGGCAGCAGCACTGATCGGTTCATAATTGTATATCATTTTGTACCCTTCTAGCTTATGATTTGGTAATGTTTTTGAGTTAAACTTGTGCTTTTAATCCTTTTTGTGTGTATCTTTCAGTTAATTGAGATTTAGGTAATAATGATGGCTTTGGATAGGAAATGATGCAATCCAATCATGTGAAGGCCTGATTTGGATGAAGGGAAGAAGAGCTTAAAGACAAACTCATTTTTGCTACAGCCCCCTGCCAGTCCAGTTTCGTAGGTCATATTGTAAGCTTTGTTTCAGCAACCTACATAGCTCGAATGAGGGCACATTCTTCATGAAAGTTGTTCCAATGGGTGTTTACTATAACATATCCAAAATTCAGCCCCATTGGATAAATCTGGAGTCCGTTACCTAGCAAACACAGAACCATGCTCAGGATGGATCTTATCAGCGCGGAAAATGAGTTAGCAATTTGTTTCGGCCTTATCTTTTTCCTCCGACCTTGGATTGGCCCAAATAACATATGGCTGGAAAGAAGACATTCTGAACTTCAATTTCGAGTGCTTAAAGTCCTAATTTGATTAAGAGAAGCCCAAGTTGTAAGCCCTTGAAGTTTCTGGTCATGCTGACCTCAGCATGTGCTGGTTGGATGCTTCGTCATGGTGAGCTAGGCATGAGCTATCATTTCTGGTTGGAAGCTTGGTCATGGTGACATGAAGATGACCTAGGGCTGCTAGTGGGATTAATTGGTGAAGTGCATCAACCATTCAAGATTTTCTAATACAAGTGCATCACCCATTCAAGATTTTCTATTACAAGTGCATCAACCATTTCAGATTTTATAATTCAAGTGTTGTATGCATTAGCCATATTGAATTCAGATTTTTCACTTCCCCTAGGCCTATAAATAGGGAAGTTCTCTATGCTTGTAAAAACACCCCAAGGGGGGGAGCTCCCAAGCACTTCTCTAGAGCTCCCTTCCCTTCTCTCCCTCAAATTCTCTTAGTTTCCCTTTGTAGTTTCTCAATTGTTGTAATAAGATCCTTCTATTAAATTTTCTTTTTATTAAATCTCCAAACACTTCTCTATTCTCTTTTAAAGTTCTCCATGCTCTAAAACATTTCCCAAATACAATTCCCACTCTCTTCCAAGATTCTCAAAGTTCCCAAACACTTCTCCCATTTCCTTCATCAAATTCTCTAAAGCTTTCAAACACATGTTCTTCCAAAATCCACAAAGTTCTCAACACCATTTTCCCTTCTCTTCCAAAAGTCTCCATGTCTCAAACACTTCACAAACACCTTTCTCTCCCTTCCCTAAGTTATCAAATTCTCCAAGTTCACAAACATTCTCCAAGTTCTCAAACACATTTCTCTTCCCTTCCAAAACTCATCCAAGTTCTCAAACGCTCTCTTCCAAATTCTCAAAGTTCTCAAACACTTTCTCTTCCAAAATCCTCAAGCTTTCCAAACACTTCTCTACTCTCTTCCACATTTCCCTTCTCTTCCAAAATTCTCCAAATCTCTCAAACACTTTCCTTCCTTCCTCAAATGCTCTCTTTAATGTTCTCTAAGTTGTAATTTATTTTTCTTGTAATGTACATTCTTTCTTCTTGTTTTGTTTCTTTTGTTTTCATTTTTGTTTTGTGTAGGAAAAGTGAATTGGATTATTCAATCACCAATCCCTGTGGAATCGACCTCGCACTTACATACGCTAAACTACCAACGGTTCGTGCACTTGCGAGTATCACAAGTTGATGATGCAGCTGAATCCATTTTGGTGCAGCTGAAATCTACGCAACAAGTTTTGAGCAGATGCAGCATATGAGCACCTCCATTGACGCCATTTGGACCCACCTCCAGATGCCCGGTCAACCCGGGACCGATGATGGTGATGTTGGTGATAATGCTGATGATGTTCAGTAGTACTTTGAGTATTGTATCCTTTTGAATTTTTTCGTTTATTTTGTTTTTGGGTTTTATTTTAAAACGGTTGTTAGTTTGTTTATTTCAATTTTTATTGTTAGTTCAACTTGTTTTTGTTTACTTTCCCTTTTTATTTTGTGATTTTCCATCCCAATTTTTCTATATGGCATTGTTTAATCTTCAATCTCCATCAGTTATAAACGTGTTTCATATAAGTTTGGGAAGTGTTTTCAATTCATTAATGCACAATCAGGAATTGGGCGTGAATGCTTATTCTATTTCATAACATGTGATTACATATATAAACTTGAAAATGCATACATAAAATTCCTAATCACATGTTCATTGTTGCATTCTGCGCCACCTGAGGCTTCTGCTAATTGCCTCTATCTGCTCTTGCTTGTAGAACCTGCAACAGCTCTACATGATCTTCATTCCTCTTTTGTAGCATCCCTACATGCTGGTTGGCACTGTAGAGCCGCTTCTCAGGTCCGCCACCTGAGCTTTCAGAGCAGCCACCTCCTCGTTCAGTGCTCCGCACTCTCGTGTCTCGCTAGTAGGCGCATGCCCAAATTGGTAGCCGAGACCGCATTGAGCACTCTTAGATTGTGGGACTCGATCCACTGCCATCAAGTCAGACCTCTGCGCCACATGCAGATGATCCGCCATTGTAAGTCTCCTGACAGTCATGCACCGCACCGCCTCGAGAAGTTTGAGGCCGAGCCATGATGGTATGAGGAGTTTGGGAAGAAAAGGTTTGGAGGAGCCCTTATCTCTGCATTTGGTGGTGCAAGCGACAACTCAAGGTTTAGGTCATCAATGGGAGTAGCTGAAGATGCCATTGATTTTTCTGTCTGGACTATTTGATGTTTTTTCTTGAGTTTTCAGGATGAAATGCAGGGTACTCCTCCTTTCAACCCAGAAGTGGTTTAAATAGGCATATGCTCATAAGGGAGCCGACACCACTTTGCATTTCCTGAGCAATTTGCGGTTGCGTCCAGTTAAAAGGGAAGCATTTCTACTTTCACTTTACTTTCTTTTCCTCCCTGTTTTTCTGGTGCATTGTGTTTTGATTTCTTTTTAGTTTGTCGTCTTTGTTTTATTTAAATTGGGGAAGTGTGCTTTGTTTCTTTTTAGTTTGTCGCATTCCCTTTATTCAAGTTTGGGAAGTGTGTTTTGTTTTTCTTCTTTGTCTTTTGCAACTTTCTTTTCTTTTATTTCCGAAAACGAGAAAATTGGAAAAAAAAAAATACACGGAAAGGGCAAAGACAACAGGCACACCAATAATACATTAGAAATCATTCTTTCACAGTGCTCGGTGTCTCGACCATAGGACCTTTGAGTTTAGCCCTACGGCTATCCTCTTCCGGGGCCTCAGGGGCAGTATCTTGGGGCTCATCACTCGAGCTCCCAAAGATTGCACTCTTAGCTTGAGCGTAACCACTATCGCGATCTGTTTTCTTGCGCTTACCCGGTCGGTCTAGGTCCTCCAGCTGCTTTCTCATGTCCTGAGCATAAACACTTACCATCTTTGAGAGATTTTTGTTCTCTTCCCGCAACGCTTCCAGCTGGTCTCGATTCACCTCTATTATCCTTCCCCTTTCTTTTTTTTAACTTTTAATAATACTCTTGGCACTCTTCAACCATACTTCGCTCTCCGCCAACTGACCTCTTAGCACCTCCATCTCATGGGACTTCGCAATTAGGCGATGACCCACACTTGCGACTGTTGCGGTGCTTTGCACGCTTAGTGCCAGAGCATCGCTCACAACCCGGTTGTCATCCCTTGCTCCCAGCACCCGTATATCCTTGGGAGTCACTAGATTTCTAGCAACTCCAAGGGCAACATCGTTGTCCAGCAGTATTGAGTCATTCACTGTCACGTGCCCCGTGCGGAGGCAAAGTAGGGCATCCACACTGGTGCCACTGCTTGGCCTCTAGTCTGAGTTGGTGGAGCTAGGTTGAGATCCAACGAGAATGGGTAGGAAGAGGCCATTTGTTTTCTAACTTTGATTTCTTTCTTTCTTTTCTCTTTGGTGTGTTTCTTGAGTTTTGTGTGTTTTTCCCCAACTCTTTCTCTTCTTCTTTTATAGAGTTAGTTTCTACGTAACCCTAGCCACTGCGCTTCCTGGTTTGGCGCGGCCCTTGCGGCCTATGCCCCTCTGTCGCCTCACCTCTCCCCCAACTCCTTTAATTGCATTTCCGCCTTTCAGCGCTTTCAAGAAATAAAAGTCGTCGCGCCTTCCTATGAAAACAATAATTCTGGCTTGTCGACACGTCTCTCACTTTGTATCCCGTGACTCACAGGTGCCGAGACATCAGGGCCCACTTTTTCTATTTTTCTGAGTTCTCGCCCTTTGTGCTTCTAACTTGGTTTCTTTGTTTTAAATACTTCCTTCGCTTTTGGGCTTTCGTTTGGGTTGGGCTTTCATTTTGGTTTGTGCGTTTCATTGGTCTCGATTTCTGCGTGCATAGGACTATTGTTAGGGCTTACTGTTCTGTTTTGTTTTGTTTGGGTTGGGTTGGTTTTGTTTTGTTTTGCAACCGTGTTGTAGTTTTAGTTTGTTTTTTATTTTATTTTATTATTTAATTGCTTTATCCCTTTATTTCTTGTTATAACATTGTTGATGCCTAAGTTCTTTAACATTGAGGATAATGTTTATTTCTAAGTTTGGGAAGGGATAGCAAGTCTTTTTTTTTTCACTTAAACTCTTGCTTTCTTTTATTTTGTTTTCTTTTCAGTTTTGAGTTTTTTTGTTTTCAAGTCACTTTCCGGATATATATGATGAGATTATGATGAATGTTTACATGACTTGATTGAAAATGCTAAAAAAAAAAAATTGTTATTCACTAAATGGCATCGTTCTAGCATGATATGTTTGAAACCCTATATGCACTTGCCATTTGTTTCATAATTCTCCAGTTGAGGGACTTACATGATCCAAAGAATTGTATCAAGCATGAATTAAACTTGTATAACCATATAATGCGAGCTTTGAGCCTTTTGCTTCAATTCATGAGTGTTATACACATATTCTTATTTTCTTGTCATCCTAGTTGTTGTTTAATCTCATTATTCATTGATTTGGTTGAACACTTAAAAGTCACTCATTCTTGTGCAATTTGATTACATGATATTTGAGAAATGATATTAAGGCCCTCTTTGGACTGTTTGTGCCTTTCAAGCTAACCGTATGCATGCTTATGCATGATTTTCCATTGTAACCACTTTGAGCCTACATGTAAGCCTTTTCTTTCATTTAACCAATTATTATTCCTAGCCTTAGCCTGAAAAACAAGAATTTACCTTTCTAAGGAACTCATGAGCTTTAATTTAGATGTGTTTTTCATGCTAAGTTTGGGAATGGTTATTACATTTCGAAAAAAAAAAAAAAGTACTTCACTCAAAGGGTGAAAGAAAAGAGAAAAGTTGTGGTTAAGCGGCAATGGTTTCAAATTCAATTCCATGTTTCTTGGTTGTTCGAATGGAAGGAAGGAGTGTGAATCCAAATATTGTGGGGGTATAAGGCTTTGTGGTCTATTTGATCATCAAAAAAATAAAAGATTGAAAATCTCAAGCGTGATGTTTCAAAGTCTTTTAGTCAACGATTATATGCTCTTAAATTGTGAGTTTCTTGGACTTTGTTGTATCCATATCCTTCATTTCTTACTCACCTTACACCCTTAGCCCCATTACAACCTATAATAAAGACCTAAATTGATCCTAAATGTCATGTGGTTGAATTGCACACGTTCTTCTTCTTTTAAGTGTTTAGCATCCTTCTTGAGATCATATTCATGCATGTTTTTCAGCTTGCTAATTTTGAGTTAAGTCCCTTATGGTTTAACTCTATTCTCATGTTTATTATTGAGTGATGCATTGTAACCCTCTTCCGAGTGATTCATTTATGAGAGGACAACTTTGGTGAGATTTGAAGTTACATTTGTGCTTGGTATGATTTTTGAAGTTGTGTGAAAACTGAAATTGGAGAATGAGTTCCATTTGGCCATCACACTACTACACTTGAGCATGTTGTGTTCTGAACATTGCCGCCTTGTGACTAATGTCTAAACTGAGTTTTTCTTGTGAAAACTTTTGAGTCGTTTGCATGAGTCACTCTCTCTTTGGAAAGTGTTCGGAAAGTTTTGTTTTCAAAGTCTTGTTTTAGTTTCTGTTTTTGCTCGAGGACTAGCAAAAGATAAGTTTGGGAAGTTTGTTCGGTTCATTTTTACACATGATTTTTCATGTTATTCCCCTTTTATTTTGAGTTAGTTCTTGACTTTTTATAGCTTTTTACTTCCTTTTTGTGTTTTCTTGGATTTTACCTTGGTTGGGATGAAAATGAGCTAAAAGTGCATTATTGGTTATAAATTCTGTTTTTGTTCATTTTCGTAGGTCAACTTCTTGGCCTGGGATCAACATGCTCTGGTACTCGGATGAGGTGAAGATCTTCATGAGACTTGTTCCAATGGATGTTAACTACAACATATCCAAATTTGAGCTCCATTGGACAAGTATTACCTATCCAACCAATCCAACATGTTACCACAGCTCTGGAAATCCGGAATTGGCCAGCTTTTACCTCCATTGTATCATCTTGATTATTCTTGTTACCATAACACTTGGTAACAAGAATTTACCTTAGTAGATGAGATATTTTCTGAAGCATTTGGCATCTTTGTGAGGACAAGGCTTCATCATTTGCAAGGGGACAAGAAGATAATGGGTGAAGACTTTGCATTAGAATACTAAAAGTAAAAGCTGGAAAGGAGGAGAGAGGGAAGCAAAAGGAAGTGCAATATGATATTGGGGAGGCTTTTGAACGGGGGTATTGGCATCCATTCCATCATTCTACACATTAGAGCAGATTTTGGAGAGCTTGGAGCCAAGAGAAAGCCAAGGTTCAGCCAAGCAAAGTGGAGAAGAAAGCTTCCACCATTGAAGACCTTGAAGCTTTCACCATTTTCTCAAAATCTGTAAACTCTTTCTAATTTTATTTTGAATTTGTATTTGGAACAAGTATGAGCAACTAAACTCCATAGCTAGGGCTTAGGTTGAAGCCCTAAACATGATTACCTTATTGTTTTGATGCTTGAGTGTATGAATTTCTGGATATTGTTGATGAATTCCAATTCACCAAATTAATCTATCCTTGATGTGTGTTTTTCCTTGGTTGGCCATCTTTGAAAGCATGCTTCTTGAGATTGTTGGGATTATGTGTATCTTCATGTTTTCCTAAGCAATAGATGGATGGAGTAAGAACCATCCATGTGAATTGGTTTCTTGAATACCTAATGTAAACACCATGCTATTAGGATTCTTGTGATGTTCATATTTTCTTTGAACTTAATGGGTTTTCCTTGTAATTGAATCGAAGTATGAACCATACCTAGGTTTGGTTATGAGGAGAGCACAAGTATTGTAGCACGAACCATGCACTTTACGCATATTAGAGAGAATCAATGCGTCTTGAGCCACGACCCATGGTCTTGATTGCGAACATCTTCATCAACACGTTTAGAGTTCCTCACTTGAGTATTCATGAACTTGGGTAGAATTGTTTAGGGTGGATTCCGAAACCCTAGTGTTTGTTACATTTTACTCTCACATTTTGATAACTCATCTCTGCCATTCTCATTTAAATTCAAAGTTCATTTACTTTCATGCAATAGAAATAGGTCACTTGAAACAAATCAAACCCCCCCCCCCCCAATGTGTGTGTGAGTTGTGTGTCTTGTTTACTGAATTTTGTTTGTTTCCGTAATTTTTTTGGACTTTTGGTCCGCATTGTGTTCTTGAATTTTCTGTGCTGAATCCAACCGTATAAAGAACGTGAATTTTGGACAAACGGTTGGAAAGTTATAGGCAAAACACTGGACAGAGGTCGAAACTGAAAGCAGAGAAAACGACTCTGTGCAAAACGACCGGTCGCTCATCACGTCAAAATTTGAATTTCGACTCTGTAAAAAACGACCGGTCGCTTTTACCTCACGACCGGTCGCTTGTTACTGTTCACAGCACTATTCCTTTGTGATAAATATGTGATAAAAGGGTGATAGAAAGTGTTGTTTGTGTTTTTCTTTAGTTTTCTTGTGTTGTTTCATTTCTTTTACCTTCCTTTATTCATTTTTAGTTCCCAATTTGTATTGTGTTTGTGTGTTGTGTAAAATTAGTGTTCTTTACATACTCAAATTAGAACTTATAGGAAGCCAACAAGTTCTTCGTGGGATTGACCCCTACTTACATAATCTATACTTCATTAGATTCGTGCACTTGCGGGTATTTTTAATTGGTTGTTTGCACATTAATTTGTGTCCTTTTAGGAATGCAACACAGAGCATGAAGCATCACTATTGTGGAGAGTGGTTTGAGAGAGCACTTTGATATTGCTAGAGTAGCAAATTTCATCAGTAGGTTGAACCAGAATCTCACAATAAGTAGCCAACAATGTAATGATATGGGGATAAACCAAACTGGTCGTAATGTAGGATCGGAAACCATCGTAAAAGTCAATAAAATTATCACGAATAAAGCGTTCCACAAGGATGAGGAACCCATATTGAAGAATATACATAAGTTGAGAAGCTTTGCAACTAACCCTACCATGCTGGGATGTAGGAGTCAAAAAAATATTGATAATCATGTATACAGTGAGACATCCTAACAGAATGAAGTTTCGAGGGAGGCTTTGGAGGATCATTATAGCGCAAGTGAACCAAAGTGTTGTGGTCAACGGAAACATAAGTGTAGTCTTGTGATGATGAAGAGCGAAATAAGGTCAACTTAAGAACAACAACAATAGAGGTTTCAGTGAGTGAAATGTCAATACCGGGACCCGAATGAGCAATATAGGGCTTGGAATAGTGGAACTAGTGATTATCGGAAAGTTGGCATAAAACTCTTGTACAATCGAAAAATTGGGAACCGACAAGCCATGAATCAAAGCAATCAATCAACACTTTGAGATTATATGGGCAAAAAGAGGGCTATGGTTTGAGAGGTTAAGGTCTTCTTCAATGAAAATGGGGCAATGACGAACAATGTTGAGATATCGAGCTCGATGGGCTAGAGTAGTAAAGTGAGCACCCAGTGGAATGGGAATTGACAAAGAGGCTCGTGATTCTTTAGACGACGATGAGCGGTGCGCAGCGGCTGATGGCTTCTAGTATGCTAGAACTTGGTATGATCTGCCTGATCTTGCATCCATTTCATGGCTTCCAAAATTCCACTTTCTCCAGTCATCTCCATTAAGGGGGATTTCTATTGATTATCATGATTTACCTCACAAGCATATTGAGCCTTCTTCTCATTAAGAAACTTTTTTAGGGCAAGTTAATTCATCAGTCATGCGGCTAACATGAGAGAGAAACTAGAGAATTAGATGTGGGGATTACGCAAGAGAGTTTGCAGCTTCACACGTTTCATTCTATCAGGAGATCGATGATGGATTTTTCCCTATTCATTTTCACGTCCCTCCTATCAAGGTTCTCCTTGATGTTGGGACACATTGTGGTGACAATCTCCAGGTTCCTGATGCCACTTTTCTAGCCTTCGATATCTACTAGTTCGGTTTCTATTGACCACTTTCATGAACCTCTTGTTCAGATCTTGAAGTTCGTACATGTCTTTTAGGAACGTCTCAATGTTACCTAGATGGTCATGGTTCTTCTTTCATTTCATCGGTGTAGTGAGGGTGATGATTTCTTCATGGATGGAGTTGAGACTCATGGTGTTGAGCAAATGGTTGTTGTCTCGTGATTCCTGAGGATGGAGACAAGTAATGTGCATCGGCTGAGGGCTCTTAGGCCATCTCCAGCCATGGGCTATATCCCAAATATAGCCCTAAAATAATGCAAAACTCATCTCTAGCCATAGGCTAATCAAAATTTTGGCCAAATTTGGAGGGCCACGTTTGGCCCTTTAGCCCTCCAATCGGGCCACATTTAGCCCAGCTTTAGCCTAGGCCAAAATTTTTGTGGGCCCCATGTGTGTGTTTTTGAAGAAGATAAATTATCAAGTGTGGCAAGAGTACGAATCATCTTGTGCAAATGCATATCCAACAACCAACAATAAAAGCGTTGACATCATTGATATATTTTTAAAAGCTTTTTTAAATGTTTTCAATTCGTGTTGTTTAAGAAAAATTTATAAAAAATTACTGGTCATGACCGTTGGAGGTCAGACCATTGAAACCCAACCTTTTTTTATTTATTTATAAAATGTGGTCACCTTTTTAAATGTTTTCAATTCGTAAAAAAATTATAAAAAATTATTGGCCATGACCGTAAAGGTTAGACCATTGAATTCCATCCTTTTTTTCTTTTTCTTTTTTATTTATTTATAAATATGGTCACATTTTTAAATGCTTTCAAGTGTTGTTTTAAAAAATTATAAAAAATTCTTGGTCATGGAATATTGTCTCTAAATAGTAGTTTAATTAAATTAAACAATACATAGTTGTGAAATGTGTAAGTGTTATACCATAGTTTTTCTCAAAATAATAAAATATGAAGGACCCTAAAATATAGTCATGCATAGCTGGAGATGAAAAAATTTAGCCATGCACTATTCTTTAAAAAATTAATATTTTGGAGGGCCAAATATTTAGCCATGGACTACATTTAGCCCTATGACTAGAGATGGCCTTAGTATGCTAGTAGCCCAGTCTGATCTATCTTATCTTGCATGTGTTTCATACCTTCTAATATTCCACTTTCTCATGTATGATCATCTCTTTTAGGGCGGATTTCTGAACTGATTGTCATGATTAACCTCACGAGCATGTTGCGCCTTCTTCTCCTCTAGCAACTCTCGTAGGTCAAGAAATTTCATTTAGCATGCGGCTGACATGCGAAAGAAACCAAAGAATGAGTCATGAGGACTAGGCTCAAGTGTTTGTAGCTTCTCACTTCTTGTTCTATCATGAGATTGGGGATGGCTTTCACCCTCTTCATTTTCACGTACCTCCTGTCGAGGTTCTCGTTGATGTAGGGACACATCGTGGTCATGATCTCCAAGTTCTTGAAGCCACTCTTCTAGCCTTCGATGTCTACTAGTTTCCTTTCTCTTGACCTCTTCCATGAACCCATTGTTTAGATCTTGAAGTTTGTTCGTGTCCTTCCTTATATCCTTAAGAAATGTGTCAATGTTACCTAGACGGTCAGAGTCCTTCTTTCCTTTCTTCAGCGCAGCAGGCATGATGGTTTCTTCAAGATGGACTTGAGACTCATGGTGTTCAGCAAGTGGTTGTTGTCGAAAACTTAGGTGAAAATCAACAAAAAGTCAATTCCCACAGACGGTGCCAAACGGTTAATGCCTAAACCTGATTTAATAGCAGGACAACCTCTTCGAGATTAAATTGTGTAATTCTTCTAGACTAGGTTCACATGACCAACCAAGTCATCCTCCAGAACCTGTAGAACAGAAAAGCTTACGGGGGTGACATCGGTGTTGTGTCGGCCAAATACCCTCCGATGCTTAAGTCCCTAAACCCTTCAAGAGCAAAGTGTATGGTAGATTATGGTGCTTAGAATTGCGTACCTTTGAGGAAGGGTCTCTTTAGCCTTTTTATTTCATCCTAGATGACCTAATCCCTTTACGAGTAGAACGCAAGAACAACCTAGTTCTCCTTAGACTAGGACTCCTTTTAGGTAGGCGCCTTGATGAACTCGAAACATCCTAACTTCTTTAGGATTAGAATTCCTTTTAGTGAACACCACGTAAATTTGGTTGATGTCAGCATTACCCACTCTAGTCCTAAACTTTAGGACCAATGGGCTTATAAGCCCAATTGAGCTAAGGTGGAAAAAATATAGGATGATTAGGCTTGAGCTTAACCCGACCACCTCAACCCGAGCTCGGCTCGATCACTCATATATTAATCCAGCTCAGCCTAGAGGTATTTTACATCACCAACATTATTTATTAAAAAAACTTAGACAAATTTGATCATGTCACAAATATTAAAATTTGAAATTTTAGCAAAAACATTTAGGGCATTGTTGATCACCATTTCAGTTTTTTGTTTTTTGTTTCATTTTAAAGAAATTGAAAACAGAAAACTTGGTTGGTAACAAATTTTAGTTAAAAGAAAACAAACTTAAAACTGTTTAAAATTTTTTCGGAATTGATTTCAGTTTTTAGTTTTGAGTTTTGAGTTTTGTGTGGAACTTGAAAATGAATATTTTTGGGTGTGAAATTGTGAATTTATGATCATAGAATAAAAGTGATTGTTACAAAGAGTTTGTAGTATTTTTTAGTCAAGTTTTTGGAGTTATGATGATTTTTCGTTGATTTTGGATATAGAGGTCTTAAGGCTTGGACTTGGGTCCGTGACAATGGCTGGGTCTAAGTCGGGAGGTTCCAAATATCGAGTTTTGTTAACTTATGTGCAATGCATGTGTGGTGATGTAAAATTGGTGAATGACAAAGAAATGCCCCAAAAAAAAAAAATACTTCCAAGTTGTTTTAAAAAATAAGGGTGATTTTGAAAACTAGATTTCACTTTTTTGAAAACTAAAAATGAAATATGTTGCCAAATAAGTTTTCAGTTTTCAAAAAAAGTAAAAATGAAAAATGAAAAAGAAATGGTTATCAAACAACGTATTTTATGGGATTTTGAATGTTCACCATTTTGAACTATTTTTTTTGCATATATAGATAAAGACATTTTCTTAAAAATACAAGCGATAGGTTAAATTGTAAGGGGGAGGGGGCTTGATCGGTGCATATTTATATATTATTTTGTATCATTCTAGCTTATGATTTGGTTATATTTTTGAGTTAAACTTGTGCTTTTAATCCTTTTTGTGTTTATGTTTCAGTTCATTGAGCTTTAGGTAACAATGATGACTTTGGATAGGAAATGATGCAATCCATGCATGTTAAGGCCTTATTTGGGTGAACGGAAGAAGAGCTTAAAGACAAACTCATTTTGGCTACAACTCATTGCCAGCCCAGTTTTGTAGGTCAACTTCTTGGCCTTGGATGAGCATGCTATGGGGCTCGAATGAGGTGATGATCTTCATGAAACTTGTTCCAATGGGTGTCTAGTACAACATATCCAAATTGCAGCCCAATTGGATATATGTGGAGTGCTTAGCCCGTCCAACACTCAACCTTACTCAGCAGGATTTGCAGCTGCCAGTTTTTTTTTTGCCATGTGCCTTACCCTAGCTATAACTGACTTTGTACCCAACATAATGAGTGAAGTAGGGAGGCATTCCAGCTATGAAATTCTAAAGGAGCAAGTTGGCACATGATGGAGCTATTAAAGAGAAAGCATGTGCATGCATGTGAAGCAAAAGAAAGAAAAGAAATAAAATGAAGTCAATTCCAGTCCTTATTTCGGCAGCCAACTTGCAGTGGCCAAAACGTACACTTCTACTGCTCCAATGGGAATACTTTCTTCATAGAATTTGTTCCAATGGGTGTCTAGTATAACATATTCAAATTTCAGCCCCATTGGATACGTTTTGAAACCTATGGCCTTCCTACACCAAAACAAGTTCAGAAAAATCATTTTTTCAGCAAGCAAAGGTGAAGAAAACCCACATGGGTTGGCAGCAAAAGGCAGCCACAAATTGAACACCTTTGAACCCATGTGAGGACAACTTGATTTGCAGCAAAAGAAGTATGGGATGCAATTGATTCCAACCACACTAACATAGACAAGATGAGGTGGGAGTTATGAGTTGTATTAAAGAAGGAATTGTGGTGTTGAATTTCATCATGATGTTCCTCCCTCTTAGCCCTATAAATAGAGAAGTCTTCAAGTTTCATAAATCAGACCCCAAGGGGGGGAGCTCTCAAACACTTCTCTAGAGCTCCCTTCCCTTCTCTCCCTCTAATTCTCTTAGTTTCCTTTCAAGTTATACATTGTTGTAACAAAATGAGTTTACTAAATTTTCCTTCAAGTTTTCTTAGTTCCACTTTACTTTTATTTGTAATGTACATTCTTTCTTAAGTATTCAAGTTTAATTAGTTTCCAAGTTTCAATTATGATTTTTGTTCTTATTCATTATGCTTATAAGTTAATATGCTAGTTTGAATGATTGATCACCATTTAGGCTTGCATGTTAGCTATCTTGGTTTGAATTAAGAGTAGACACCATGCTTTAATTCGAATTGAAGTATGAATAGGAAGAGTATGTATGGACATTCGACAACATGGATTAGATACATGTTTGGTTGTTTAAATTGTTCTTCTATGCTTAATGGGTTCCTAATGCTTAATTTTAGGTTAGACAACAAATGATCAAATTAGGGAATTAGGAACATAAGGTTATGACCAAACACCATGACTTAATCATATTTTAGCTAGAATCAATCCGTTAATCTAATTGAACTTGGGAACTTATTTGCTTGAGTTATTTTTTTTTCTTGTTTTATTTATTTTCTTTTTCATTTCTATTTTGTGTAGGGGAAACAAATTGGATCATTCAATCACCAATCCTCGTGGGATCGACCTCGCATTTACATATGCTATACTACCAAATGGCTCGTGCACTTGCGAGTATCACAAGTTGAGGATGCAGCTGAATCCATTTTGGTGCAGCTAAATCGACGCAAGAGAGCTTTGTCACACACATATTACGTGTCATTGAAGTTTAAACATGAGACCACTAGTCTACAAGTGAATGCCATTTTCTACTATGGTAGATCAAATTGACGATAAACACATTTTTGGATCTTGTAGTTTGTCTCATTTCCACTTTAATCTTTGTCAATTTTGGTCATGTAGTTTTGTTTAGCTAGCAATCAAGTGAGTTTAACGTTGTTAAGAAAAATAGACAAATTGATACATTTTAACAATTGAAGGAGTTTTTTTATTCGGATAAAAAATAAACGTCATTAGATAAAACTTCAACAAAACAAATAAGGCTTAATTGCTATAGTACTCCTGAAACATTGGTTAAATTTTACATTGTTCCTCGAAACTTACAATGACCCACTTTGCCTCATTGACCAACGTTTTGCGTTTCATTTTGGCCCAACCGTCAAGTTTGTTAAAATGAGACACAAAATGTTGGTAGAGGTCAAGGTATTAAATATCGATAATATCCCCAATATTATCCCGATAATATCTTATTTTTGGGGGTCCGATATTTTAACAACTAACCATAGTGTTATCGTCAATATATTCGATATTATCCCGATAATATCGGGAAAGATATTTTCAACATTTTTATGAATGATTTGGGCAATATATTCAGATATTATCGATAATATCCCGATAATATCCTTAAATACGAAATCCAAACATATTTATATACATGGTATTTGTGAAAACCATTTTACTCCTTCAACACCTTAACCACCATATCACTTATGTTTTTGTGAATATACTAAAATATTTATATATATATATATATATACATGGTTTTGTTTTGAATTCTTTTTGCAAAAAACAAATTTTCACATGAGATGAGTAATAACTATGGTTATACTCATAACCAACCATTTCCCTACCCTTCATATCCCATTCCTGTTGGGATGGAATCAAGCGACTCATGGAAAGAATCCGAGACTCAATCTTCAAATGATTTTGCTTATAGACAACGTCAACCAATCTCGAATCCATATGGGTGGCATGTTAACAATTACATGCAAAACTATTTTGGGGATTTATCATTTGATGACTACTCTTCAAAATATACTTACTCTACACATAGAGATGATGAAGATAGTGAAAATTTTGAACCACATAGGAACTCTATGTGGTACTAAGTCACTCATGTATCTTACCATGCAATGTATAAAGTGTAAAATATTGTAGTAATTCATTATATATAAATGATTATGGTGTGTTTAATCTTCTTTCATTAATTACTACATATTTTATACACTTGCGGTGTTTGCCAACTCGTTATATAATCAACTTAAATCAGTTAAATCCATCATGCAATGCATTTCCTTCCAATTTTTTGTGATAAACTAATAGATAATTGACTAAATAAACATCCTGCAAAGTTTCAATAAAAATTTCTAAGTTTTTCTTATAATTTCCGTGGTTTTTATTTAATTTTTTATCAAATCCATAATATCCGATATTTCTTGCAATATTTTCGTGTTTTTTGACTTCCGATACCTCCGATATTGAAGACCTTGGTAGAGGTAAAATGGGTTACATTAAATTTCAAGAGGTAATGTAAGATTTGACTAAAATTGTCAAAATAAAAATTTCAAAGAAAAAAATAAAAGTAATTCAGCCTAAAACATTTCGCGTCGTGTAAACTTTGCGTCGGCAAACCAGTGTAATTAGAGATTCGCCGAAACACTACTTCCCACTATGCGATCAAATTAAAGCAAAAATATTATAAACAATACAAATATCTCTCACGCTTCCTTCAATTTCGATCTCACCTATAACTCCTCTTTCTCTCTCTCTGTTTTCATTCTCTGAAACGAAATCTCAGCGGAGGCAAAGCCCACAGCCACAGCCACAGCTCCAGCTGAGAAGAAGAAGAAGAAGATGGCGCCGCCAGCAGTAGCGGCAGCAGAAGGGCAAGTCCAACGCGGACAACAGCAAGGAGGAGGAGGAGGGTTTGGTCAGAGCATCACTGGAATCATAAGGATTGCTGTGTTTTGGTACTTCGCTTCCAAATTCTTTTCTCCCAAAAAGCCTTCTGACCCCACTCAACTCAGCACCAATCTCTTCCAAAAGGCTGAACCCCTGGTCTGAATCATCTCTCTCTCTTACTCTTCCTCTTTTTCCCAACTCATTTTCTCAAATTTGTATGCTTTGCTGAGGTTTGGGTTGTTTTTGAGATCTGGGTACGCTGTATCTCTCTTTATTTTTGCCGATTAATTGAAGTTCCTGTTTTTGTGTCTTCAACATACGTAAAAATAAATCTTTTGGCTACCAAATAACATGGCTTAGGGGAAGTATATATTTATAAATATTAAGGGCTTAAGCTGAGTATATACTTACTCTACCATACTCGAAAGTTATGATTTATTACAACTGAATATAAATAAAAAGGACAGTTGTGTGACCTACATGTTTATGACAGTTGGAAGTTTACTGAAACTCATATGGATGTTGAAGTGCTACTGTAGCAACTGTGTGTAAGATAGGATGGGAATATTGTCGCCTGCTATGTATGGTTTCAAAACACAATTATTTGTACAGAGTGAACTTTTTTTCTTCTCATAAATAAAGAGTTATGATGGAAATAAACACACACAGGGTTACATATGCACTAAGATTGTGGAAGATAAATGGAGTATACAGAGAGATATATGTGGAAAAAAAAACTTGGTGGATGGTGTTATGGGGAAAAATCGCATTTCTGGTTTAAATCTTTATGTGTTATAGGTTTAAGCAAACTGCTAACTGTTATTGTTTCAGAGTAGGCCTGATTTGGCCTTTTATACCACTATTTTCCTTTAGAGCTTTTCCATTCTCATTGTCAAACTCAAATTTTTGATGATTTCTATTCAGGATATGTGGTTGTATCTTTCTGAACGTGAAAAGTTCAATGAATTCAGCAGTGAACGTGAACTTGTATGGCATGAAACTAATATTCCATATGCTCTCTGGGGCCCAGAGAGTACGAGATCTCTTTCTATGAAGTACTATCCATCTGAGGTATCGCTTATAGACTTATCTATATGAGACATGATCAATTAATTTTCTTGTTACTAGTTTCCAATAGGTTGCTCATGTTTTCAGGCATTAAAGCACAATGGAAGTCTCTATGCTCATGTTTTCTTTGCACGCTCTGGTTACCCTCCAGACCCAAGTGATCCAGAGTATCAGCCTCTTGCTGTATTTGGAAAGACACATTGTAAGATTGTCTCCTGGAGTTCATCCATAAAGTTTCTTTTCTAATTCTTCCATTTCATCATGAATACTGGGAAATAAATTTATCTTTTTGTTCATCTCAGCTATTGTGACACACCTGCCGAAATCGAAAGCAGGTAAAAAAAGGAGTTTGCTGGGGGACTGAAAGACTCTGATGAGAAGGAACCACTAATTGAGGCATGCTCTTTTCTATTTACTGATTCCATAGATTGTTCTGAGATTACTATTTATGAGTGGACTTCAAATTTTGATTACTAGAATCTCAAATTTGTTGGGAATTGGTATCGTATACAATTGTCCCACATCAGAGAAGGGACAAAGGGTTAATTAAGTGGTAGCCGTCCCAAAATTGTACCAAGGAATTTTGAGATAAAAACCCACACCTTGAGTCAAGAGAAAAGCTTCGGTGGATAGTTAAGTACTGAGTATTGGCTGAGTGGACCTGGACTTGATTGAGGCTCGAGTTCAACAGATCTTGGATCTCTAAAAATATTAATGGTTTAGTTCACATATTGAAAGTAGGCTTTAAAAAAAATGAAGTACTTGTTAACAAAATAATTTCCTCTAATTATTAATATGCTTCACAAAAGAGGCTCTGTCTATTTTGACCATTACATTCGTATCTATTCCGAAAAAAGAACAAAAAAAGGAAAAAAAAATGTCAATTCATAGAAGACCAGTGGTAACTCTATTCTCTTTATCTGTTAACCATACATGTAAGAATAAAAAACCTTTCTAGAGTTGGTTCATAAGAGGAGAAACTATCCAATCTATGCTTGGTTTATGGAGGCAAAATGTCATCAAACATTGAATATTCAATAAAGTAGAGATGTTTACTTTTAAAAAAAAAAAAGAAAAAAGGCAGAGATGTTTCTATACAGTGTGGTTAAAGAGTATTAAGTCCTTACAACCCACCGGTGCGTGCTATATTTCGTGTATATATATCATATCATACTATCTTATGAAGTTTATTAGATTAACTGTTAGTGGTTGGTTTAATATTTCCTAAACTTTTAGCGATATGGATATCACTATACCTGTCAACATTTCTGTATAGTCAGGCCGGTGATGTTTTTTTTAATATCAATATGTTTGTCTATCAGAAAATATGTTTGTCCTTGATAATAAAACATTGATTACCATCTTGTTCTTTTCAATAGTGAAATGTAGCAACATTGTTAACTTCGACTTCTCATAAATAATACATGATGAAAATTCATGTTCTTTTCAATAGTGTTATGGTCATAAGTTGTAATGAAATCCATGTTGGTTGCTTCAGGTAGTTGATGATACTCAAGGTGATTCTGAAGATAATGGTCCTGTGGAGTGGGTTTCGTATTGGAAACCAAATATTACTATTAATCTGGTTGATGATTTTACGGGGTATGTTTTCTGAGTTTGAAATAACTACAATGTTTTGCAAGTATTTGGCAGAATGTTTTATTTATAGGAACTTGCTTTGGAGTTTAAAAGTTGAAGTACTGTAGGTTGATTTAATATTGGATTTATTTTGCTAAAGGTCCTAACATATACTAATTATATAAATTGTAATTATTTTTTTATAGTTACCCAGAGAAAAAGCGCTTACTGCATATTGCTACCGTTTTCTCTTTCCCATGTTACAAGCATTTTTTTCCAATGAATTTTCCAATTCTTGGGTTTTTCTCTCTGCAGGTACCCTCATAATGCTGTTCCACCTAATGTTGCCCCTTGTATCCTTTTACTGTATTTGACGGTCATACTTTCTGGTCTTATAATGAGATTGCTGGGTGATTATTTTCTCTATTGGTTTGAATGATTGTTAATCCCGGAAAATGCCCTCAAATAGCACTATTACTGTAGCAAATAGTCCCATTATATTGATAGCATCTCGATATGATGTTGATACTATCAATATTTTCTATTATTTTTATTGCAAAAGCTCCCATATAGTCTTGATATGACATAAATAAAGTTCAATATTCTGATGATACTGTCGAATTGCTACAGTAATATTGGTACTTGATTTCATGCCATGTACAATTTTGTCCCTGAACTACGTTGATGTGTCTTGATTTGTCTCCATTCAAGCACTTACACACACTGAGAAATACTGACATAACTTAGAATGTAGTCCTGGATATTTATCCTGTTAATTTGGTTTCTGGTAATGGGGATTGCTGGGAATACACCATAGCTTTTATATTTTCTATACAGTTGCTGCCATGCTAATACCCTTAGTTTAAGACATTGGCTGAGTTATATTTTTCCCTGCTGCATTGTGTCTGACCACAGTGCTGCAATAAAGTGATGCATGCAGTTACAATAATGCCAGTTAGAAACATCATAATTTCCTGCCACTGCACACACTGAGCTTTCTTCAATTTCCTGTTTTCTTGTTATGGCAAATGAAAAATCCGAATATACTTGGAATCCTCATTTGGGAATAAAGCTTTGGTTAGTCAAGGGGATTTGTATTCTTGAAAGCTATAGGCATATATATAGAGCATAGGTGGCTTTTCAGTATGGAAAAAATTTCATATTGTTTTTTTATTTATATTTTATAAAAATATCTTCCTTTGAAAATATATGATTTTCAATATGCATGTTGATAAATTCTTAGATTTGTCGTTGTCGCCATTGTGTTTTGGTTGTTGTGTGCAAGCAGTAACTTGACTGGAGCCTCTATATGACTAAAATGTGGGTTTCTGAGGTAAAACATGCTAAAGCCCGGAGTTTGGGGTTTCTTAACTTTAGCTTTGCAGACTTGAATCTTGAGCCTAGTACTGGAAACTACTTTCCAACTATTTTCTTCAATGAATTTTGGTTACTTCGAGATAAGATGATAGCAATTAATGAGACAGTGAAAGAATTGGCTCTTAACCTGGAGGTAGGTCCCATAAGCATGACCAAGTGGCAACTATTCCTGCAGATTGATCAGTCTTTCCAAATTCACCGTAGTTATGGAAGCATGCTTGAGGGTGAGGCTGATGAACTGAAGGTATTGCTTATTTTTGTTACCGTAGGAGATTGGCTGGCATTTGCATTTAATAAATTCAATAGTCAGTTTTCTTGCTATACTTTCTACAGTGCTGATTTTCAGTTGAAATTTGGTAAATTAGATTAAGATACTACATTTCAAATATTGGGGAGTCCAAAAAATAAAACTAATGATATATAATGCATTGTAATGTAAGCACTGTAGGATGACTGAATGAAAACGGTTGGGATTCCAATGTTGTGATTAGGAGCACAAGTTGCTGCCATGGAAAGACCTCGCCCGAGGCATCAATTCTTTCTCTTCTTGTTATCGTTGGAGGTGGGTAATGGGAATAGGGTGAGGTTTTGGGAAGAGTGCTGGGTTGGGAAAACTGCTCTCTTTACAGAGTCTCACTATCCCCACAACACCTCCATGGCTAGTATGTTTGTTCATCTTATTTCCTATCCACTGCTGTGGAGTTTTGGGCTTCGTATGAATCTTAATGATGAGGAAGTGGGGGAGTGTGCTTTGTTTATATCACAATCAGAGTGTTAGATGACATCTTGCTAGGCAAGCTGGGAGGATTTGGAAGTTGGAGTCTTCAAGGGGCATTTTCTTGTAAATCCTACTGATGGAAGCTGATGGAATACCCTTATCTTTCTTCATTTATCGCCTCTATTGTAATTTGGAAGGTCAAAGTACCTCCTAAGGTACATCTTTTCAGCTTGGATTATTGCTCACGGGAGGGTTTTCCATCAGCTTTCATCTGTAGGATTGACAAGAAAATGCCCCTCAAGTGTCATGGGTGTTTCTTCCCATTGGTGTGTTACGTATTAAAAGGTTGTTAGAGTACAGGTTATCTGTTCACTCCCCTGGCTGCTTCATGCATATGGTTTAGGCTGTTTAGGGGGTCCAATTTGAACTGGATTGTTCCACAATCTTGTGTGGCTTTATTCTGCAAGAGGCCTAAGTTGTTTGGCAATAGGAAGAGGGGTGTGGTTCTGGGGATAATTCTTCCGTTTCTATATATCCAGTTTGGAGAGTTGTTTCCTAGTGCCTTGTTCTGTTGTTGTGGATGCTTGTTTTTGCTGCTTTTTTTTTTTCTTTCTTTTGTTGAGAGATTTTTTAGTGTATTGGACTTCTTGTCCTCTGTTTTTGTATTTGTTTGCTTTAATCAATGAATTCTGTTTTGTATAAAATAAAATATGATCTAGTCATTTAGTGCTAAGTTACCTAGGAGGTACCTGATAGAAATCCATCCAATATATAAAGTCTTAACCTGTCTCATCTATAGGTAATAGGTCTCCTTAAATTTTTTTCCCCAATATTTTACAGTTCTTCCTTGCTCATAAATATGGTATAATGTTCATAAAAATATTAATATAAAAGAAATGAACGGATTTTTGAAGATGCCGGGGGGCAGGGCAGAAGTGGAGGAGGTGCGGGAAAAGACAAAGTACTGGGCAGTGCTGTGGGCTTCTGTTTCTCCTATTTTTGGGAATACATCCCTTTCAACCATTTTGCTTGATTGGGCTGCGGTGTCTTCATTAGGATTGTTTTTCTCATAGTTGTAAATATCTGTACTAGTTTTCTTGTTTCCTTCTTTTATTGCTGGAATACTTCTCCACTTTTCTGTATGGTTTTTTTATGAAATAAAATTTCTCCTTTTCTTTAAAAAAAATAAAAAATAATATATATATATATATAATATAAAAGAAAATCTGCATATACTGCCGCTTTTTAATTATTTATTATTGCAAATTTGTGGACCTAGAACCTTAGGGGAAGTTAAGGATTGGGTAACTAGTTCACTTATTTTGTTTTGATGTGATTAAATTACTCTTGAGATGATTATTGAAACTTTTTTCGGTAGTTAGTTTAATGTGTTTTTCTGGGGGAATTTCATTAATTTAATAATTTTCATGATTCTTGCTGCTTGAGCACCAATATATGCAAATTAATATTTAGTGGTTTTCTTGTCTTTTCAAATCTGAATTGATTTGTAATGCTTTACAGAGAGTATTCTTGGAAGGAAATCCTTACCTCCTTGGAATCACAATGGTTGTTTCTTTACTTCATTCAGTGTTTGACTTCTTGGCATTCAAGAATGGTGAGTGATTGTTCTTTTAGTTTTCTTTTGTTTTATTTACTCGTATAACATATTGAGGATTATGGGATGGCTTGTTAGTCTAAACTTCTTCTCTGCAGATATTCAATTTTGGAACAAAAATAAGTCTATGGAAGGACTGTCTGCAAAGTCTGTTATTGTGAGCTTCATATGTCAGCTCATTGTCTTCCTCTATCTACTTGACAATGAAACTTCGTGGATGATACTTGCAAGTTCTGGAATTGGCTGCTGCATTGAGTTTTGGAAAATTGGGAAGGCTATGCACATTGAGGTATCAGTTTAAGTTTGCATACTGTCACAAAGTATTAGGCCAAATAACTTACCACACTTTGTCTTACTTTTTTTTCCCTCATGTTTTCTGGACCTATTAGCAACTCTTTTTGAGTTATGTTCTAAGTTCTTGGAAAGAGTGAATCGAAGGTTAGCTGGGTGGATAAAAGCTGTCTATATGTGTTTATAAAGGAGACTTTGATTTAGTCGGATTTTCTGTGGGATGTTAAGATAGAAAGGAGAGGGTGCAAAGATTGGGTATTTAGGAAGAGAGTTATTTTGGCATTGATTTTTCGGGAAGAGAAGCTGGGAAGAGAGGTATTTAGCATAATATTCGGTTTCTTAAGAAAGGTTTTGACACGGTGATTCTATACTTGTTACGAATCTGTACGTTTTCCAGATGTGAGATATATGGATGCTTATGTTTCCTAGGCATCTAGTAACTCCTTAAGAATGATCCTTAGAAAAAATCATCCTTATTTAGCCCTTTAAGTTTCATTCCTGCAAACAATCAGCCAATAATGGGAATAATTTAGCCCGTTGATTATCATCTAGATTGTTTCAGTTTTGAGTTTGTCTATTTGTTGGGGCCCTCCTTTGCAATGTGGTATGATATGAACCGTCCATTTTCTGCGTGTTCATTTAAGAATCGTTCATGCAAAAAAATAGGCAAAATCAGAAGTCATATATATCCATTTGATTGTCAATTATGATAAAATAAATTGACGAACACAATGTTTCCATTAGCGGTGAATGATGACGATGATAATCAAATGGAACATGTGTATTGAATTATCATCAAATAAGGAGATGAACACAATGTTAATAGACACTGAAATGTGATGATGATAATCAAATGGAATATATGTGTGTTTGTAGGGTGTTAACTCTTATTGAAGAGTGCTGTTATCTAATACGAAAATTGCCCTATGTCTGATTTCCACCTATACGGCTATATCACATGATACTTCATGCTGTTATCTGCTAATGTTTGAGACTTTACATATTTGAGACTCAGTGTCATGACATAGCTATTTTAAACAATGATCCTGATCTCTAGTTTACCTAGTTTATAAAATTAACACACTTGTGTCCTTTCCATCTCAAGATTGATAGAACAGGGAGGATACCTATGTTGAGGTTCCGAGACCGTGAGTCATATGCAGGAAATAAGACAAAAGAATATGATGATATGGCGATGAAGTATTTGTCATATGTGCTCTTCTTCCTCGTTGCATGCTCCTCTGTTTACTCACTCAAGTACGAGCGTCACAAGAGCTGGTATTCTTGGATTCTCTCTTCACTCACGAGCTGTGTCTACATGTTTGGTAAGTTCTTGGTTCCATCCATTGTTTGCTATGCTAATATTTAAAGTAGTAGCAAATTGTATTACTTGTTAATTACTTGAAACCATTTCAATTCTCTTTATGACTGTTGTGTATACCTCACCTACTGAGGCTGGACTTCTTTGTATAACTGTAATCTAGGATAAGTTTATGTCTGGGCCCTTTTATTCAATCTAAAACCTTAGAATGAAGATACTGATGAGCATAATAAAGACTTTGTAGTGAGAACTAAGTAATATATTTTTGTCTTAAGCTATTAGCATTTTCCTTATCTATTCTATTGTTCTATATACTGGTTTCATTTGCTTTGGTAACCCTCTGATTTAATAATAGATTTTTCAGAATTATGCCAGAATCTCATAATAGTGAGTTTACACAAAAATCAATCTTCCTATATTATGTATACTAGGTTGTTATTTGTGGTAAAAATTTAATGATTGGTGCCCATTGTTTTGAATACATTGTCATTGCAGGTTTTATTATGATGTGCCCTCAATTGTTCATTAACTATAAGCTGAAGTCAGTGGCTCATCTACCCTGGAGGCAGATGACTTACAAGTTCCTCAACACCATCATCGATGATCTATTTGCCTTTGTCATAAAAATGCCAATACTACATCGCCTTTCTGTCTTCCGTGATGGTAAGATGTGGTCTATTTCGTTTTATTTTCCTCGGTAGTCATATACATAAATCTGGTAGTCATATACATAAATCTGTGTATATTTGGGGGTCGGAATTGTTTCTTCATTGAAATTTGAATGAGTTAGTTGATAAATCACATTGGTGGTGCGGAATTTTGTTCAGCTGCCATCATGTAGGTATTTCAAATCATGACTTAGCTCATATTAAAAATAAATAAAAAACTAATTCACCTCCTGGAAGCTGCAGTCTGAGGAGGCACTATGTTGAAGTGAAAGGCCTGAAACAGCTCATAATCACCTTGTTTGGGAAGTAGTGTGGATATAGTTTAGTTAGGATATGAGAAAGGAGTAACATTGATCTTTTAAGGGGCGTAGGGTGTTTTGTCTTTTTAATCTGGTTTCTTCTTTGGTACAACAGTGCTACTAAGCTAAAAAATCGGGGCTTGCCTTTTCTTTCTCAAGTTTGCCCATTCTTAGGAGAGGGGAAGTTGGTTTTCCTGTATTAGGCTGCCCAGGCCAGTGGTTATTGTGTTACATTTTGATGCACTATAAGTCACTATATAATATTCTGAAGGCCAGTTGAAACTAGTAGTTTATTCTGTCTGTTTGAACTTATTTTGGTTTGTGTCTGGTTCACATATTTCCCCCCTTTTAATTTTATTGTCTTCGTTCTTGCTTTACAGATGTCATATTTCTGATATACGTATACCAGAGATGGAAATATCCCGTGGACAAGAAACGTGTAAATGAATTTGGTTTCAGTGGTGACGATGAGGTCACAGAGGGTGCAGTTGACACTGCTGTTAAGGAAGAAGAGAAGAAAACCAATTAAGCTTTTAAGTTATATAGATAATTTGATTTAATACAGCACATAATTTCAGTTAGGGTAAACATTATTCTAGTATTATTGTTTTGCCCTTTTTGCTTCGTCCATTTACATTGGGTCTTTTTTTAGTAAGGATTTGGTTGTAGGCCTTGCCAATCTCCTTTGGAAGACTTCTGTGGCCAGCAGGGTTAGCAACTGTTACAAGCGCTCCTCACAGATTCCAGTCACTGACTACAGTTTCTGTGATACTATTTAGAAAGTTGCTGCTGGAGGGGGTGATCCTTTTTGGGTCTGGTTGGACTAGGTGGTTTGCCTAAGTATGTAGTGTTTTCTTTAAATTTTCGAAGTCCGTTGATAATGCCACAAATTTTGATAATGCCTTTTGTAGTATTTTCCACCCTTTTTGGTAAGTATTGATGTTTTCAGAACAATTGAAGTGGCTGGCAGAAGATCATATTCATATATCGTTGTTAAAATCTCCTTTAGTCCCAGCTCTGAATGCATAAAACTGTATTAAGAAATATTTCGTTTTATTTATATGTACCATGTTTTGATGGTCAATCTTGCGACATCGAGTTGATAGTCAATTTTGCAAGTTGAATTATTTGAATCCTTTTATAACATCCAAATACTTAAGGTATGTTACTCATCTGGACACTAGTACAAAGCCTTTTATTCCAAAATATTTGACTTTCCTTTTAAAATATATGACTTTTATTTTTCGAAAAAACATCCAACCTAAAACCATGATTACATTCTAAATTACAAGTATCAAATTGTACTTTCCATATAACTTGAATTAGTACATGTCTTATTGGTTAATGGTCCAAACTAGCTCATTTGTAAGCAACTTTGTTAGCTTCATAATGGATATGTGCCAAATGAAGTTACTTTTTGAAGATACCAAGTGAAGATGGTTTAAGTAAGAAATTCTTCCGCCAATAGGGTTTAGTTCAATGGAAATGGGCTTAGACTTGCAGAGAGAGGTCTTAGGTTGAACCCTCATGACATTTTAGTTGTGTGTGTAAGAAATTCCCTTCCCTTTAATCTAAATTGTCGCTTATACTTAAAAGAAAAAAAACATGTAAGAAATGCTTCCTTGTTATTTTTTCTTTCTTTTGAATAATTAACAATCGTCCATGTGTCAGGTTCGAACCCCATATCATCTTAGTTTTGTGTGTATACGAATCCCCCCTTGTACTCAAAAAGGATAAAAAAGAAAAAAGAATCTCATTTCATAAATGATGTGTGCAGTGTTATTGCTCATGGTAGAAGAATTTTAGGCCCTTCCCAGTTCATCTTGAATAAATGTAGGTAAATGATTTTCCCACTCTCTTTTTATCCAACTACACTCCTTTTTGTTTAGAAAAATGGAGTGTAAGTGGATAAAAAGGGAGTGGGAAAATCAGTCCCCTAAATGTAATAATATCAAAGTTGAAGAAATCTTCGACCACCTAGGACTTGATCTATATTTTATTTAATACAAGTGATAGTTTAAACTACTTCAAATTAATTAAATTTCTCAAATTTGGGTGCAAGGGGTAGCATACTTATTGCCCTGGTTAACTGACCTATCAATTTAGCCATTTTTTGTGAATCGAGAAGAGGTGAAAATCTCCTCAAAATTTAAATACTATTGTTTAGATTAGGATTCGCCGGCCTGACCCAAAATTTTTGGGTTTGGGTAAGGCTTTATAGGGTTTTTTTTTGTTTTTTTATTTTTATATCCGGGCCTTCAAGGGGAAACTCATGAATAATGATTAACATATCATGGACATTTTATTCCCTTTATGACACTTCATAAATTCACATAAAAATTCTAAAATCATGGAAAAATCATATTCATGTACGTTTTACACACATGACATCAAATAGCACAAAAGCCCAAAATACCCCTCCTATGTAAGGATATCAATGGACCTAGTACTGCCACATATCAAAAGATTAAAGAGTAAAAGTGCTGAGATATTGTTAGACTTGTTCGACAGTTTAGTAAAACTGTTAGTATTGGTCAGAGGAAGTTAGAAAACGTGTAAAAAGGCTTTAGCTAAGCTTAGATAAATACTGTAATTGTCTTCGGTTTAGATTTATTAGAAAAACTACAATCGTTTTCTCTCTCTTTCTTTGAAATTCTCTCTACTTTATTTCTTGTATTCTCTGCTATTGTGTTCTTCAATCTTCCTATCTTAATATCCTATGCCACCACCCCTACGTCCATTTTTCAAAATCTTCTTACATGTAACACCCAAAATTCCAAGTATCAACCATACATATATGAAAGATAAGACATGGTATAACATTTATAACCATGAAACTAAGCCAATATGAAATTTAAAACTCAAAAGGGTACTTTTTCATAAACCTTGGCTCTAGATAGCACTTGAATGGAAAAATTGTTGTAGGCATTTCTTAAACACACTTAAATAGGAGAATGAGTTATCTAATATGCATTTCTAAAATACAAAAAGGCGGAAACATAAATAAACTTTAGAAACTCAGACAAATCCTAATAGTCCAAAATCTTTTTAAGTTTATGAAAAGATTGTGCATTTGACTCTCTAAACTACTTCTAAAGAGAGAGTTAAAGAGATAGTTACCTTTTGGAACGAATCTTGAATCCTAACAAGGCATTCAAGTAGTGTTCTTGATCTCTCTCTCTCTCTCTCTCTCTCTTGTTGATTCTCCACTATTGTTTCTTCAATAGGTACACTAGTGTACACCTCCCCAAAGCTCTTCACCAAGGATACGATGAGGTGAGAGAATGATAACTTGGGAGAGGAAAAAGTGCTAGCTCTCTCTCTCTCAAGTGGCCGGCCAAGGAGATTAGAAGAGAAGGTTGAGGCTTCTTCTCTTCCATTTTTTCAACTTGAAACCTTAAAACGAAAATGATGTCATGACTTCTAATTTATAGAACCATATATGTCACACATGTTGACCTAAGTCCACATGTGTGCCACACCCTCTCTTTGGTGGTCTTATTTTGGGCATTCTTGGTTCTACACATTTATACTTTAATGTGTCAAATGTGTCTAAAGTCCTAAAGTTCAATTGTTATTTCTTTAAGTCATGTATGACCCAATTAATGTTCAATAACTTTAATTGATTAAATTAAACTATTCTAATTAGTTTAATGTCTTAACAAATTAAGTTATTAACTTGTCTTACACGTACGAGTCCTGGGCAATCCTTGTTGACTGTGTCAAGTGTCGCGTCAACATTGACTTTGACTTTGACTTTGACCAAGGCGTAAAATCTCTTTCTATCTTCTAATTCTCGATTCACTCCTTTTTGGTTTGCGATCTTATAGGTTTTAATTAGGAAGGCAGTGGGTAAGTCCGATTTCTTTTAAACCCCATAATGAATTGAATCATACCATTCAATTTTCCCTATTGCCAACAGCTAATTGCAATTAGACCTTATAGGCACAAGCCATGGTTGACACATAGTAGTATGTCATAGCTACTTAAGCTAAATAGAATTCATTCAAGAACCTAGTCAGTTGTGATTGCAATGCAATGGGTCATTCTCTAAAATAATATTCTATGTCACATTATTGGGATACGATTAACTTGTGTCAAATTCCTAATGTGAAATTTCTAGGTTATTTGATTCACATGGATGTGATTGCAAACTTTCCTATTGCAATTCTTACCCACTACTTTGGCCAAAGATTCAACGAGTCATATCTCTAGAGTATTCTCTCTTTTTACTAAGAGTAGAGATTTTTGTTGTACATTCACATGCCTCTGTGAACTTATAGGATATCTCAATGATCACCCTTAAGCCATATCTTCTAATACAATCGTATAGTGTTCTCAAAGATAAACGATTCGTTCACAAGACAACTATGATGTCTCAGGTCTGAGGACTATTTTGCATTACCGCAACTTAGAACTATTCGTTTGACACTTGTAAGTAAAACTACCATACAAGAATTTTTAGTCGATCACGTTAATGAACTGTATCTCTATTGAGCACCTACACGCTTGTCTCAATGTCTCTACACGAATGACTTGAGAGTAGTCATCATCCCAATTGAACAGACATAGTGTGTACCAGTCGTTGTAGGTCACCATTGTCCAATTGCTGATCCTATGACCATAACATTTAAGGATGTGATATATTATAATGGAAAGGTCTCGCAATCTAACATCTTTAGATTGCTTTCCATTTTTATCGATATCCATGGACTTGTTACTTTATCGTTTGCATATAAGTTTCCTAAAGTGACATTCATGCCTTTGTAATTATATTTATGTAATATTATATCTTTAGAAGTTTCCATTTTTGTATTGGCTTCGAGGGCATATTTCCAACAATCTCCCACTTGCACGTAAATCCAATCGGCCACACAATGTATTTGCACTTGAGACGTTTACCAAGTCATAGCTGTTATGTACTACGCTCTAGTGACTTATGCTATATCAGCTCTCTTTGCAACTTTGAGACGGTCGACGTCATGAGTTACCAACTCATTTACGTAATGTCTTTTCAATTAATTTGGATGCATGATGATCCAACTGCAGGAACTACTCCTCTTGAGGAGATTCGTTTTCTCATCCAAATGGTTGACATATCAACCTCTGTTGTATAAATATGTACTACTCTTGGCTGTGGATCACTTAGTGTTTCAACGGACAACATTTTCTAGAACAACTTCCAGAATTTTTCCTATATCATAGTGATTAGGATCATATTAGAGTCCATACAAGTGTACACTTCCACTCTGCTGTTCTGATAACTCTCTTTGTTATTTTGCCTTTTGCCTATTTGTGTTCTTATAACTCAAAAGAGAACACATATCAGTTGTCTAGGGTTCTGATCCTAGGGTGTTACATTGTTGTCCCTAGTGCAACTTGTTTTTATACTATCTTGATCATATCATATATGATCGTATTCTTATTGATAAGCACATGAACTCTTCATGTATACTATTTTAGATTTCTTGGTAAGACTTCACTAGATGAAGGCGTTTCTTCTTTAGACTTTGAACGAGCTCCCACTTTTTCTTCTGGAATACAACCATTACTAAAATGCTTATTCAAAAGACTAAGGGCCCGTTCGGTATCATTTTCAAGGGCCATTTTCTGTTTTTGTTTTCTATTTTCACGTGAAAACATGTTCGGTGGGTTATTTTGAGAAACAAGCTGAAATTGTTCTCTGAGAATGAAAATGAAAGTATGAATAAATGTTGAAAATGCCATAAAGTCGTTTTCGTTTTCAGCGTTTTTGTTTTCAATCTCTCTGAATCAAAGCCAACTCTCCTCCATCACTTGAGCAAACAATCCAGTAAAATTAGATCCAAAACAATCAAATCTCCTCATTCCAGCCATAATCAGCCCCAAAATTTCAAGGAAAATAAAAACTCATAATCACACAAATCTACAACTAAGAAAAAAAGACAGAGAGGAAGAAGAAAAGAAAAGAAAAGACAAAGAGGAAGAAGAGAAAGAATCAGAGAGAGAGAGAGAGAGAGAGAGAGAGAGAGAGAGAGAGAGAGAGAGAGAGTTGCTGAGGGAGAGATGAGAGAAACCAGCCACCACATACCCAGCTCAACCACCATCACCACCCAATCTAACCACCACAACCATTAATTAGTGGAACTAGAGAGGTGAGTTGATGGGATTCATGTCATGGAAGGAAGGAGGAGTGAGAGTGAAAAAGAGGGAAGGAAGAACAAAAGAGAAAGTAGAGAAGAGGAAGAAGGAAAGAAAAAGGAACGGGTTTGGGAAGGAAAGAAGAAGAACGAGAGGAAGAATGAAAGAAAAGGAGAAAAAGGAGAAAATAAAAAAGAAAAAAGAAAGGAGATAAAAGATAGTTTTATCTTTTAAAAAACAATAGAAATTTTCATTTGTTAAATTATACATTTTTAAAAATATTTTTTCAAAACAGAAATTAGAAAAATACCCTTGAAAAATAATTCACATAATATTATTCTCAATTTGTACTACCATATATATTTTCATTGTTTATAATAATTTTAGCCTCTAAAAATATTAGAATTAAAAAAAATAGAACTGAAATTATCAAAAATACACCTAAAAAACAATTGTACTACCAAACACGTTTTCATTGTTTTTGTTTTCTAAAGATGTTTTCTAATTATCTACCAGACGCATTTTCCTTTCCTGAAAATGCAAATTTGTTTTCTTGTTTTCATTATCTGAAAATATTCTCTGAAAACACTCTCTGAAAACGTTACCAAACGGGCCCGAATTATTCTGGATGTTATTCATTTATCTGAATAATCCAGGTCCATGGTTGTAAAACCATATTTTGAGTTCTCATGTATAATATTAATATGATCCATAAAGTTACATGCTAACTTTTTCCATTATTACAAGGTTGGTATTAAATATCATATATGATCATTTATTTTGGAGTTAATGTGTTTGTGAGTTATTTAAGGATTGAATTTTCATCTTGTTTTGACTATTCACTTGTGGTTCATAACATTTGTCTTATTTGTCTTACGACAAACATCTATTAACATCCTGTAGTAGATATGACATCCTTTAGTTGTCCCACAAGATCACTTATCAAACTTTAAAGTCATAAGCTCATGTTTAAGACAATACTTTCAACCATGTTTATCTTTCAATTGGACCTCTATATTTTATTTTGTTATCCTTCAGGCATAAAATGTATAGAGCGATTATAATGATGAAGGTCATTCCTTGAGATGTTCTAACTCCTAATTAATTTTAAGAGATGTTTTATTCAATCATTTACCCTCAAAACATTTCAAGGGGTGTTGATGCTCTCAATGTTTTCCCTTTTCTTTTGATTTCTTGAAATCCAAAACTCTTGGATTTCAGACTTGATTTAGTCCAACCAAGAGGGATCATCGGTGAATGCTATAGAAAATATAATGGATTCAATTCCATTATTACTTAGATATACCTTATACAACCTTATGATTTCTATTCTAGTTCTAAACTTAGAATGTTTGGATTTCTCAACCTTTAGATGCAACTCATAGGTAAGAATTGGATCTGATTCAAAGAACCACGTATTGCTTGTCCTATGAATATTATCTTGGTCGTGATGTCTAAACATTATAAATCATACTTTAATAAGATTTATATAATATTTGGATCTTTATAGGATCATAACGCATCTCAATATTCTAAACAATTAATGTAAGAACACATTCATATATTCATCTCAGAAAGCATAAAGAGGTCATTCATCATATTACCATAATATGAATAGTCATATATAGAAAGAAACCTAATGGTTTTGTCATACAAACCATAAGACTATTTTGTAAAATATGAAAATAGTGAATAAGTACTTTATACATAACCAAATAAACTAAATAAGTTCATAAGTACTATTAAGACCTACATGAGATAAACAAAAGAAACATGCTAAATGATCCAAATCTCAACACCATCATCCTCCAAGAGCATCCTACTTGTTCCCAGTCTCTATAGCAACATGACCTACAATAGATCATTGTTAATTAGGCTCATGTAAGGTATAAACTATTATTTAGAGTTACTTAGCAAATTGATATGTACACTTCAACCTTTTTGCCCTTCAGGCTAGCCAAATAAGCCAAGTTGTTCCTCTTCCAATGTCCATCTTTGCTTCAATGGAAACACAGTATCTTCACCTCCTTCTAATCTTCTTTCTTCTTCTCAACACCTCATTTGGTCTTAAGAGCATGGCTCCCTTTCTTCCTAGCTTTGAACTTGCCTTTGCCTTTCTGATTAGGCTTGGCAGAAGAGGTGGACCCCTTATAAAAAAAAAGCTACCTTATCATTCCCTCCTTATTTCATGAAGGCCCTTTCAACAGTCACACACATGTTCAGAAGTTCTGAGAGAATGTGCTCCATCTTCCCTATATTGTAGTTCATGACGAACTAGGAGAAGGAATTAGAAAGGGACGTAAGAAAGATGGCAATGGCCAAATTATGGTATGGTGGACTGTTGAGACTTTCCAGTTGCTCAATGAGTCCAATCATCGTTAGTCCATCTTTGTGAATTGGTGCTTCCTTGACCATCTTAGTCTTCAAAAGCTGACACATTGCACTATAGTCCCTGTTGCATGTGCCTTTTTCATATTAATTTTAGTGTGGTGGGTAAATGTTTATTGAGTGGAAACATTTTTGAAAAACTTTTAATTTTATAATAAAACATCATCATCATCTTTTGACCTATTTTGGTGGAAAATTCCACTAAACACAATCATCAAAATTAGCCACCTAACTTATGGATCAAAAAGATCTCATAACAAGAACATCAAGAACACCAAGAACATGCATATGAACTAATATGAATGTTCATGCTATTTCCGGAAAAAACCATCTTCCATTTTAACTATCTCATGCTCTTAATATCATATATTTCATGAAGTTAAAATCATGGGAGTTTTAATGCAACTATGCTCTAATATTCATATACATATATGAACACAAAGAGAGCATCAATCATCAAAACACAAATCCGGAAATTCAAAATCCCAAACAACCTCTTTCACTCCATTTGATTTTTATTCAATCAAATCAAAATAAATCAAGTATAACTATTATACTTTTAAATGAATTCACAACCCATATATGCATCTCTAAACCCCAAAACCATATCAAGTTCATGACCTATGGCTCTTATACCAATTGTAGGAATTTCAAAACATTTTTCCAAAGTTCATTTGAATATTAAACATGCATTTAATCAAATTAATCGCAGCGGAAGTCTATGGTGGTTGTTTAAATTCAAAAACAAAACTTCTTCCAAGTATCTTAAGCCATGAACATTGATATGTTTTTCATAAATGAAAATTCAAGAGAAAGGATAAGATCTAATTACCCTTGAAGCAATTATATGAACCAATTTGTGTTTGGTCTTCTCTTGATGATTTTCTTTTTGTTGATCTCCTCTTTGATCTTTGATCTTTGCTCCTTGATCTTTCTCCTCCATGTGAGCCACAAAAGTATATGGCCTCTAAGTCTCCACACCAATGGAACCTTGAGATGAGAAGAAGTATCTTGAGAATACTTGGATGCTAGTGCAAGATTCTCAAGATTGGTTTCAATCTAAACCACTTTGAAAGATGAAAGTGTTTCACTCTTGAAAACTCTCATTTTTCTCTCTTTGATCTCCCAAACCCATTTGGTTGATGTTGGATTGTGTTTGTGTGTTACTGAGCTTATGGAAACAATTTCCATACACATTCACTTAAGCATTTTCGGCCAAACCCCATTGGGCTTCCAAAATTGGGCCTTATGACACTTAAACCATAATATTTAGGTGTCTTAAGCCCTTAGGCTTGATACCCAACCCATTTGGGCTTCCCGTTAACTATTACCGAGGCCCAAATACGTTTTTACACGTAGTAAATCATCAACATCAAATCAATCAAATTGATTTCCTCATTCTCATTTGTATTACTCAAAGTTAACCATTTAAGGTGTGCGATCCATTAGGTTCTAATTAGCGAGGCAGTGGGAAAATATAAGAACTCTTTCTAACCAACTGGAATTAAAACCCCTTTTTAATTCTTCCTTTATTTGGATCGATCACAATCAATCCTAGGACTTCCACAAGCCAAGAGTGACATCTAGCAATATATCAAGGCTACCCAAGCTAACCAGAATAGATAAAGAACCTATTCAGTTGGAATTGCAATGCAATACGGTCCTTCTCTTATACAATGTTTATATTATTAGGGTACGGATTGATTATGTCAAACCCCTAATATGATTTACAACCTCATGTGATTCAAAAGAACATGATTAAGAACAACTTTCTAAATCAAGCTCAAAATACTTTGGCCAAAGATTTACTGAATCACATCTTGAAACATTCTCCTTCTTTATCGAAAGTAGAGATTCCTTATTGTACATTCACATGCCCCTATGATGAATTAAGAGATCCCAACAACACTTAAGACAAATCTTTTATGGCTTGCCTTTAAGAGCTATCAAAGATCAATAACGCATCACAGGACAACCATGATGCCTCATGTCTAAGGACTAATTTGCATTATTGCAACTATGAGTTCTCGTTTGACATATAGATAAATACTCCATACGAGAACTACGGTTGATCGCGTTCAGTGTACTCATTCACTAATGAGCACCCACATATTTGTATTAGTGTCAACTACACAAATGGTTTGAGACTAACCATCCTCCCAATTGAGCATACATAACATGTGCTAATCTTGATGGTTTATCAATGCCCATTTGATAACCTATGATTAGGAACATTTTGGGATACTACAATTAGAGATTAAAGGTCTCATGAATCTAATCTTCTTTAGATTACTTTATCTCTTATTTAGCATACCCTGGACATTTGTTTCTTTAGACGATTTAAAAGATAACAAATAAGTTTGCCCTTTATGTATCATATACGAAATGTATTCTAAGGAGATTACATCAAATGTATTGGCTCTTAGGGCACATTTCTAACATCATGCTCATGGTGTTTATGTTTCTCTTCATTCATGGAGGCCATAATGTATCAATTGACCTGATTATCATCATCAACGTGCTTGTCATACTTAGCACGTACTTCCTAAGAAGCATTTCCAGCAAGGGGTTCTATGTCAGGAGCTTGCTCTAGCACATACACAATCTTCTCGACAGTAATAAATATCTTAAGATTGCAGTACCATGTTGGAAAGTTGTGGCCCTCTGGACAATGTTTGTTTAGGATCTTGGCGAATGCAGTTCAAGACATATATACAAATATATATAGCTAAGTGTTAGATTGTTTTTAAATTACTATTGACTTTGGTCTTTAAGTCAAATAGTACCTCCCATTATTTTTAGAAAATTTCACATCCCTCAAGGTGGAATCCAAGAGTTTCAGTTAAAACTCTTAGTGGGATGAGAGACTCCTTATTATCCGGATCACGGCACCATAATAGATTCTTGGGGAATTCTTTGATAGTAAAGAGCGTGCTTGCCCATTCACATCTTGATGTGATTACCCATTTCATTTGGCCTCTAGAAAATGTGAACTTCTGAATATTATCGTGAAGCACCATTGTACTAGTTAAGTCTTAGCCTACCATACTTTCTTGTGTAAAGTTTCAAGTATGACCTCATCATATATGTATGAAATGAACCTGCTTTTAAGTGAGAGTCTGATGCTTTGGGCCCTCTATAATTGAGTGCAAGCCCGGTGCGTTGGCACACTTAAATATGACTTTCATTATGGTCGAAAGCCAAGCAAGGACATCATAATGCCCTTCGTTTTTCAACTTAATATTTGATTGAGGGAGTTTTTGGGCCTCATCTTTTAAACTTGTTTAAACAATTTAAAACATATTGTCCTAGGACAACTATTACTCCGTTAAGCACATTAATAGTTACACAATGCTCCCACAATTTTGTTTAAAAAACTAAATCAATTTCATAAAATGGTTTTATCTTTAAATTTGAGAATATGTGTTACTATTAACGAAATGTTTTGCATTCCTTAAGAATGGTTAAATATTGTCTATAGGTTAATGGATGATTATTGTCTAAGGTGGATGGTTACTAGATGGTTAATGGATGATTATGGTCTAACGAGATATTTTGCATTCCTTAGCCAAGATGTTGAATCTAGGTCTAAGGTGGGTAATTGATTTTATTACGTGTTTCAACATCTTTAAAACATTCATGGTTGGTAGGCATTGGAAAACTCAAAGCTCGATGGCCCTTGAGGAAATTACAATTCAAGGGAGATAGAATTACATTGGAGAATAAGAGAGGAGAGTATGCAAGCCTCTATTTAATTTACAAGCCCAATTGCCAATTAAAGAACCTTTTAAGGAAAATTAGTTACAACCCATCCATTCAATCATACCTATTCATCCAATGAATAACGGTCAATCATATAGCTCAATTTGGTTTTGGAGCCTTAAGTCCATAATCATCATTCATTCAATTATTTAATCCAATCAAATTATAGAAGGAATGCAACACTAAACATTTGAGACTTAGAACATATGGGCATATTTTCAATGGAACATATAATTCAAACAAAAACATGTAATGTTTAACAAAAAACAAATTTTTGTGTGTTTTAGTGTAAGGAGCAATTATGCAATTTCTAAAAGTTGAGGGGCAAAATTGCAAATATCAAAATTTGGATTTGAGCCCCAAATTTACAAAAATTACACGAAGACCCAAAGTGAGTCTCCATGGGGTGGGCCGACTATCGGAGGAGATGGTGTGTTGTGTTGTGTGTGAGTGTGAGAGTTGGTGAGAAGTTGGTGAGGGGTGAGTGAGAGGTGCAATCACCTTTTGTACCAAAAAGCATCTTTATTCCTATTGACTCATTTAAAAAATGAAAGAGACATGGAAGACAAAAGGTACAATGTTGGAGTGGATTGTCATAGAATGTTATTGACTAACACAAGACTATCATGGAAAATAAAAAAGAAGGGATATTTGTAGAAATGTCATCTGAATTTTTACTTTAGTTTCAATTTGTCACCTTAAAAAAAAATTTAAGAGAAATGTCACCTGAATTTTTCAAAATTTATAATTTGTCACCTGACTTTAACATCATCCAATTTTCCATCTATTTTGAATGGTATTTTAGTCTTTTCATTTTCAAGGGTATTTTAAAATGGAAAATTCATTATAAAAAAAAAAAAAATTTAAATAATTAAAAATGAAAAGAAAAATTATGGAAAAAAACTTCTCTCTTCCCCCCTCTTTATCTTCGACACCCACCATCACCACTTTATTTGAATACAATTTAAAATAAATAAATCAATAAGAGTTAACTTAATAAATAAATAATTGAAAAAAAAAACATAAAACTAAAAAATCAAAAAAATGAAAGACACCACCATCACCACTTTTTCTGATCAATTTTTAAAATTTGCCAATATGTTAAAAATGGAAAACAGAGCTTTTTACATTTAACCCCCATCCATTTTGACATTTAAGCTTTTTTTAATAATAATTTTTTCCATTTTTAAAATACCTTTTAAAATGAAAAGACTAAAATACCCTTAAAAATAGATGGAAAATTAGATGATTTTAAAGTCAGGTGACAAATCATGGATTTTGAAAAATTCAGGTGACATTTCTCTTAAATTTTTTTTTAAGGTGACAAATTGAAACTAATATATAAGTTCATGTGACATTTCTACAAATATCCCCAAAAAGAATGTTGTAAAATGATAAGGTGATAAGGTGGAGCCCACATGTTGGAAGGGAATCTCCATTTACTCTCCTAGAGTCTTCTATTTACCGAACTGTTAAGCCAAGAGTTTGCCTATAAAACTATGGCTTCATTCTCATTTGTAGTGAGAGAAAATGACTCAATAAAATATCAGACTTCTATGCTTTCTCTACATTTTAATTCTCTCTACAATCTCTTTAGTTTTATAACACGTTATCTAGCACGAATATCTCTAAAATACCAGCTGGGATATTCGATCAAAACACTCTGCTTATGCTCTCGTGATCTCAACACCCAGATAGTGAAATGGCGAAATCACAAGGCTCTCACAAAGTCTCTCTCTTTCACTCTCTATCTGTCTGAGCCATAGTAAGAACCACAGAGCAAAAGCCATGACTTCGTCTACATCTCTGTGGCTCCGTCTCAAGCCCTCTTTGGCTCGCACCATTTCTCACCATGGCTCCAGCTAAACCTAAGACCGGGCCTCTCTCTTTGCAGCCCTCACTCTACCAATTTTTCTCCAGTCTCAAATCCACTTCATCGTCGCCATCATCGTCGTCTTCGACGTCATCCAAAGCTCTTTCCCACACTCATTTTCCATGCTTTTAAGAGAGCCGAGGCAACCCATGCTGTGAAGGCTTACTTCTTTGGTTTGACCAGAGCCTGATGGCTTTGCTTGCGATATGAAAAACTAATCAGAAGAAACCACACCGAAAGGATGAGCTTTCCTTTATCTTTTCAATTATCTTATTATTATTCTATACTATTTAATATTAACATTAGTGCATGTGTGTGCTGGTGGGAGGTGGAAAGTGGAAAAAGGCAAGCGTGATATTCATCATGCACTAGTTCCTTTACTTGCATGATTACATATATAAGGCCCATGTAAACTTTAATGGGCTATGACAATATACTATTATATCATATGTATACTATATAATATTATGGATGGTTTTCACCTTCTATATTTTTAGTGGTGGTTTTTATCCCCATATTTACTATGGACGGTTTTCACCTCCTATCTTTTTAGTGGTGGTTTTTATCCCCACATTTACTATGGACGGTTTTTACTTCCTATATTTTTAGTGGTGGTCTTATTCCCACATTTACTTTATTTACTGTATGGTGTAGGTTTATTACCCATACGACATTATTTATTTAAAAGTGTGGTGCAGGTTTATCGTCCACACAATTGCCTATACTTTTATTTAAAAGTATGGAGCAGTATTAGTGCCCATACAAGCAATTTACTTCATTGCACATTTACTTTATTATTTAAAGTATGGTGCGGGATTAACGTCCATACATGAGGCAATTTAATTTATGAATTTACTTTACCGCACATTTACATTTGTTTAAAGTATGGTGCGGGTTTATCGTCCATACTAGCAATTTATTTACCAGCAATTTATTTACAAGCAATTTATTTTATGAATTAATTGTGTAGTATGATGAGTTTTTACAGTTTACAGATCAGGACCAAAAGTTCCTTGATCCTCATCATACAACTCCATTAGGACTTGAAGATCCTTGATGATGATGATATGAGAGCTGGGTTTCTCCAATACTATATTTGTAAACAAGAGATCGGACTTGAAGATCCTTGATCCTTGACCTGTAAATAAGGACTTGGAGTTCCTTGATAATGTAATAGTACCGTATTGGTTAATAGTACCAGTACACATGAATAATAACTGTATTGGAAAATGTACTGTACACATGAATAGATACGTATTCATGATTTGATGAATAGTACCATATACATGAATAGTGATGTATACATTAATGTTAACCATTTTGGGTAAACCTCCACTATATACAAAAGAGAACTTGCAGTTCCTTAAATTCACAAATGAGCAATTAAATGAAATGTCATAAGTTCCTCAAAACATGGACGATTATGTAAGAGCCTGAAGTCCCGAAATATGTACAAGAATTTATAAAAATGTCCATACTATGAGAATATGAGATTTTGGCTTGAAGTTCAAAATCTGACAATATTAAGAACTTGAAGTTCCAACAGTTAAATGGACAACCCTTGAGTTATTATTGCAAATTGTGATACACCACATATTTCTTTGGCATAAGAAAATGATGAATTTAATAAAGTTCGATTCTGTTACAATCGACACCTCAAGGAATAAATATGTTTTGTGAATTCCGGTTGTTAAGAATACACTGTGAAATGGATAATATCATGATAAGCCTCAAAGGGTGAATTGAGGCTCCCCACATATTTTGGTATATTATATGATCTAGGCCGGAAGCCCATGGATCCAAATATATGAGAGATCCCGAACCTGAAGTTTTGGGTATATAGTAGTTAATGCTCTTCACTACTATATTGCAATATTATCATGGCTTCTACTCAATTCATATTTCATGCCCATTTGAAAAGGGCAAATAAATTTTGAAGTCGTGTTTAGCCCGGGCCAGAAGTTCTGGACTCACATGCATTGAAATATGTAATTTGAGAGATTTGTTGTGGTTATTTGAACCTATAAGGCACAAGGTTCCAAACCGTCATTTTGAAAAGACGTAAAAACCACAGGTGCAAGTTTAAAAATTTTCCCAATTATTATAACAGAAAAGGAGCATACAACAGATAGATTTTCTTCACCTGCAAGAAAGAAGCAGGCTCTGTGAAATCTATAAAATTCCATTATGTTCTGGAAGCCTCTGGAGGAAGAGGACGATGTCTCTTAAGCTTAGCCATGATTCTCTCATGGTCTTCCAGAATCTTTTTATTGGAAATCTGGAGCATGTCAAGCCTTGTCTGTGTATCAACGGAGTATGAACTCACTAGTTTCAACAAGGCATTATTTTCTTCTTTAAGTTTCTCAACCTCCTGTTGAGGTTGAGACTCATGAAGCATTCTCTTAAAGAGACGAATTTTCAGTTGTCAGCTCTTGAACCTCGTTTGCCCTAGCACGCAAACGATTTACCAAGTTAGAAACAGAAGCAACACTCTTGATGCTTGAAGCCATTGAGTCATCAATAGCCTCTTCCTCAGGCGCCGTCCTGTTAACAACATTTCATCCATTGGAAGAAGGAAATTCCTAGCTCCTGTGACAGCAGGTAGCATCATTCATCATCACATAATCATTAACTGTGAGATGACGATTTTGGGATACAAAGGATGGGCGCCAAACTTTGGCTTCACGGGTTGTTGTGGGAGCATCATTTAAATTGAAATAATTTGGGTGAGAAGAAGAAGAAGCCATTTTAAGAAGGTTTCAAGGAAAGTTTTAAGAGAAGCTGAATTTTCAGAAAAAAGAGAAGTTGAATTGAAACTCAGTTACTCCAATCAGATCTTGCAAAGGCAATATCTATAGGTGGAAATGTGGCACCGTTTCCAGGATCCCAATATTTCCTCGGATCCCCATATTCTCTTTTTTTTTTCCCAGGTCCCAAAACTTCACGCAGCCTCCATTAATGTCTGTCGGCACTTTCGGCATGTTCAAAGATTATTTTCGTCAATAGCCGATCTTGCTTTGCGGATTTCACGGAGCTACTTTTTCAAAAGCATCCCGAGAATCGCAAATATTTGTGGTTAACAAGTTCTATCCATTCCTATTATTTGTGTATAAATATGTTACTAACAAAATCTGTCTTTGCAGAAGACATCCAGTTTCTCCATATCTAGAGATGCGATATCCACTTGTTTTTCTTATCAGTGAGCACTCGATGTGCTTGAGAAGCGAGACTATCTTTGATCATCTATTCAGGAAGCGAGACTATCCCTGATCACGTTTCCTCTACATCAGGGAACTGGAAAGGCGACCACATGCTCCAATCTCCTGAAGTTCTTCTAGACTAGGAGAAATGAGAGTTTGTTGTATGCGCTCATCAGCTTCCTCACCTGATTTCTTACCTTATCTTGCAATCAATATCATAATGTTTTGCATTTTTTCTCTTTTTATAACTCTCTGTTCATAAGGGATTTTATTTTGTTTAGAACGAACATCTGAAGAAAGAATCCATGAAATAATCCTAACTCTGAGGGTTATTTGTTTTGAACAGAGAGAAGAATTGTGATTTTTGCTCTTGCATGATATAACTAGATCATCAAGCGTCACGTTATATTTGCAGAGCTGATACGAGCTTGAATGATACTTCAGAAAAGTTTCTCCCACCTAAGGATGTAAGAAATACTTGTGTTATTTCATGCTTGTACTATTATTTTGATATTTTGTACTACATCCTTAAAGGTAACCAAATGAGGAGATAAGGCCATTCCGGAAGAACGCCGTGCAAAGGACCATTCCAGAAGAATGCCTTGCATTATAGATCATTCTAGAAAAATGACTTGTATTATGACCATTCCAGAAGAATGGCTTGTATCATTCTGATATGTATCCATGAATTATTAATGAAAATTTCTCAGATTGCAAGTTGGATACATTGATAATACACTGCACAGATTAAAGTCCCATAAGAATAGAACATGGGTATAGCAGTGATCAATATGATGCACGCCTCTTGCGTAGCAAATGATATGGATTGAAGTCCCGAAGGACAATCCTTTAACATGTCAATATTAATACAGTGCACGCTTGATGTATAGCAAATTATATGGTTTCAAGTTCCAGAAGGACAATTAATTGACATGTATGTATTAATCTATGGCATGCCTGGAGCATGACAGATATATGGGTTCTAAATGTTCCAACTCCTTAAATGGAGATTATTCACGCCCTACTGTAAAATAACGCTCCATTGGAGGTTATGATCCACATTCTTAGATAATTGATTCTATAAGATATGTCTGTCTGGAAAGAGACAATAAAAGCCCCCTGAAGTGGCTTGGGTATCCAAAAGCAAAGAAATGCTTATAATTGATGCATGCGCATGAGAATGGTGGGATCATGAATTGATGAATGAAAATTTTGGTTTTGGAGTAGCTACTCAAATCATCAATGGGTTGTGTTGATTGGAACCACGTTCTATTATTAAATGTCGACAATATCATTGGCCAAAATGGAAAGAGGCAATTCCATTACAGATGAGAATGAACGTGAAAGAATAAACCCATAGTACGAACCCCAAAAAATGTTAATATTGAAAGTTATACTTGGGTGTTCAGAATAAAAGGGAATATACCCATTTTGTATGACACAATGTTTCTGGAGAAAACAAGGAATGTTGGGTTTCTTCATATTTACAGATGCAATTGTGCTTCCTTATTGCACATTTATGGAGACCAACATATTATCTTTAAGGGTTATTAAACGAACAGAGCATATCGCCAGAAGCGATTCCCTAAAGATGTATAAGCAAACAAATAGCTGGATATAAAACTATATAATGTGTCATGAAGTATAATCCCTTAAATCCATGAAGGATTGAAATTGCATGAAGCAAGTCCTTGAAGGACGTGTGCCTGAAGCACAAATTTTGTACTCAATACTAATATGTATAAATTGCCTCAGTGAGTACACTAATTACGATATGGTTGCAACACATTACAGCTCTTGAAGAGTTGATAATTGATCAAAACTCCTGAAGAATTAATACTTGGTTTAAACTCCTGAAAAGTTCAAGAAACATTTGTCTCGGCCTGAAGATCGAGCATTATGCCAATGAGAATCTTGCTTATACTAAGAAAGTATTGAAGCATTTTATGTGGATTATCCGTTGGGCACTTAAATGTTTTTCTGGAAATATACTGGACCGGACATTGTATTTTCCAGGATAGAGCTTAGCTCCGTCACCATCACTTTGGGATGATGTGAGGCATATGTGATATTATCTCCGCATAACATCATATAAGGGCATATTCTTTTAAGTGAACTTACAAATAGCCCAGTTTTTGTTGGATACACGGACTTTGGAAATTTCTATGATTTACATAGAGATAGCTCACTGGAAATATATTTACTTATTCAACTACATGAATTGTTGGTGGCTACATCATTCACTCAATCTGAAATATCTTTTCTCTAGAAAGATAGTCATGAAGATATCAGGGGAGATATTCTTCAGGGGGAGCATCCAACAATATTACAAGATTGACTCACAGAAGCAGTGTCAACAATGATATCCAGAAAGATGATCAATAGTATGGCTTAAAGATTTTTTGCCAAGTATCAGGGGGAGCGTGCTGTCGATAAAGACCTTCACACACTGTACTCTTTTTCCTTCGTCCAGGTTTTTGTCCCACTGGGTTTTTCCTGGCAAGATTTTAACGAGGCAGTGTCGCACGCGCATCAATATACACAGATTTTTATGTTACACATGGTTATGTACTCTTTTTCCCTTCGACCAGTTTTGTCCCACTGGTTTTACTAGCAAGGTTTTTAACGAGGCATATTTCATACATTGTGGTCTCCAAGGGGGAGTGTTGTAAAATGATAAGGTGATAAGGTGGAGCCCACATGTTGGAAGGGAATCTCCATTTACCTTCCTAGAGTCTTCTATTTACCGAACTGTTAAGCCAAGGGTTTGCCTATAAAACTATGGCTTCATTCTCATTTGTAGTGAGAGAAAATGACTCAATAAAATATCAGACTTCTATGCTTTCTCTACATTTTAATTCTCTCTACAATCTCTTTAGTTTTATAACAAAGAAAGATTTCTTGGGAAACTCATGAACAATGATGAACTTGTCAAGAACATCATGAACATTCTATTCCCTTGATGACACTTCATAAATTCACACAAAAAGTCTAAAATAATGGAAAAACCATATTCATGCTTAGAATTTCAAGACCAACACAACCATGTACATTTTACACAAATGAGCATCAAACAGTACAAAAGCCCAAAATACCCCTCCTATGCCGCCACCCTGTATGTCCATTGTTCAAAATCCTCTTTCATTTATCATCCAAAATTCTAAGTATCAACCATACATACATGAATAGATATGAAAGATAAGACACGATATAACATTTATAACCATGAAACTAAGCCTATATGAAATCTAAAATTCAAAAAGGTGCAACTTTTTTTATAAACTTTGGCTCTAGATACCATTTGAAGGGAAAACTTGTTGTAAGCATTTGTCAAAAGCACTTAAATAGGACAATGAGTTATCTAATATGCATTTCTAAAATACAAAGAATCAGAAGCATAAATAAACTTTAGAAACTCATACAAATCCTAATAGTCCAAAATCTTTTTAAGTTTATGAAAAGATTGCATCTTTGAATCTATAAACTTCTTTTAAAAAGAAAGTTAAATAGATAGTTACCCCTGGAGCGAATCTTGAATCCTAACAAGGTATTCAAGTAGTGTTCTTGGTCTCTCTCTTGTTGATTCTCCACTATGGTTTCTTCAATAGGTACAATAGTGTGCACCTCATGAAAGCTCTTCACCAAGGAGAGGATGAGATGAAAGAATGATAACTTGGGAGATGAAAGAATGATAACTTGGGAGAGGAAAGAGTGCCAGCTCTCTCTCTCTCTCTCTCTCTCTCTCTCAAGTGGCCGGCCAAGGAGACTGAGAGAGAGGGTTAATGTTTCTTCTCCACATGTGTGCCGCACCCTCTCTTTGGTGGTGTTGGAGAACAATCAGTATATAACCAAATAACAGAATAATAACAAAACGAAATATGCTTTATATATATAATCAAACCATACGACAATAGAATAAATTACAAAATACTGACTTGGATAGATGATAGAGTCATGCAGAGCTGTAGTGTCCTTTAGATAGTATTTCTCCTATACTCTTGTGCTTGTAGTTCGATATGAGTCAGTCCACCAGGATTAAACTATCACAAATCAAAGCCCAAGCACTGTGGCTTTGATTTCTGGCAAACAATGATATGATTTCTCTCAGGAAGTGCTTATGTGTGAGAATGATAATGTTGTTCCAAATTGTGTGTTTTATGGTTTGGACGAATTGTCAATATATAGAGGTCTGACACCTCTTCATCCAATAGTTACATTAACTATTTAATAGATTCGAATTTCATATAATGTTTTTATTTGAAAATGAATTTCTAATTAATAAAAAGAAATATTAATTAAATCAACAGAGCCCCAAGGCCCAAGGCTCATCTTTTGACAATTAAACATATTTATTTATTACCCAAATATATATATATAGTATTTAGTATGATGAGACCCAACTTTGCCTCCACTAGGCTCATACCCTATTTAGTATTTCTAAAGTGTTGGTGCTTATAAGGGGTGTAAATTGGATTAGAAAATCTAATTCCGACCGATTTTCGGTCCGAAAATTTTCTGAAAAAATCCGAACTTTTTAATATACGAAAGTGCCGAAATTTGATTTTTCTGATAATATTCGGATTGGAATTTGGAATGTATCTGTAAAATCTGAAATTCTGAAATTTCCAATTTGAAAAATTCCAAACTACTCCGAACTCATTCCGATATGATTTTTCCAATTTTTTTTTCCTGAAAATTCCAAATTTTTTATTATAATTACATTGTTTTTTTGTTTATAGGTCTTATATATGTTTTATTTCAGTACTCATATATTTATATATGCTAAACATAGGAGTATATTAATTTAAGGCTATTGGAAGAAAAAATATACTTTTGTTTTTCTCTAAAAAAAAATATAATTTTTTCCAATAGATTAATTTTAACATAGGAGTATAGTTCAAAGAGTAACAATTTCATGGTCACACACAAAGTAAATGCCATAATTGCATACTGGATTAATAGTTGATCCAATAAATTGATCATGGTTCAAGGGTAAAATTAAATTCCACGATCACACAGTAAGGTTAAAATTAAATGCCAATGTCATGACTAGGGGTGCAAGTTATATTAAAATGTTAACATCAATTATGATAAAATCAATTTAACTTGCGACATACGTGATTAAGTTATATATATATATATATATAGAGAGAGAGAGAGAGAGAGAGAGAGAGAGAGAGAGAGAGACAGAGAGACACAGAGAGAGAGAGAGAAAATATACAATAAATTTATAACAATAGTGTTTAATATTATAATATCCTTCAAACAAAACCAAAAAAGAAAAAATCATCTATAAGTGGTATTTTTGAACCTACGACCTCTCACTTGCAATTTTGTTAATAGACCACCATAGCAAGAGGATTCCTTGTGAAATATATCTCAACTGAACATATTTAATAATTGATCTGGGGAGTTCAAAAAATATTATAAAATTCTTAGAGTGAAACCCTAATTTATTTATATTTGTTTTCCTTTCTTTCTTTTCTCCAGCGGCACCACTCTTTTTCCTCTTCCTCCATCCAGATGTTTCTTCTCACTTCTCATCTCTCTTTCTCTCACCTTCCCAACCATTCTCCTTCATTATTCTTTTCCTCCTCATCCTCCTCTCTCTCTCTCTCTCTCTCTCTCTCTCTCTCTCTCTCTCTCTCTCTCTCTACGATAATACTGATGGAATACCACTGGAAGTCTGCACCAAAGTTTCTACAAGTCTTCCTGTCAGAATTGTTGTTGGCTATGACTTCCAAAATTCTTCCAAGAACTCTGAAAAGATTTAATTTCCAAAAGTTCCGACTTTGTCCAAAATTCCGTATTGGAATGATGTTATTATATTTTGGAATTTCGAATTGGCATCTGGAACTGAATATGACTTCCGAAAATTTTCCGATTTGGAATTTGGAACTCCGATTTTCGATCCGTTTCGAACTGAAGAACAACCCTATTATAAACCATGAAAGGAAATAACTCCCTTTCAATGTGGGACTAAATGAAAGTGTATTTTTCCTATACAAACTCTAACAATACTCCACATTTGTATAGGAAAATTATAACGTGCATATTTGAGAGAAAACTTAGATATAACACATATTAGGAGAGGTGTGTTTTGGACTTGAACCTACCCTAGTGAATACTTATCGGATTTACTAAGTGACGCAGTAAATATAAAATATTGAACTATTCACCTATTGTAGTAAACCGAGACAACAAGTATCACATATGTTACATCTTAACATACTACTTATTCATACGTTTGTGTTCATTTTGGTCTTGAACAAATCATGAATTCATAGGAGCTTTAGAGAATTTGGCCATCTCATTCTCATAAATGCGACCCCACATTTACTCCTACATGGGTAATGTTGACTAACAATAGTTTGCCCCATTCTTCTTGATTTCAAGAAATCAACATCATTAAACTTTCGTACCCTAATAGACTTCTTGCAGACAACACACTTCTTTCCTTCATAAGAATGAGATATAAGTGTATTACCTCATTTGAACCATGCCTAACCAGTTTGCCTATTGAACCTAGATCATGGGATCTCCAATCAGCTAGGTTAAGTTTCCGTTAGGCCGATTCATTTATTGAATTGGCTTTAATCCCATTCCCCTCGATGTTTTTTTAATTTGCTCTCTTGGCAAGACTTTTGTAAGGGGATTTGCAAGATTTTGTTTTGAGGTTATATAGTCAATGAAAATTATTCCATTTGAGAGCAACTGCTTGATTGTATTATGTCTTCGTCTAATATGTCTAGAATTTCCATTGTATACATTATTTTTGGCCTTTGCTTGAGCAGCCATACAATCACAATGTATACAAACAACCGTTATAGGCTTAGGCCAAATAGGAATATCCTCCAAAAAATTTCTTAGCCACTCAGCTTCTTCACCAGCCTTATCTAAAGCTACACATTTTGATTCCATCGTTGATCGGGCTATGAAAGTTTGTTTACTAGATTTCCAAGATACGGATGCTCCTCCCAGTGTAAAAACATATCCACTAGTGGAATTTGTTTCTAAATCATTAGAAATCCAATTGGCATCACTATATCCCCATAGTACTGGAGGATATTTGGTATAATGTAATCCATACTCCAAAGTGTAATTCAAATATCTCAAAACTCTGATTAATGCTTCCCAATGATCATGTCCTAGATTACTTGTATACTTACAAGCCTACTAACAGAATAGGCTATATTAGGTCTTGTACAATTCATAATGTACATAAGACTTCCAATGATTTGTGAATATTTCTTTTGTGAACAGCTTCACATGCATTCTTCTTTAATTTGCAACTTGTATCAAAAGGTGTTACAGAATGATTAATTCCAAAATGACCTAACTTTCTAAGAACAGTTTCTACATAACATGACTGTGTTAATATATAACCATCTAAATTTCTTTTAACTCTAATTCCAAGAATCACATCAGCAAGACCTAAGTCTTTCATGTCAAAACTAGAGTTTAACATTTTCTTGGTAGAGTTAATTATGTCCTTGTTTGTCCCAATTATGAGCATGTCATCTACATACAGACACACTATGACACATGCGTTTTTATGTGTCTTGATATAGACACATTTATCACATTTGTTTATTTTAAATCCATGTGTCATCATAGTATGGTCAAATTTTTCATGTCATTGCTTTGGAGCTTGTTTTAGTCCATAGAGAGACTTTACAAGTTTGCAAACTTTTTGGTCTTGAACTTTTACTACAAACCCTTTGGGTTGTTCCATATATATTTCCTCATCCAGCTCTCCATTTAAGAAAGCGGTTTTTACATCCATTTGATGTATTTCCATGTCATAATAGCAATCAACATCCTCATTGATGTTATCCTTGTCACGGGTGAGTATGTGTCAAAGAAATCCAAACCTTCCTTTTGAAGGTATCCTTTGGCTACCAATCGAGCCTTATACTTATCAATTGTACCATCTGGTTTTAATTTCTTATTGGCTTCTTTTCAAAATGGAGCTTCAAGACTTGATATCGCCTCTTTATATGTTTGAGACTCAGCTTTAGCTATCATAGTCAAAAAATCTGGTCCAAAATCTTTTGGTATTCTTGTCCTTTTACTTCTTCTAGGTTCTTGATCTTGTTCGTTTCCTTGAACACTAGATGAAGTAGAATTACCATCGTCTATTCTAGAATTCTCATTTATTCTAAAATCATCAACAATTCTCTTTCTATTGACATTGGACCTTCCTTGTTGATAAGGAAAAATGTCCTCAAAGAATATTGCATCCACAGATTCTAGGATTGTATTCACATGTATATCAGAAACTTCATAATGAAATACTAAAAATCTATAAGCAGCACTATTGGATGCAAATCCAATGAAGACACAATTTATAGTTTTGGGTCCAAGTTCGGTTCTCTTTGGCAAAGGAACTTGAACTTTTGCTAAGCAACCCCACACTTTGAGTGTCTTATAAGTTGGTACCTTCCTTTCCATACTTCATATGGTGACTTGTTACTTGTTTTATGTGGAATTCGATTCAAGATAGTATTTGCAATAAGTAACGCTTCACTCCACATATTATGTAGAAGCCCATAGCTATTTAGCATAGAATTTATCATGTCTTTAAATGTCCTCTAATTTCTTTCAGTAACACCATTTTTTTGTGGTATATTAAGTGTTATTGTTTGATGAATTATACCATTTGTGGCCCAAAATTCAACAAAGTCAGTGGATTCATATTCCCCTCCTCTGTCTGCCGATCTTAAGACTTTAATTTTTCTGTTGAGTTGATTCTCAACTTCAGCCTTATATGTCTTACACATATCGAAAGTCTCATCTTTGTTATGTAATAAATATACATAGCAGTACTTGCTGCAATCATCAATGAAAGTCACATAATACGGCCTCCACGACTTGGTGTTGTTCTAAAATCACACAAGTCACTATGAATTAAGCCTAGCAATTTATTGGACCTATTATGTACAGATTTAAAACTTTGTCTAACAAATTTAGATTATGTACAAGTTTCACATTTAACATTTTCAATAGAACCTAAGTTAGGCAACAATCCTAAATTATACATTCTATGTAAGGAACGAAAATTAACATGTCCTAATCTAACATGCTATAAGGTAGAAGAAGAGTCAACAATATAAGTGGAAGTTTTATTTATATTATTATTGATAGAATTGGCAAATACATTAAGTTTGAACAACCCATCAGCAAGGTAACCTTTTCCCACAAACATTCCCCCCTTAGTTAGTACAACTTTGTTGGATTCAAAAACTAGTTTGAATCCTTTGTTGCTTAGAATAGGTCCAAATGCCAAGTTCCTTTGTATATTTGGTACATGCAGCACATCTAGGAGGGTTAGTTCCTTTCCATAGGTGAATTTCAAGAGCACTTTTCCCTTTCCAACAACAGCAGATATAGAGGCGTTTCTCATAAACAGTTGCTCACCACCATGTATCTTTTGGTAAGTAAGAAATGCATTCTTATCAACACATATATGGTGGGTGACTCCAGTATCAATCAGCCATTCATTGCATGTTGGTTTCTGACACCACTGGAGCCAGGTTTTCTTTAGTCACATGGGCCTGATTGTACCTTGGTTTGTTGTTGTTTGGATTAGTAGGATTTTTAGGATTCTGATCCCTTATGTGCCTGCAGTCTTGAGCCTTATGGCCTCTTTTCCCACAAACCCAGCATGCTCCTTTAATCTTTTTGAAGTCTTGAATGCTGCATAAACATCATACAGTGTGTCATCGAGGTCATTCAAGATATAGTTCCTACACAGGAAATTAGATTGTGTCCATGCATCAATTGTAGCAATAGTCTCTCTGGTTGCAGGATTCTCATTCAACACAGGGGCATCTTGTTTGAGAATATAGGCTACATTTAATATTGTCAGGTTGAACAACATCTTCTGTTGCCAACATTTGAAATCAGTGCCGTTGAATTCTCAAGCTTTTCGGCATGAGAGGTCTTACTTCTTGATTGTTCCAAATTACTGTCTAAAGATTGTTGGACAACAATCAGTATATAACCAAATAACAGAATAATAACAAAACGAAACGTGCTTTATATTTATATAATCAAATCAATACAACAATAGAATAAATTACAGGATTAAACTATCACAAATCACAACCTAAGCCGGTCACTTTGATTTCTGGCGAACAATGATATGATTTCTCTTAGGAAGTGCTTATGCGTGAGAATGATAATGCTATTCCAAATTGTGTGTTTTCTAGTTTGGAAGAATTGTCAATATATAGAGGTTTCACACCTCTTCATCCAACAGTTACATTAACAATTTAAGAATTGTCAACAATTTCAGATAATGATTTTATCTGAAAATGAATTTCTAATTAATAAAAGAAATATTAATTAAATCAATAGAGCCCAAGGCCCATCTTTTGACAATTAAATATATATATATATTTATTTATTTATTACTCAAATATATTCCAAGCCCAAACCGTGATGAGGCCCAACTTTGCCTCCACTAGGCCCGTACCCTATTTACTATTTCTAAAGTGTTGGTGTTTATAAACCATAAAAGGAAACAACTCCCTTCCAATATGGGACTAAATGAAAGTGTATTTTTCCTATACAAACTCTAACAGGTGGCCTACACATTTATACTTTAATGTGTCACATGTGTCTAAAGTCCTAAAGTTCATCTATTTTTTCTTTAAGTCATGTAGGACCCAATTAATGTTTAATAATTTTAATTGATTAAATTAGATTATCCTAATTAGTTTAATGACTTAACAAATTAAGTCACTAACTTGTCTCACAACTATTGGTCATGGTCAATCCTTGTTGACCGTGTCAAGTATCGGGTTAATGGTTGACCTTTGTCTTTGACTTTGACTTTGACTAAGGCGTAAAATCTCTTTCTCTCTTCTAATTCTCAATCCACTCTTTTTCGGTGTGCCATTTTATAGGTTCTAATTAACGAGGTAGTGGGTAAATCTAATTTCTTCTAAACAGTGAATGAATTGAATCCTACCATTCAATTTTTCGCATTGGTGAAGGCTAATTGTAATTCGACCTTACATGGCTTCCACAAGTCATGGTTGACACCTAGCAGTATGTCATGGCTACTCAAGCTAAATATAATTCTCTGGAGAAGCAAGTCAGTTGTGATTGCAATGCAATGCTGTCATTCTATAAAACAATACTATATGTCAAATTATTGGGATACGGTTAACTTGTGTCAAATGAGTAATGTGACATTTCTAGGTTATATGATTCACTTGGATTTGATTGCAAACATTCATATTACAATCCTTATTCTATACTTTGGCAAAAGATTCAACAAATCATATATCTCTACAGTATTCTCTATATTTACTAAGAGTAAAGATTCCTTGTTGTACATTCACCTGCGTCTATGAACTTATCAGATATCCCGATGATCACCTTTAAGTCATATCTACTAATACAACCATATAGTGTTCTCAAAGATAAACAATTCATTCACAAGACAACTTTTATGTCTCATGTTTGAGGACTTGTAAAACCAGGCCCTAGGCTCTAAAATCCTACAGAGGGGGGGTGAAGTAGGCTATAGGTCAAAGACCTACCAAATTAAAAAAAGAGCCCAGCTAAGAATAAATATGCGGAAACATAAACACAAGCACAAGCATGGTGTTTAAAAACTTAGCATCTGCAGTGAGTAAAAGGAACTGACTGCATGAAACTTGGATTGATACAGACACACCACGTATTAATACAAACAGAAGCTCCTGTGATTTTGGATCAATACAGGACAACGCGTATTGATCCACGTTAGTGTGCTGAAGTCATTTGAACAGAATGCAGCAAGTACAACAATGGCAACATGAATATAAACATACACAAAGAGTTGTTGACCCAGAAACCCAACAAGGGGAAAAACTGGGAGCACCAAGCTAGGAGAGATCCAATCCACTCAATAAGAATTACAATGAAATGAAGGAAGACTTAGCTCAATCTATCACCTATAGGCAGCTTCAATCACCCTTACAGCAAGCACCATTTCTTTGTTTCTTAGCAGCAAATCTTCTCAAGAGCACCAAGCTCAAGTTGCATGTAGTTTGATGTATGAAGTGAATTATGGTTTCACAAATTCATCTATCTCAATCACAAAGTATGATTGAGCTAGACAAATGAAACCTAAGTGTTGTGATGAATAAACTAGAAGTAATAAACTTGAAGCATTATGTTTAATTCAAAATAACAACAATGAAACAAAACATTCAGCCACAATAAATATGAATCAATGTTGGAGACAATCTATGTGTATGCAGTCATACACATACTCTCAAGTGTTCAAGTGGCTGAAAATACATGGGAATGTTTTTGAATGCTCAAGAGCACATATGAAAAATCTTTTCAAAAACAAATAAACAGTTCTGCAAATATATATCGGATGTAAGAGAGCATATGCTGTTTATACAATATGAATGAAACAATCCCCGTTGAAACCGTCTAAGTGAGGAGGTATAAATAGAGAAGCCATTCAATCACTCTAATTGTTTTGAGGCTACAGACCAACCACTTACACAACCAACGGCTCAAACCACAAAGGTGGATAAGGAATAAAGAAATTCTTTTGGAGACCATGTGGGCAGACAAGGTATGGAGAGGAATAAAGAAAACATGGGAGAAGACATAAAACACCTCACGGTGGACTACTCAAGGAGAAGAAAGAAGGATTAAAAATAATCTACCCATCCAATGAGCACATGATAAGATTCAATAGATTACACCATGCTCATGTAACCGTTGGGAGTAAAAACATCCACAAGGAATAAAAGAATATCTCTTTTGAAATCAGTTTCAAGAAGAGATAAAAGAAATAAAACAAGACATCAACTTGATGAGTTTTGGGACAAGGAGCCGCATGTTTCTTAGAAGAGAGAAAGATTATCTTACATGCTTTTAATAAAATAAGTCATCAATGTTGATGAGTTTTGGAATAAGGACCCGCATGCTTTGATGAGAAGAAATAAAAAAGGCCAAGTTGATGTAATGAATGAGTATAACACCAAAGCCAACCACATATAAAAAGTTTCAAAGGTGAAGAAGGATTTGAACATTCGGTGGACTCTTCCAAAGAGAGTAAGGAGGAAACTCATAATTAAATGCAACCCATGGCCGTAAGTGTTGCGTAGATTTAGCTGCACCAAAATGGATTCAGCTGCATCCTCAACTTGTGATACTCGCAAGTGCACGAGCCGTTCGGTAGTAAAGCATATGTAAGTGCGAGGTCGATTCCACAGGGATTGGTGATTGAATGATCCAACTCAGTTTTCCTACACAAAACAGAAATGGAACAAGAGAAACAAAGCAAGAAGAAAGAAAAGAACTAAGACAAGATGGTGAGGTTTTAGAAACCACCCTAATTGTTCTAATCATGTTATGGTAGCAAGTAAACAAATTGATTCACTCATGAAGATGCTCACAAGTAAGTCCATGGTGTTTGGATCAAATTGTATTGAACATCACAAGGACCCCAAGCATGGTGTTTACATTAGGAGACCTAGAAACCAAATCACATGAGTTGCTAATGGATGGAATGAGGATGATCCCCAAACCTTCCCAACAAGAGCAAAATGCATAAAACCTTAGGTGATCAGTCAAAGGATGCAAAACAGCTCCATTAAAACAGTGAAGAAGAATTCATGAAAAACAAAGATACAAGACTAGCAAGATGTTTATTACAACTAATAACAGAAAAACAAAGAAAGTACAAGAAGAAAATAAAAGACAAAGGGAGGAGAAGAAGATAAGGACAGCATGCTAGAAATGGAAAAGAATCATCTCCATGGCTGCCAGGAGGCCAAAGCCTCCCAGCCCTGCCCTTCTCCCTTCTCTCCCTTTGTGACTCTCAACTTTCCCTCTCTTTGTGTACAATGGAAGTGTAAATTATGGAATCTCAGGATCTCTTGAATGTGGAATGGAAGTGGTATTTATAGGGAGAGGGGAGTGGGAAATCTGAATTGAATATGGCTAATGGACTCAACACTTGCATTAGATAATCAGAAAATGGTTGCTCCACTTCTCCACTAACTCCCACTAGCAGCCCTAGCTCATCCTCATGTCAGCATGACCAAGCTTCCATTCAGCAGCCCTAGCTCATGCCTAGCTCACCATGACCAAGCATGCAATGAGCTCATCTTCCTGTCAGCATGATGTGTATTTCCATGGGCTTACGAATTGGGCTTGGCTGAATCAAATGACGCCTTTAAGATGTCCATTTTGACGTTCAGAATGTCATTGATCCAACCACACAGGTATTGGCCCAATCCAAGTTCGGATGAAGAAGATAAGTCCAAAATGAACTTCTAACTCAGGCTCCAGTTTTTGCACGTTTTGCACCATCTTGCTTCAAATGCCTCAAGTGTATTCCATGCATCCAAATGAGGCCTTAACATGCTTGAATTGCATGAATTATGCTCTTTTGCTCTCTTGGCCTACAAAACACACAAAGAGAGGCAAAAACTCAGAATTGTAGGAAACTAAGCAAAAGAAGTAAGTAAATTGGGCATGTATATGTATGAAATTATGAGCTTAACAGTAAGTGACTATTTGAAAAGAATAACATAAGTCCCATCATTTTTAAAAGTTGGTAGACAAGAAGACATTTTGTAAAGTCAAGATGGGTATGGGTTAGAAAACAAATGAAGAGCTTGAACCAAGAAAAATAAAACCGTTTGAGAGTAAATGAATTACTCTCACATGTTGGTCAACTTTATGGAAAGAAGAATAAAGAAAGTAGGCCATAGGATTTGATAGCTTGGAGCAAGTGGCCGCACTTTCTACAAGGAGAATGTTTTCTCACAAGAGTGTTGAATAAAAATGTTAAATGCACATGCCAATGTCTAAAGCAAGAGAATTAAATAAAGCAAGAAGATGCTTAAGGAAAGGAGAGAACGGCAACACACATGCAAGACATAAAGTGACATTCCCAAAGGTATGACATGAAATAAAAAACATCCTTTTAGAAAAGATAAAGTAATAATCAAGATGTTTTTAGGAAGAAGGGGTTTAATATATTGTAAAGATAGTCAATGATAAATATAATAAACCCCATGCTTTGGTCTGATAAGAAATAACCATGCAAGAAAGGAATCTGACAAAGCTGTAAAAACTTACGCATAATGGATTAATACTTTCATAGAAAGTATTAATACAACTGAAAACAGACAGCATGCAAGAAAGTACGTTGGATCAATCCAGGTGAAGGTGGATTAATCCATGTGAACAATGCACATGCAAGAATGTACGTTGGATCAATCCAGTGAAGTGTGGATTAATCCATGTGAACAATGCATATGATTTTACCTTTTGAACTGCAACGATGAGACATGGAAGCCCTTCAACCTACACTGATTCTAACCTAGAATCTAATTAATATTACAAGGGTTTTGTTGGTTTAAGAGAAGAGCCAAAAACAATATTGGTTCAAATAAGAACCTTATAGGACTATTTTGCATTATCGCAACTTAGAACTCCTTGTTTGACACTTGTGAGTAAAACTACCATACAAGAATTCTTAGTCAATTGCATTCAGTGAACTCTATCTCTATTGAGTATCTACACACTTGTCTTAGTGTCTTTACAAAAATGACTTGAGACTAGTCATCCTTCCAATTGAGCAGACATAGTGTGTACCATTCTTTGCGGGTCACCATTGTCCAATTGGTGATCCTATGACAAGAAATATTTTAGGATGTGATATATTATCACTACAAGGAAAGATCCTTTTGGCGACCACCACTTTTCGTCACTAAAAGGTTAAATTTCTTCACCCAAAAGATTTAACAACCAAATTGTTTCGTCGCTAAGATGGTCGTCTTAGGCTCTTGGCTAAAAGTATTAGGCAACCAAAGCTTATTTTTGTCTCCAAATTCTTTAAGCGACTAAATATTTTCGTTGCCGAATAGGTTGGTCGCCTGTAAAGGCGGGTTCCGCCGAAAAGACCAAAATTTAGCCCGTGAATGGGTGGCCATATGTAATTTTCGTTACCCATAAGTTCTAGTGACTAAGAGATTTCGTCCCTGAAGCTACTTCTTTCATTGCTAAAATGTGCATATTTTATTTTTTTGGTCGCAAAGATAATTTTGAGACCAAAAATAGTTCATCGCTGATAAGTTTGGTTGCAAAGGGTAATTTTCTTGTAGTGTATAATGGAATGGTCTCGCGAATCTAACATCTTTAGATTGCTTTCCATTCTTATCGATATCCATGGACTTGTCACTTTATCGTTTGCATATAATTTTCCTAAAGTGACATACATGCCTTATTAATGATAGTTATGCAATGTTATATCTTTAGAAGTTTCCATTTTTGTATTGACTTCTAGGACATATTTCCAATACTAGCAACATCTCACGGTTACCCAAGCCAATATAGAAGAAGGTTGAGAACCTATTGAGTTGGAATTACAATGTAATACGTTCATTCTCTATCTCAATGCTCTTGATAACATTATTAGGGTATGAAATTCATGTCAAGCCCCTAATATGAATCCTCGACTCATATGACTCATAAGAGCATGATTAGAATCGTTGTTCTCAATTTGGCTCAATCCTTTGGCTAGACTTCCGAGTCATATCGTTAGAGCATTTTCCCCTTTTACTAAAGGTAGAGATGCCTTGTTGTACTCAACTGCCTCCATGGATTGATGAAGAACCACAACCATATCATAAATTCATGCCCTTGAGAGAACTCAACTATTTAGTATGATCTAAGATCCACATCGCTTCCACAAGACAACTGTGATGCCTTAGGTCAAGGACTAACTTTTATTATTACAACTATAGAGATCTTGTTTGACGTGCATGTAAAACTTCCATATAAGATCTCTCGGTTAATCGCGTTCATTGAATTCACTCTCTAGTGAACACCCATACACTTATCTTAGCATCTCTACACAAATGACTTGAGGACAGTCATCCTCCTAGTTGTCCTAATAAAGTGTAGGCCAGTCTTTACAGATTGTTAATGCCCTATTGACAAGCCTATAACTAGGAACTCTTTAAGGTGTGAGCTTATAGGGGAAAGGTCTCCTGGACTTAACGTCTTTAAGGCACTTTCCTCATCTCACAGTCCATAGACTTTTTGATTAAGTAAACAACATTTAATGAGACAGTTGTGGGAACCGAATTAAATCAAAACCCTAGGTCAGATAATTCCTTCCATTTGGGGATTATTTGACCTAATTGGGAATTACTCAACCTAATTGGGAGTTACTCAATTTAATTGGGGGATATCCAATTAAATTGAGAATTACCTAATTAAGTTGAAAACTGATTTGATTCCTACCACATTTCCCAGTTAAATGAGGAGTTACCTAATCAAATTGGGAATTGATTAGATACCTACCACAATTAGGGATTTGATTTAAATTCCTAATAAATCAAATCCCTAAATACACCAACCTCACCAACCTCGTCGAAGCCCCCTATAAATACCTGGCTATGCACAAGGATTGAGGTACGTCATAATTACTACTAAAACTCTGCATAAATTTTCCCCTCAAAAACCCTAGCCGCCTCCTCTCTCTCTCCCTCTTTTACATAAGGCTCCGGCCGCCCGGTTTACACCACAAACACATATATCTCTGTACCCTAGTTAGCTAGTGTTTTCCTTACAAACTCTCGAACTAATTTAGGCATCGGAGGGCCTTTGGCCAACACCCCCCGGGCGTAGTCCTCTTATTTGTTCTATTTTGCAGGGAGAAAGAGGCGGCGAAGAAGAAAGGGGAATCTTTCCAATTCAATATTCTTGTGGGGAAATTTGCTCCCACAACTTAGAACATCATTTTGCCCATTAATATTAAGTATTAAGGTGAGATATACATAAAGATTACATCTCATGATTGGATTTAAGGCATATTTCTAACATAAGCAAATACAATAATGAAAACGAAGTTTTGACTTTTACATCCACTACCAATTATAAAAACGAGAACTTTTAACAAATTCAAAAGGTCTTTCGTTTGAGCATACTAAATCTCTTCCATAAAGTTACAGCAATCCAATCGATAACCTAGGACATTTTTAGAGATCAATAAAGCCTTGGAAGGTCTCTGAGTTAGCCGGCCCCGTCTGAGCCACATCACACCACAACCTCAAATTTCCAATCTGGAGGGTCCATTAGACCAAGAACAATATGAGTAACACGTTCTAACAATTTGTTCACAATCTAACAATCGAATCTTCATAGATCGCAAAATTAGACGATGATCGTTTCACGTAACCTTAGAATCATCAATCTGGCCTAATATCACCAACAACAACCTAATAAAAGTTGGAGATGATCCAACAGTCGAATCATCTTCGATCATACATTTAATACTAGACAAAACCTTGATTGTTGGTCAAACGATTGAATCTCACAAACATGAGAATATCATTATACTAGGGACATCAAGGACAGCTAATTGGGGTGCAAATAGGTCACCAACATCTATCACATGCGCTGCCGGAGGTGACGGTTTGCTTTACTAAATTCCAACTGATAGGGCAACTTGGAATCGCCAGTCGCCAACTACACCAACGTATAGATCGTGATGTGAGGATGAAGTTTCAAACCTGACTCGACAGTGGTGGGACGATGAAGATAGCTCGTCAGGAAGACCGTTCACTAAAGGTGTAGTGAGAAGAGAGAGAAAGAGAGGGGGAAAGGAGAAAAATAACGCATGTACGTGTGGCAAGCGTGTGTCTCACCTCGGCTTTAAACATGTTTTTTGAAATGATGATTTTGCCTTTATACTTTCGATGACCATAACTTTTTCATATTACTCCGATTCGGGCATATTACGGGTCTATGAACGCATGAAAGGAAAAAAATTTCAAAACATGTAACAATAAAAAATTTACCAAAAGTCACTATTCACAAGGGTAAAATGGTAAATTTACTCTATTTTTTTTTATAAAAAAAATTAATGGAAATTTCGGGACAGCCACCGCCAGACCCAACCAGACGTGACAAAGATGACTCAAGATGACGCACCACCAACATACCCCTAAGCTGTTGTCTGATCTGGTTGGCACCAATGAGCTCACCTGAGTAGGATAGTTGATCAAATATCACATAAGCACCCTCTCCAAATGGTCTAACTAAAGAAAGTTCATGACCCTAAACACACCAACTCGAACAAATGTCACTACATGATAGGAGCAGACATTAAATGGATTCCTAATCCCCGCCAGGTGTCACCCTGCCAGACCTTCCCTGGTCAAGAGAGAATACTCAAGACACCACCCATTCGAAATCAAGTGTCAACAATGATTGAGGGTGATCAACAGCCTCCCGATCAAAAGACATACAAACATCACACTCATGCTCCTCCTGCAATTAGACAATCGGAAAGTGCATGTCTATACTCAATGATAATGTATCTGCTCATCAACACCGCCACTAGTCTTGGTACAAATACTACTAGTGCTCCGGACTGGTACTGGGCTTCTTAAGGTTCAAGGTGAATGTCTAAATTATGCCTTCAAACAAGACTAAAAACACCTTCCTTTTCTTACATTTAATAACCAAATAATCAACTCAATAGCATGAGTTTTAGGTTTGCCTGTTTCGTATAAGTTGTTTGACTCTTCAATTTAGTCAATAGTATGGGCGGTACTCTTTCTTACCCCCAGGGTTTTGTTTTATCTGGGAAGGTTTTAACAAGGCCGCTGTGGGAGCAAATATTTTTGTCTCCAATCACAACACGCCACATGGAAAATAAGATTATCCCTTAAATTAATTAATTAAACTAATTTTTTTGGTTTATTAATTAATAGGGATAATATCTTAATTATAAGATATTTGAATCCCAATCAAATCCCTAATGGGCTCAACCTCTACAATTTGGGTAAAGAATAAACTCCTCCTAATAAGAGTTTATTCTCTATGAAACCCTAGCCCTGAGGCTCCTATAAATAGATGACTTCATTCATCATTCAAGGTACTTCAAAAAACCTACTTCTAAACCTAGCTCCAAAACCCGAGAAAAATACCCGAAGCTCTCTCCATCTCCCTCTCCACTCTCCACTCCATATTTTCTTCATACGGCTCTGGCCACCACACACGGCTTCCGGCCACCCAATTCTCACCCAGAGAAATCTCTGGACCTTTTTTAGCTATTGTTTCACCTAGATTCAATCGAACTAACTTAGGCGTCAGAGGGCCTTTGGCTAACACCCTCCAGGTGTGGTCTATTTACTCAGGTCTTTTTTACAGGAATCGAGGAAGAGATAGAAAGGAAGATCAAAGGGCGAAGGATTTAGAAGCAAATATTCTCCCGCAAGATTATTTGCACAAACAGCCGCCATTAACATGCTAGTTCTTATCATGTAATGTTCCTTTCAGTTTAATGAAATACAATCTTTTCTCAACAAAAAAAATCAACTCAAATATGTTATTTTTTCCAGTCTAGTAATATCTTTCTATACATATAGTTTTGCAAATTCCTTCCACAATTGAAAAGATTAAGCTTTTTTATATTTATAGATAAGTTCTCAAAAAATCACACCTAAAATCCTTTTTATAAGCATTAAGTACAACCATCAAAACTTTTTATCAAAGATCTGAACCCAAAAAATCAAGCCTAAAATGCTTTTTTTTTCTTGCTTGTTTTTTTTTAGGAGTTTCATCTACATACCCAAAATGGGGACTGAAATTATTAAAATACCCAACACCCAAAACACTTTATAAACATACCCAAAACCCATCATTACACACACTCAAAACCCATTTATAAACACACCCAAAAAATATACAATTGTTGATTGTGGGGTTGATTTTGGGTATGTTTCTATATTTAAATAGTGTTTGGGTATTTTTATAAATACATGTCTAGGATTTGGTATTTTTTTAAATATCTATTTTTTTTTATACGTTACTTCAGCAGGTTTTTATCATAAGTGGTCCATGAACTTCTTAAAAATTTTAGAATTAGTCCTCAAACTCTCAAATCAATCAATGTGGTCCTACAAATCAATTTGGTCCTTACTGTCGCATTTCAACAATACTTTTGTCAAATTTGGCCACATATCATCACGTGACTAACTTTATATGTGTATTTCCATCAAAATATAGCTTATTTTAGTCATAAAACTCACGTTTCTGCTCAACAAAATGGTGACCACAAAAAATAGGAACAATATGGGGGCGGAGGAGATTAGGAGGCTGTAAACATGATTTTCTTGCAATAAATTAGACAAAAACATGTATACAAAATAGTTTTTGTATTCATAAATTTATGGGTTACAATCTCTACGTGCTATTTATACAATGAGCAAATCTTCTGGTTCGAACTCCCAAAAATATTAAATAAAATGGTGTGTTTGATTCAAGGGTTGTAGAGGGTTGATCTTGACCAAATGGGTAAGCACAAGGTTTTTCTTGTCATGAACGTGGTTGGATTTTATGGAGTGTACCTCCAACATTATCGAGTACAGCTAGAGCTTTCAAATCCATGAGTATAGTTACAGTAGCTGCAAAAGAGAGCTTCAAATCCTAGAGGGTGTGTATGCGATTGGGGAGAACTACTCTCCACCCCTAATGCTCCAACACAAACAAGCTCAATGGAGTTAGTTGGCCCCAAAGAGAAAAAATAAAATTAAGAAACAAAACAAAACAAGCTCAATGGATTAACAAGATAAAATGGATTAGCGCCACACACTAAACTGTAAATCACTTTACCAGATAGAACATATGGTGATCACCAACTAACCAAATGCGTCAATCATAAGATCCATAATATTTGACGTAGTCCATAATGTAGTCCAATTTAGTATTCACACATTATAAACTGTCTGCTTAAAAGGGAACAAAAATCGGTTTCAGAAAAGAAAAAACAGAAGGATTGCATCGATAAGTGATGACAAAATTGCTATCCAACAAAAGAGGTTCAAAAATCACAACAAATTTTGTCAATGAACTCATCCAATTCAAATATTCAAATATCAGCACCAGAAAGGTTAATCTACAACAAATGAAGAAAATTTTACATATAAGCATATATTATAATAAGTTATATACAACAAACTCATTAAATTTTGAACACCATCTCTCCATCTGTGATAATGAACATCGAGAATGTACCACAAACCTGATGTAATTCGCTTTTCCCCTATGTCTCATGTTCGTTACTCTTTAGCCATCCGCTTTCAATAATTATCTGGCATCTCTTCTTCATCGGGTAAAATCATGGTCAAGAGAGAATACTTGACTCGTAGAGATATTTTACCCTTCTCAGCCATAAGCCTTGCCCCCGACACAACCCAATACCCAGGTGAATCCTGTGGTCCTCTAGTCATTTCTGTTGTGTCAACAAACCTCAAAAGTTTAGGTGTCTGTGTGGGCACTGGAGGGCCCCCGGGATACACAGCGGAATTTATGTTCACATCAGAAGGCCGAGGAGGTGGTTTCTGAGCACTCGAGAAACGTGTGCTGATAAGGGTCGAAATTAATCCAGATTTCTGTGCCAAGCCAGGGGAACCATCCCACTCAGCTTGTCTAACATTAGTTGCACCAGTAACTTTAGAAAAAAGAAGCCGTAAAAATAAAACTTTCTTCAGGCCAGAGTCTCCAACTTCAAAGTGAGCCCCAGTGACAACAGAGAAATCATCATTAGCCTCCACAGGAGCTGTACATACATGAGAGAAGCTCTTCCATTGAACCTTTTCGTAATATCTCCGGTCAGATGAAAGATGAGAAATATTGCCATTCACTTCATCCTGGAGTAGGAAGGTCTTTGGCAGCGAAGAAAGATGCTGTAAGTGGATTGCTAAGCAGTTGCTTCTTTTTCCCTCCAAATACAAACGGAGACCAGTCACTGGCTTCTTACCCACATCAACCTGTCATGTAATTCATCAGAAATCATCATGATGCTAGAATGCATAAATTTTATTTTAAACACCAAAAATATAAAATATAAAAAATAAAAAGGTATGTTTCCCCAAAACAACAACAAAGAAACCAAAATTTACCACCATCAAGAATTTAACCATGTCATTTCCCGTGAAATTATTTAACCCATTTCCCCTATATCATAACCAAGAAAATTTGGGGATAGTATGGTAAATCAAAGGGAATAGGGAGGGAAAACAAGAGAGACTAGCTGGTATCCTAAAGTTTTGGTATTTAGAGTATAAGCCACTTAATCTTATTCAGCTATTCATTGCTCGCAACCTTCCTGTCGAAGGTCTCATAGTTAAGAGAACATGACACGGATACATACCATCAGTTGTTATTCATACCTCTTCCCAGCATGATCTCATTTAACAAAACTGAATGATCACGCATCCACTTAATTGTTTGTGGAACTGCTTAAAGCTTAATCTATTGTCTTTTAACCCTCGCACAAGTAGCACATTGAAATCAACTAGTTAGAAAAATAAGCTTTACTTCAGATTTCAAGTCTCATTTGAGTTCAACTTTAACTAATGGAATGGTGCAATTACTCTTCTACCAATACGATACATCCATTTTCTTCTGCAATACTAAGACAAATTCTAAAGAAAACACAATACTAATACCATTACCGGAGTTGTATTAACATAAAGCTTAGGACCCATAAAGCTGAACTGTAAAGATGCACTACTTTGCTGCTTCCTCTGAGGACCAAGAGCAAGCTCACCAAACACCGGTGCCCATTGCCTTGGAAGTTGAAACTCCAAAAATTGATGCAGTTCTTCAATTGGTGGCTTATCTGCACTTGATAAAAATTGCAAACAATAAAAAAGAAAAGAAAAGAAAAGAATTGTTTAACATTTTCCTTATGTTTCTAGTAAGTTTATACAGACTTTAGAGAAAATTGGGCAAGCATAAAAATGGTAGATCGTCGGTTTGCTAGTCCGAACTTGGGGAAAATATTAGACAAGAGTGAAAAGAATAAGCAAGCACATTACATAAAGAAAACATAGTGACACCCGCCACCAGGAACCATAAGTATGGGGTCTGAATTAGACATCTGTCAAAAGGCTAGTTATAAAATAATGAAAAGAATAAGCAAGCACATTACATAAAGAAAACATAGTGACACCCGCCACCAGGAACCATAAGTATGGGGTCTGAAATAGACATCTGTCAAAAGGGCAAAATAATGAAAAGAATAAACAAGCACATTGCATTAAAATAAAATAAAAATAAAAATAAAACCATAGTGACACCCACCACCAGGAACCAAAAAGAAAAAAAATATATTATAGAGTGGGAGCAGATCAGCTCATATGCCCAATATGATTTATGGAACTAGATATCTAAAAAGATTATTGCATGGACTCAGAACTGAAAAAAAGAAGATAATATTTGTATGTTGTGAACTGAGAGAATCTATAAAATTCGTAAGTCTGCTGATGAAACATGAACATGGCTATACAAATAATCACCAGCCAACAAACTGTCAATATCACATTTATTGGATTTTATTACTTAGATTATAAGTATATTTAAGAACTATTGCTATAGTGTAGTAAGCCCATTTTGATTAGGGTGGCATAAACAAAAGGTCTCAGTTGAAGTTCATTTCCGACCAATAACTAACCACCCACAACCACAAGTTTTGCATCAATTCATAGAAGGTTAATGGTAGGTTTGACTAGTCCTTAAATAAATCAAAACTTTTCTATATTAATGTTTATCCTTGAATCCAACTCCATCCGCTTATTATACAGACAGAATCCAGATAGAGGTTTTAATTTGAACACATCTGGGACACACAAAATAATAAAGTAGACAAAATATGTGAACCAAGGGAAATGCAAAATCTAAACATTCAGACCGTTTAGATTAATCTCTAGACTATATTCATGTAAGATACGCTTATATAAAGCACGATACTCATAAAATTGCAAGTACAAAAGCTAGGAGGCAAACCCAACAAAGTACATTCAGTCTACCACACAACAAGACACATAATACTCCCCTCCATTTAAGTATTGGATTCAGATGTAATGCACAACACGATAGATATTCATAAAAGCTAAGCATAAAAGGGAAAATATTAAAACAGTACAAGGGCACACACAATAAAATTTCATAAAAAGCAAATTGTGTTGTCGTATTGAATGTTCTTAACTGTTTGAAACCAACAATATAACATTGTTTTTGTGCAATGAAGGGAAACTATTGGATATTAGTTTTAGAGGATACTTCTTCCCTAGGCATGTAATTAGAAGTTTAGAAAATTGATTTACTAATGAGAGAAGGATTCAGCTTACAACGAAGATAGAGATTAATGGCATGACTTAAAAATCCGCTCCCATGAATCCCACTCAGTAACGATGTAATAGGAACCAATGACATTGAGATCACATCAGGTTCAATCTGAACTGTGTGACACCACTCATTGTAGGGTAAATTTTTATACAAGCTTCCACCCTTCCTCTTGCACATGAATTTAATATCCTGCACCTAAAGTACATATGAGATATGAGCTTCAATATTATAGTTTGATAATACTCCAAATTAAACATTTGAAAACATTAAACCAGTAAGCTAGAAAGATCATCTACCACTCAAGTACAGACAGTTTCAACCTCAGAAAACTCCAAGATTTAATTTCCTACATCTCAAAATTTTATGGCTCTATTTTCAATTAATCGTACCAACAGAAGACAAAACTATAAGCAAAAGAAGACAAAAGAATAAGGATACAAACAGTTAAAGAAATGTTCAATAACTCAATGTTTAAAATATATATATATATATTATGACTGGTAAGCACCTCAACATCGCTACTGATATAAACAGTTAAGAAATGTTCAATAACGGTCAGAACTCATAAATTTCCATAGCACTTAATCTAATTGGTACCAAGAAAGAGCTTTGACCCGACATAATTTACATTTAAAATAGAGATTTTCGTTCTGTCTTTTCTTAAAGTGTACCTCTACACATGAGTATGAACTGGATGGGATTGTGTCCATGATAGCTCGCCTGTGCTCCTTGACCAACTGAAACGAAATTAAGACAGAGGTTAAGGTAGCTATACGATATGCCATGATACAAATCTGGCATGATTTCAATTGTATAAAAGTGGCAAAAGTAATGTCTGCTATACCCCAAAAAAGAGTAATATATCTCCTAAATTGGGCCAATTTTCATAATACATTACTGAACCACAGTAACATAAAAAAACTTAAAAACAAGACTCAATTTTAAATTAAAACTTCAATTCTAATAAAGTTAGAATGAGACACATCCAAGCACCAGAACAAACAAGAGAACTCTATGGTGAAATCATACATGAGAGCTTTTCTAAAAATAACCAGATAAAGTTTCACGAAATAGGTACAAGTACATAAAAATGGACCAAAGAAAGTTTCAAGAAACGTTTCATTGTATCAACATCAGAAAGCCTTATTTCTGGAAAAAGATATATACTGCAAGAAAAAAATGTAGCTGCTGAAGTTTACAGATGGAAAGAAAAACATTGGACTTTTACAATCGTAATAAATGAGTGAAAAAAACTTATTGTAATTTATACTTCTTCCTCAATTGTGAAACAGCCATAGCAATCCAATGATCACAAATGTCCATGTTTCAGATTCTCCTTCAAGGATCATATATAGAACTTGGGTTTCTAGGCTACGACTAAAAACATATATAGAAATTGTGTATTTTCTTCTAACAAAAGCACCATGCTACTGAGTAAAAGTATTTCGCACAGAAGCATTCCCAAACAGTCTCTAAGAGCTTCCGTAGGAAGCGCTTCTAAGTGAATAGATAATAGTGTGCTTTGTGCAAAAACACTCCTAAATTATCTCTATACATACACAAACTGGTATGTTAAATTTCAGTAACATGGGGTATGACCAGAAAGTTCATTTAGCAAAAAGACCCATTGATATTTGAATTGAATGGTATTAAGCATAAAATGAAATTCTTCAAACCTTGTCTCTCTCGTAGAATTTTTCAGAATTCACACTAGACTGACCAGCTCCATCTATGTACATCTTATCTGCCATGTCCTTCAATTTTTTCTGTACATCAGCAGGTTGGAGAGGTGATGAGTGCTGCTGCTTGGCATATATCATATCCTTTCCGCCCATTTTCACCCCGACTATGACATGTGTACCGTACTTGTCAATAAACCTGGAAGAAAACATTAAGAGGAAAATGTAATCAGTTTGTGAAGTTGAGTAGAGCATCTATCAGATGATCCGTTAGATGAGATGTGAACTAATATGTAAAACCTTGCGAGTGCTACAGGATCCCAAGACGAGGGGACAGCTTGTTTGATATGGTCACGCAAGGCAACCTGGGATTTTTCAAGAGCAACGCTGTAGAGTGTGATGGAGATTCCATCAAAAGCAAGTGTTTTGGTGTTGGCAGCGTCCTTCTGCCATCCTCCTGTAAACTCAAATGCTGTATTGAAATGCCCGGTTGGGATTTTACCAGACAGAGTCAATTCCTGGTTGAATTGCTCTGACATCTACATCAAACCAACCCAACAATTCATATATTAATTTGTATTTAAAGCAACAAACAAAAATGAAAAATGAAAAATGAAGAAAGTATAAAACTTTAAATCAATATGAAGACAAACGATGAAAGCAACAAACAACGGACCTGTTGAAAGGAGAGAACATCAGAGCCGAACCTCATGCGCTCGCCTTTGTCGCATTTGATGGATTTGGGGACATTGGGTATGCAAACCCCACCGGCGCCTGGAATTGCAATTTCACGAACTTGGTCGTCGTCGATGGCGATCAAGCGAGAGTCAACCCCAACCCCAACCGCTGACTGCTGCCTCTTGCAGTACTTGAGCTTCAAGTCCACCGTCAGATCGTATCCCAACCCTATCGACTGTATCGCCGCCCCCGCCGCTTCCGCCGCTGCTTTCTTCGAGCTCGTTCGACTACTCATCTCTCTTTTTCTCTCTCTCTTTCTCTCTCTCTTTCTCTCTCACTTTCCCATCAACCAAACACCCCTACGATTGCCAAGCAACAACACAAGCAAGTCTTGAGTCTTCGTTCTTCTTCTTCTTCTTTTCTTCTTTTTTCCTTTTTCTTTTTAGTTTTGTGTTATGAAGACTGGTCAATGCAAAGCATTTACTATTGTTCCTGTTGTGCATTTGTATATAGCAAAAGAGGTAGCCTCCAATATATAAAATTATATATATTGAAAATAAAAATATTTGATTGGTGTTGTAAAACTGAGGGATTGAGAGAAAGAATTTATGAGAGTATGGATAGAGAAAAACTTTAGAAATATTCATACGGTTTCTACTCTTCTCCTTGTATTCATTCATGAAGCCTATTTATAGGCATAAGTAATATATACAATAATAACTATAGTGGTATAGTGGTAGGCTTATACATTATAGAATAGAAGTTGGGTTGAGTCAATAGAGCATTTACATAGGTGTGGTAAGCATCCATTCCGTCTAGTATTATAACACTCCCCCTTGGATGCCACCATACATGGAATATGCCTCATTAAAAACCTTGCCAGGAAAACCCAGTGGGATAAAAACTGGTCAAAGGAAAAAAAAGAGTACATAACCATGTGTAGCATAAAACTTTGTCATGTGTATAGTGAACACGACTAGCGTGCCAATACCTCCTCGTTAAAACCTTGCCCGGAAAACCCAGTGGGATAAAAACCTGGACGAAGGAAAAAGAGTACAGTGTGTGAAGATCTTTATTGACAGCACGCTCCCCTCTTATGCTTGGTAAAATATCTTTAAGATGATCCATCTTTCTGAATGTTGTGGTTGTCACAGCTTTGATACACCTTTAGTGAATAAATCTGACTTTCAATTTTGATGGATGCTCCCCCTGAAGAATTACTTTCCTTTGATAACTTCATAATCCATCACAAATGAATTTGATAGCACTCTTTTCTCGTAGAGAAGGCTTTTGGTGATACTTGCACCATATTTGCTCTTGTAGCTTCAATTTATGGATGCTTAGTCAGATGAATGTCTCCCCCTGATATCTTCATGACTATCTCTCTGGAGGGGAAACCTTTTCGAGTGAGTGGAAGATATAATTGTCATGAATTCTTGTATAGAATATGCCCGTATATGTTAATCTTCTGAGATAGCATTAAATATGCGTCACATCACCCTTCCTGTAATGGTGAAGGAGCTAAGCTTTAACTGGAAATACCATGTCTGGTTATACTATTGGGAAATCGTTTAAGTGTCCAATAGATAATCCACATAAAAATGCTTCAATACTTTCCTAGTATAAGCTGATTGGTAGCCAAGAATTTCGTTGGCATAATGCTCAATTTTTAGGTCAAGACTTTATTTCTTGAACTCTTTTAGGAGTTTTAACCAATTATCAACTCTTCAGAAGTTGTAATGTGTTGCAACATTTCATAATGAATGTACTCATGGAGGCAATATATGCTATTTTCATATCAATATTGAGTACAAAATTTGTGCTTCATGCACTTGTCCTTTAGGGACTTTCTTCATGCAATTTTGAATCCTTCAAGGATTGTCTTTCGGGGATTAAACTTCATGACATACAATATAGCTTTATACCCAGCTATCTTGTCCCATTTTGCATCGCTTATGGCGAAATGCTCCGTGCACTTTATAACCCTTAAAGATAGCGTGTTGGTCTCAGGAGATGTGCAATAATCATGTTTCAACATAGTTGCATCTACAAACATGGAGAATCCCATAATTTCAAGTTTCTTCCAGAAACTCTATGTCATAAAGAAGTGAGTGTAATTTATTTCAAACACCCATGTATAACCTTCTGGGTTAACATCTTTTGGGGTTCGCATATGTTCTTTCACGTTCATTTGCCTCTTTCCATTTTGGCCAATGATTTTGTCAATATTTGATAATTGAACGTGGTTCCATTCAACATAGCCCATTGATGATTTGAGTAGCTACTTTAAAACCAAGAATATCATTCATCAATTTGTGATCTCACCATTCTTATGTGCATGCGCATGCATCAATAAGCATTTCTTTGCCTTTTCCCGGGTACCCAAGGCAATTTTAGGGACTTTCATTTGTCTCCTTCTATACATCTCTTATAAGATGAATTATGTGAGAATGTGGATCATAACCTCCTCTGGAGTTTTTAAAATAGGGCGTGAATAATCTCCATTCCAGGAGTTGGAACATTTAGAACATATATATCTGTCATGCTTTAGGCATGCCACAGCCTAATTTTGACATGTCAATGGATTGTCTTTCTGGGACATAAATTCAGACAATTTGCTACGCACTCAGCGTGCACCATATTGACATGTTAATGGATTGTCCTTTTTGGAACCTCAATCCATTTTATTTGCTACGCATTTGGCGTGCATTTAATTCACACTGTCATACCCATGAGTTACTCTTTGGGAGCCTTTAATATATGCAGTGTTTTGCAATTTTCAGAATTTGCATTAATCTTTCATACCTGTTACATATATCAGGTAGTATAATCAAGCGTTGATGAGACAATATATTCCATAATCATTCACGTCGTTAAACCCCAATTCTCCCCCTAACGACGGAAAAATGGTCTCATCTGAACGATTCCAAAAGTATTATAAGCATAGTCTTTCTGAGACAACAAAAGACAGAAAATTTAGTTTCCCGTAATAGAATCACAAAGATACAGGATATTCAGAGAATCTCTGGTTCTCAACAACAAGTGATAGGGAAAATGCTTATAATAGAAAAAGCAAACTCACAACAATCTATAAAAAGTGTGAGGCTTACAACCTTTCTCTGATTATTAGGATGTAGAGAGGTTACATGAAGAACATGAAATATACTGGAGAGATTCATGTTATGATGGAAACGTACCATGCTTCATGTTCTGATGATATATCATCCATATTCTGATCCATGAAGCATATGGATCTCCCCCTTCTATCATATGTGAGAGAGGCATATATGTTCAGATTTTGAACATACCATGTTCCATATTCTGATCCATGAAGCATATAAATCTCTTATGCCTCTTCTCTATCATAATATGACCCAGAAGACCGGTGAATCAGGCTGATTCATGATCAAACAACTACTTTAATAGAGTAGTGGATCATGATCAAAGATAATCTTGCTTCTGAAGGTCTTGATCAAAGATAATCTTGCTTCCAAGGAAATTTGCAGGATTCCTGAGCATGCCAAGTATTGTGGAGAGGACTCAGGTTGATATTGCTTCCAAGGAATCTGGAGGATTCCTGAGCATGCCAAGTACTGTGGAGAGAACTCAGGTTGATATTTCATCCTTTGTTTAGAAAGCAACAACAAATGGTATTTTGAAACTGTCTAATAGTAGGGAATATATATAGCAGAAATAAAATAGGTAGCGTAAATGTAAACCATACGTTAGTCTCTAATCAATCAGATTACTTTTCATAAAATTCTCAATAAGACAATCCGGAATTTATGCAAAGAGTAAAACGATAAGAATTGAATCCTTTTTATACATAAAAATATCCCAAAGATCGGATCAAATACCTTACCATGGTCGACAAGACTTGAGTGGGGCAGAATAGATTTTGTGGAACAAGAATTTATAAAAATATCTCAAGGATCAATACCATGAATGTGGTCGACAAGAGTGAGTAGTGAGAATAGATTTTGTGGAACAAGAATTTATAAAAATATCTCAAGGATCAATACCATGAATGTGGTCGACAAGAGTGAGTAGTGAGAATAGATTTTGTGGAACAAGAATTCGAATAATATGGATGGTTGTCATGTTGCTCACCTATATATATATGATGCTTACAATGCACGGTTCATCAATAGAATACGTTCCCTATTTTCTGCTATTACTTAAGTGGTTCATTTCCACATCTTCTCCTTAAAACATGTCTTCTTATTCCCAAAATAATTTTGATTTGAATACTGCTCCCCATGAGCAAATATTGTTAGCAGTGAGATCAGATAGTGATATTGTCAATGATTCTTTGGTTGCTAGCATGCAGCATGCTGCATCAGTTACCAACTTGGGACAACGACTGCTGGCCAGATCACAAGAGGTGCAGGCACTTAGATCTCAAGTCATGATACTGCGAGAAGGTTGACTGAGGCTAATCAAAAACTTAGAAGACTGGAGAAAAGTAATAAAGATTTGGAGGAACTTGTTTCTGTGTTGCAAGTTCATGAGGAGAATGAGGAACACAAAGATTCTCCTACGGATGCCCAAATCTGAGGCATTAAATATTTTAGCAACTCTGAGTATGTAATAATTCTCCTTTGTAATATAGAACTGTCAGTTCCAATTTTTATAGTATCCACTTAAGCCTTTAAATCATATGAACTTCAAGTTCAAACATGTGGACACTTGTGTGGATGCACTCAAAACTTTTCTAGTTTGAGGATTTATGAAATATTGAGATCCATGAGCTTCCGGCTCAGGTCATATTTGATACCAAAATATGGGGAGTGTTAATTCATCCTGTGGGGTGTTGATTGTGGCAAAATCATTCTTTGCTAAATTCATCAACTTCTTATACCAAAGAAACATGTGATATGCATTTTCTTGCAATGATACCTCAAGGTTTATCTATTAATTGTTAGAACCTTTAAGTTCTTTAACATTGTTTAGATTCTGATCTTCAAGCCAAAATCATATATATGGATATTCTTGGAACTTCATGTTCACATTTCGGGATTTCAGACCCTTTCATAATTATCCATGTGTTGAGGAACTTCTGTCATCTCATTTTAATTGATCATTCATGAGTTTAAGGAATTGCATGTTCCTTTTTGTATATGGTGATAGTTTACCAAAAATGGTTTTCATTCATGCATACGGTACTGTTATATTATCAAGGAATTTCAAGTCCTTATTTACATGTCAAGGATCAAGGATATTTCAAGTCCGATCACTTGTTTACAAATATAGTACCGGAGAGATTTCCAACTCTCATATCATTATCATCATCAAGGATCTTCAGGTCCTAATGTAGTTGTATGATGAGGATCAAAGGACTTCTGGTCCTAATCTCTGTATGTTGTAAAACTCATCATATCACACAATTATAAAATAAATTGCTTGTAAATAAATTGCTGGTAAATAAATTGCTTGCTGTATGTGGGTTAATTCCGCATCATACTTTAAATAAATGTAAATGAGCAATAAAGTAATTCATAAAGTAAATTGCTTGCTGTATGGGCGTTAATTCCGCACCATACTTTAAATAAATGTAAATGAGCGATAAAGTAAATTGCTTGTATGGGCGTTAATTCCACACCATACTTTAAATAAATGTAAAAGTGCGGTAAAAGTAAATTGCTTGTTGTATGAGGGTTAATTCCGCACCATACAATAATAAAGTAATTGTGCTTGTATGGGCACTAATCCTGCTCCATACGTTTAAATAAAAGTAAATAAATGTGGGGATAAAACCGCTACTTAAAAGGATCTTCTGGCCCTTTTTAAACATGCATGAATTTAGGAACTTCTGGTCCTTCATTATTTATATTAAGGATCAAGATCTTCGGGTCTTATGTCCTTTTCCAATTCCGTCATAACGCACATGGATTTTAACCAATATACGGAGAAATATCTCTTGAATAGTAATATTTCATCCACTCGGAATTTAACCAATATTATCTTTCCTTATAAATGTGCACCGTATATAATAAGGTGTGCAACCCTTTTTTCACCCCTTTTTCTGGTGGGTTCTCAACATCAAGTGGAGATAGTTCTCAACATCAAGTGGAGATAGTATAATTAATTCATTATATTAATATACATAAACTGCAAAGTGAAAATTGTTGGAGGATGTCACGTTTGCTTGTCTTCCTTCGTCAATTTCTCTTCTCCTTGAAAACAATACAGCTAAACATGTAGTGACATAAAATATTATTGTACTAATCTATAGGAGTATGTTCAATATATATTAATATATTATATTATCTCCAAAATAGCTTTGGCATATTAATATTATATTATATCAATATACTAAAGATAGAGAAAGTAGTTAGTGCAAGTGAATATCACGCATGCTTCTACTTTTCCACTTTGCACCAGCACACCGGCACAAGCTCTGCTTTTCCACTTTGCACCAGGACACCGGCACAAGCTCCAATACCTCTCTTCCAACAAGCCTATACAGGTTTGGATGGTTAGCATGATGAATAATGTAAATTTTAGTTATAATAATATAACCAATAAACAACATAAAGAAAACATAGCTTATCTCTTAAATAGTCACCAACAATTCCTTTTAGTTGTTTTGTGCAGGAGCCTTCTATAGAGCCAAATACTCGTCGGGCCTTGCACCATTCCATCTCCAAACGGCAACTTTTTCTCTCTCTCTTGTTTTTCTGGTTTGGTTTGTTTTATTTCTTTTGACTCTTTCTTCTCTGGTATCTGTAGGTATGTTTTAGAGAGAATATTTATAGTTTGCAGAGGTTAGTAGCTGAGGCTTGACATAGAAAGGTGATGAAGTTGAGGAGTTTGATCGGAGAAATCATATGGTTTGTAAGAGTGTTTTGATCGAATATCTCAGCTGGTATTTTAGAGATATTCGTGCTGAGAACGTGTTGTAAAACTGAGGGATTGAGAGAAAGAATTTAGGAGAGTATGGATAGAGAAAAGCTTTAGAAATATTCATACGGTTTCTACTCTTCTCCTTGTATTCATTCATGAAGCCTATTTATAGGCATAAGTAATATATACAATAATAACTATAGTGGTATAGTGGTAGGCTTATACATTATAGAATAGAAGTTGGGTTGAGTCAATAGAGCATTTACATAGGTGTGGTAAGCATCCATTCCGTCTAGTATTATAACAATTGGGATTGTTTTGTTTGAGGAAGAGTAGGTAAAAACTGGTATTTGGGGAGGAAGTCAAAGCTTGAGTGCTGGCGTCTACTTCTGGGAACCTGCTGCTTGCCATCAAACTCCACCTCATGCCTTTCGTCTTCTAGCTTCCACCCTTTCCTTTTCCCTGCCTATTTATTTTCCCATTGGCTGGCCGCTGCATTTATTTCTACCAACCTTTTTCAAACCAACACTCCTTTTTTTTTTTCTTTTTTTCTTCTTATAGTGAATTAGGAAAAAAAAAATGTACACCATGATAATTATATATTTTATACAAAACAACTGGATAGCCTAATTGGAGAGAAAAAAAAACCTCAATTAGCCATTTGTTATTGGCTAATTAGTTTAGCATGTGTTCATTCCAAAAAGCGTGGTCGTGTTTTCACACTAAAATATTCTTTTACCTTCCGTTTGGATTATGGAAAATAACTCGGAATTTAGCTAAAAGTTGGAAATTTAAGAGGAGAAATTGACAATTCCCTTGTTTGGCAACTTAAGCGCGGAATTCATTAAATTACAAGCATAAAAAATCGTGGAAATTGAGGCATCAAATTCCCGAGTTTAATTTCCACCAAAATAGACGTCATTTTACAATTTCCATGCTCCGTTTGGATGAAGGAATTGCAAATTACATAGAATTCTAAAATGACGGAATTTAGATTTCCGTCATTTCAATTTCTGGCAATTGAAGATTTCAGTGTTTGGATTTATGTATGTTGAATTTTTTAATTGATAGAAATTGAAAATTTCAATGTTTGGATAGCTTATTTAAATTGTAAATGACAGAAATTAAATATTTCGAAAGAACAAAATAACTGATAACTAACATAGAAGGTATTCATCGAAGTATAAAATAACATATAATTTGATGAACTAAATAACTCAACTTGCTTTCAATCAACCAAACACATGCTTTGAGTTGTTCATTTTCACTAAGACCTAGTACTGCTTGTACTACAACATATACCTCTGATGGATCAAGGTTCTTAGTATCAGCATCGGATAAACTCTTCAAATGATAAAGTCATTCTAGCAATCGAATCAGCAATAACATGTTTGACAGCACCTCTTTTATCTATAGGAAGAATATCAGAAGAATTTGATGCACTATTTCTTCTCTTTTGACCATTTGTTGAGGTTGGTGAAATATCATCAATAACATGAATATCTTCTTAATCTTGTGTACCACCATTCAAATCAACATGATCAACTTCATTAGTAGGAGTCATAACCTCAATTGCATCTGCACCTATTTCAGCTGCCCTCTCTAGTGGCTCTATCTTTGCCACACAAATCTACTATATCATCCCAATTTTCTATAACTTTAGTCAGAGACACCCAATTTTGATAGCCATTTAGAAACCGTGGTAACCTTGAAATAGAAAAACATAAATTGAAGGAGAGAAAGGCTTGAAGACTAACCTTCAAATTTGATCCAGAGAGACGTGTACTTTTTTATTATTAATGAAAAGTTTTGCGGTTTTTTTTTAATGTAAGTTTTGGCACACTAAAACATATGAATTCTCGCACTATGGAAATTGTGAAATGACGCCTATTTTGGTGGAAATTAAACTTGGGAATTTGATGCCTCAATTTCCACGATTTTTTCCGCGCGTCATTTAATAAAGGGTATACTGGTGAAATACCCCCTGAACTTGTACCTCGCTTTCAATTAGCCCCCTATCCTTTTTTTTTAGAAAATTAAAGATATGAACTTCTTTTTTTCGCCAATTTCCCCCCTCCGTCTAAATCCACAACATTTCATCCGATTTACCATTAAAAATGAGGGTACAATGGTCATTTTATACATTAAAAATAGGGAGTTTCACTAACACCCAAAATGGGGGCTGAAATTATATAAAAAAAAACCCAACACCCAAAACACTTTATAAACACACCCAAAATCCATCATTACACACACTCAAAACTCATTTATAAACACACCCAAAAAATATACAATTATTGATTTTGGGGTTGATTTTGGGTGTGTTTCTATGTTTAAATAGTGTTTGAGTTTTTTTATAAATACATGTCTAGGATTGGGTTTATTTATAAATTTGTCTTAAAAATAAATAACAAATGAAAAATAAAAATAAAACAGAAATACTCTCTCTTCTCTCTCTCTCTCTCTCTCTCTCTCTCTCTCTCAACATACCCGACCCCCTCCTTCTACAAAACACCCAGCCACCGCCACCGTCCACCGTAGCCAGTGCTGCCGGCACCAATCGAACCGGCCTGGACCTACCGTCGCGCTCCAGAGCCATCCCCCCCCCGAAACCACCGTCAGCCGGATTTTTGGAACCTATAGGCTGGGTTTTCTTTTGTTTCAATTTTTGGAAATATCATCGTTGGTTTCAATTTGGGGATTTCTCTTGTTTTTCTTTTTTTTTTTTGTTGCTAGGTTTTAGGGTGCTTTGGATGTGTTGATGGGGTTGATGTGCTGGAGGAGATAGAGCTAGAGGAGGGGGCGATGTGTTGATGGGGTTTTAGGGTGCTTTGGCTGCCAGCCACCCTTTCTTCTTCCCCAATGTCGTCTCGGCCCACCCCGTCCAAGCCCTCTCTCTCTCCACTCTCTTCCTCCGCCAGCCTGAACCCGACGTCCCCGCCCGATGTCTCTGATGTGCTAGAGGAGAGCGATAGGGTTGCTGGTTCAGTCTTTTTCTTCTTTTCTTTTTTTTTTGGTCAAATTTTTTTTTCAATTTTTAAAAATAATTTAACTGAAAATTGGATGAAATGTTGAGGATTTAGACGGTAAGGGGCACACTTGCGAAAAAAAATAGTTTTGTTCCTTAATTTTCTAATAAAAAAGGACAGGGAGCTAATTGAAAATTAGGTACAAGTTTAGGGGGCAAATCACTAGTATACCCTTTAATAAATTCCGCGCTTAAGTTGCCAAATAAGGGAGTTGTCAATTTCTCCTATTAAATTCCCGACTTTTAGTTAAATTCCGAGTTATTTTCCCTCATCCAAACGGAGGGTAATGTCATTTATAAAATTCCGTCATTTACAAAATTCAACATACATAAATCCAAACACTGAAATATTCAATTATTAGAAATTGAAATGATGGAAATCTAAATTCTGTCATTGTAGAATTCTATGTAATTTTCAATTCCTTCATCCAAACAGAGTATTACATTATTTGGGTCGTAGAATGAGCTCAAATATGTTATGTGCAGTTTGATTATAGGCATTCAACTATTGGTACTAAAAAGCCCAATAGAAAAACAGTGATTCAGACATAAAGTATAGTGGATGTCTTGCACCTTAATAAATTGAACTTTTCATCAGACCATTGTGCTCCAAGTGGGAAATTGGTTTGAATGGATTCTTTTCTATGGCTAGTTTGTTAAGGACTTCAATATGCCACTTGTGTGATTAAAACTCAAAGAAACAAAGGACTAAAACTACAATCGGACTAAGGAACTACCAAACAGAGTATATGATAATTTTTTTACATGTATTCTTCTCTAATATATATGTATTTATAAAGATATACAAATTGGTAAACCTTAAAAGAGTTATATTAAAGAAATCCTAATTTAAATAGGACTATGCAAAGGGCTAATTACAAAAAATATTGAAAGGAAACAAAAAAAACATATTCTCGCCAACACTCCCCCTCAAGTTTGTGCACATATGTCTCAGATGCCCAACTTGTCAATTGAGGTATCGAACACCTCCTGGACTTTTCTTGGTCAGAATATCTGCAAGTTAATCTTCATAATTTATAACTAGAAACTAAATAAACTCAGTCTCTAAATTCTCTTTCTAGCAGAGAGACTCATAGCCTTCTTAAATTCCAATCCAAGTTATCTCAATAATTTCTTCAACCAAAGTAATTCACACGCACAATTAAACATACCTCTAAATTTGACCTCAACAATCTAGCCACCACCTTCTCCTTCTTACTCCTCCAAGTAACTAGATTACCTCAGACAAAAGTAAAGTACCCATAAGTGGAACGTCTATCAATAATAGAACCTGCCTAGTCAACATCATTATACCTTTCCACATCTAAGTGCTTATTCTTTGAGAACATTAAGCATTTACCGAAAGGAGACTTCAACACCTCAAAATTCGGATTAACCCATTCATATGTGCCTCACTATCATAATGCATAAATTGACTCATCACACTTATTGCATATGCTATATAAGGACTTGTATGAGAAAGGTAGATCAACCTTGCACAATTTGTTGAAACTAATATTTAGATGGCCTAACAATCTTTTGAGTCTTTGTACTTGCTCGCAAAATACTTTTGCAATGTTTCTTCTCATCTTCATCATCGTCGGTAACCACCATATCATCAACACATATGAACAAAACAGATGGAATTAATAAGCATGTATTTGGAGAAAAGATGTTGTGACCAAATCGCATGGCATGCCCTAAGACTGCAGTGCCAGCAAAACATGGGTCGTTTTTGGAGCATTGTGCATCCAGATTGTGACACCCTCTGTTGTAGTTTCTTGCAAAAGACCTCCTGGTGGATTTATGACATTTTAATAAGTCATAGTAGCTGTCATGGTAGAGACAAGCCTATCGACCACCACCAAAATTGAGCCACACCCTTCTAACTTTGGTAGACTCATGATGAAGTCCATGTACAAACTCTCCCATGGTCTGGTTGGAACAGGAAGTGGCTATAGCAACCTACCTGGCTGCTTCTGCATTGTCTTGTCTTGTTGGCATTCAAGGCAAGTCCGCACGAATGAGTCTACATCTTCCCGCATCTATAGCCAGGAGTAAGAATCACTCATTAATGCCAAAGTTCAATGAATGTTTGGGTGTCCCGCCCACTTCGAGTCGTGACACTCCTTAAGTAGTTCTAGCCTTAGATTCTCCCACCTCGGAACATATATTCGCTTCCTTGTTCCATATAGAACACCATCATTGAGTATCGTCTTGTCTTCCCATCTTTGACAAGCTCTAGTATACTCTTGGCTTGGGGATCATGTAACAAGCCCTCTCGTATCCTTTGCATGAGAGAACTTTGGGGTCGCACTATTGCTGCTAGCTCAGCCTTCCGGCTTAAGGCATCGGCAACGACATTCATCTTCCCTTGCTTGTACTCTAGTTGTACTCGAACTCGGCCAAGAAGTCTTGCCACCTAGCTTGTTTGGGTGACAATTTCTGTTGGGACTGAAAGTAGCTTGTCACACCCCGGATCGGCTCCGTCGTAGCACGATATTATCCGTTTTGGGCCCCCCTCTCTACCCTCACGGTTTTGTTTTTGGGATCTCACGAGAAACTTCCCAGTGGGTCACCCATCCTGGGATTGCTCTAGCCCCAACTCGCTTAACTTCGGAGTTCCCATGACTTCGAAGCCAGTGAGCTCTCAAAAGGCCTCGTGCTAGATGGAGGTGAGCATTTAAATATAAGGTTCATCACCCTCTTTCTGTTGGTTGATGTGCGATGTTACAATCCACCCCCCCTTAGGGGCCCAACGTCCTCGTCGACACACTCGCACCACATGGCAGAGTGGCTCTAATACAAAATTATCACACCCTGGATTGACTCCGTCGTAGCACGATATTGTCTGCTTTGGGACCCCATCTCTGCCATCACGATTTTGTTTCTAGGAACTCACGAGCAACTTCCCATTGGGTCACCCATCCTAAGATTGCTCTAGCCCCAACTCACTTAACTTCGGAGTTCCCATGACTCTGAAGCCAGTGAGCTCTCAAAAGGCCTTATGCTAGATGGAGGTGGGCATGTACATATAAGGCTCATCACCCCTCTCCGTTGGTCGATGTGGGATGGTACATAGCTTGTGGCAACATTGTCAGTCTTGACCACAAACTGAGAACCAAGTAGGTAGTGTACTACGACTATCATCTCCTTCTCTTGAATGGTATACCTTCGTTTGGTGTCATTGAGCTTTCGACTCTCAAAAGCCAATAAGTGTCCATCCTACATAAGTACACCACCAATAGCAAAATCTGATGCATCAGTGTGTATCTCAAAAGATTTGCTAAGATCGGGAAGCCTCAGCACTGGTTCCTCCATAAGTGACCTCTTCAACTCATCGAAGGCATGTTAGCATAATGGTGTCCACTGCCACGTCTTGTTCTTCTTTAGCAAATTTGTCAAAGGGACAGCAATGGTTGAATTTCCATTAATGAACTTGCGATAGTAGTTGACCAATCCAAGGAAAGACCGCAACTCAAGTATCTTGCTTGGTGGTTCACATTCTTGAATGGCTTGCACTTTGCCCTCCTCCATGAGCAATTGTCCACCCTGAATCTTGTGACCAAAGAACTCAACCTTTTCTTGGACAAAAGAGCACTTCTCCTTCTTCACGTATAGCTTGTTTTCTCTAAGAACTTGGAACACCCTCTGCATGTACTCGATGTGCTCCTCTAGGGAATTGATATACACCACAATATCATCGATGTAAACCACAACAAATTTGTCCAAAAAAGGATGGAACACCTTGTTCATTAGAGTGCAAAAGATTGCAGGGGCGTTAGTCAGGGCGAATGGCATGACAAGGAACTCATAAGACCCATATCTTGTCACACATGCGGTCTTCAGTTCATCTCTGGGTGCAATTTTTACTTGATAGTATCCTGGGCTTAGATCCAGCTTGGTGAAATACCTCACTCCTCTCAACTGATCAAACAAATCTGCAATCAAAGGGATTGGATACTTGTTTTTTATGGTTACTTTGTTTAATGCCTAGTAGTCGATGCACAACCTTAGTGTTCCCTCCCTCTTCTTTTGGAAAAAGACTGGGCACCATAAGGGGCTTTGGACGGTTGGATGCACCCAACGTCCATCAACTGCGTCAATTGTTTCCTCAATTCCTCCAACTCGGGATGGGTCATCTGATACAGCGCTTTTGGCAGAAGGTTTGGCACCCGGTTCCAACTCAATGGCATGATCCACATATTTCCTAAGTTGTAAGTTGTTGGGCAACTCCTTGGGAATGATATCTACAAACTCCTTAAGGACTACCTCCACAGCTCTTGGGACTTGTTAGACCTCCTTCTCAACTATATCAACCTTAATCGTTGAAAGGAACGTCGGTTCACCACTAGCACCATGCATGACATTGCTTCACCCTGTGCTATGCATATAGCATTATAAAATGAAATTGGAAATGCCTTTATCTTGTCCATGAACTCTATTCCTAGCACGACATCATAGTCATCCATTGAGATCACGGAGAAGTCAGTCACTTCCTTCCAAGTAGCATTGTGAAGCTTCATGCCACGAGCTACTCCATCAATTGGCTTGGCAGTTGAATTCACCATCTTCATACTATCTACTTCCTTTGAGACTCAACACCCAAGTCTCTTTGCTTCCCGCACTGACATGAAGTTGTGTGAGGCACCTGTATCCACTAGACAATGGGTTGTCTTGCCATCCACCATAGAGTTGATGAACATCACTCATTAGCTTGAACCTGTGGTTGAGAGACTTTGACTTGTAGGGCATTGAAACGGTGAATGGCCCCCATTCCTGCTTCCTGTTGGTGTCCTCTTCCTTCTCTTGATTTATAGCATTTAAGGCTTTCTTTTGTGGATAATCCCGCATCATGTGCGGTCCATCGCACAAGTAGCAGTCTAGCTTTGATTTGTCCTTCCCCTTGTCACCTTTGTCATTCTTCTTCACAGATGACTTGTGACTGTCAGACTGTCGCCTGATGATAAGCACAAAATTAATACAAGTTTTATCCTTAAATTTATATTTGTTAGTATTTTCTTTTGTATTATGTAAATCTATTAGAGTATTTGTATTGTTTTTCTTTAATCTTTGCTTTTTTATTTAATGAGTGGTTGTTTGTATATTTTAAGTGTCTTTCCCAATGGCATGAGGAGGAGGAGGAATAAGCAATGTGTTGCAAAAAGAGAGGAAGAACTCAAGTTGGATTTGATGACTTTGCCTTTTACAGCTCATGTTGTACAGTCCATTTGCAGACCTGAAAAACGAATTTTCTCATGCTCAAATGAATAAATATCCTTCATGACACTTGTTCAATAAGATGTCGACTAAAACATATCAAAAAATTGGAGCAATTGGATAAAAACTCAATCCACAGGCTGTCAAACACCAAGACAGGTTCATGAGGGACAGATTGCACATACAGCTGGAATGAAAGAGACTTCATGCTTCTATAAATAGGCAGCAAGAATAAGAGAGTGGAATTGAGGAGAAACACACGGCAGAAGGAAGGAAAGAAAGAAAGGAAGAGAAAGAGTAAGAAAGAAAGAGAACAATGATGGAAAGGAAAGAACCAAGAGCTAATAACTCTTTTAAACTTGTTCTTCCTTTCCTAGTTCTCATGTAAATTATGTATTTTAGTTTCTTTGCTTTGTTTTAAATATTAATTATGTCTATTTAAATTACCTAACTAAGGTTGGATGAAACACCATTATTAAATAAAGTTCTAGTTTTTAGTTTCAATTCTCAAATATTGTGGTGTTCAATGATTATAATTTTCACTTCACATGATTAATAGATTAATCTTCTTTTCACCACTTCTATCATGTATTGTGACATATAACATGTATTTGTGGTAGTTAAGAGTTTGGATTAATCTATTAATTCACCCTTGGTTTATATTTCTAATTTACAAATTTCTTTGATGTTTTGTTATTCAAATAAACTTTTTCACATAGGATTCTTAGGAAACTTTGATCCTTTGTAGTTAAATAATTTTGTTTACATTTTATGCTTAGAATTTGTACTTATGAAGGGAAGAAAAATTTACTTATGATTTAAATTACAAGCTTAATTGATAAATCTTGAGAAAGCAGTAGATTGATTTCTAGATTGCTACTCCATGAGAATTGAAAGATAAATAATTAGGATATTATGGAATGATGGTGTGGATTCTAATACCTTGGTTATTTTTCTCATAAATATAAATCTTAATTTCAGTTTATTGTCATTTTCATATTTGTTTTATGCTTTATTTAATTTTCTTTAGGAACAAACAAATCACCATTTGAATCAACTAGGTTGGCAATGAAATTAACTTGGGTGAAATTGGTTTTCTATCTTTTCACGCAATCCCTTGGGTACGATCTCGCTCTTACACGCTTATGCTATATTCGATTCGTGCGCTTGCGAGTTTATAAATTTTAAAACACCTCTTTTGAGGCACAACAAGTTTTGGGCGCCGTTGCCGGGGATTGCAACGGAAAACTAATCAAATTCTGGTTAATTAAATTCTTCCACTAGTTATAATTTGGTTTTGTAATATATATAAAACTTTAAAAATTAAAAAAAAATGAAATTTTAAAAATTTTAAAAAAAATTTAGATTTTTTTTTTCAATTATCTTGTTTCTATTGTAATATATATTAAACTTTTATAAAAAAAAAATTTTAAAAAACGAAATTAATTTTTTTTTTTACTTAAAAAAAGAAAAGAAAAAAAGATTTTGTTAATTCTCTTGTTTATATTGTAATATCATTGTGTATTAATTTTTCATTTCTTTGTTTCAGTTATACAATCACAGCTTCTTTTGGTGCAGCCTTGGACTTGGAAGAAGTTTTATATTATATTTTATTTTATTTTAAGAAAGTTCATTTCTTTTTCTTTATGTCAATTTGTGTGCTTATTGCTTGAACTGATTTGTGTGCTTGTTTGTACAGGTATCAATAAAAAAGGAAAAGAAGACAACTCTAATCATAAGGAGGAGAAGTGTGGAGTAGTAGGAGAAGTTGCGACCTCCAAATGCATCCATGCTCGACCTAATCGCTTCAAGGGGAGCATTCCAATCCTTTTTCTTTTCTTGTTTTGTTATTATTATTTTTATTATTATTTATTATTTTATTTTTTAAAAAAACAAATTTTTTTAAAAAAAGATTTTTCATATGAGCTGACTTTTAGTAACTCCAGTGAGTGTCTTCGTCAATATCAGTGTCTAGGCGTTCTTTAGGCGACACCTTCGGTGTTTAAGAAGTTTGGGTTTTAAGCGGGACCATTGTGACCCCTCCAACCTTCCCGGGATCCCCTGGCTGTGTTTTTGAGGCCCTAAACTGGTCATCCGTGAGTTGCTTGTATATTTGTGTGTTTTTAAAATACGTTACTAAGCGTTTAAAAAAAAAACCAACAAAAAAAACAATATAATTTTTGCTTATTTATTTGTGTGGTTATTTTTTTATTTTTATAAAAATAATAATTATTTATTTATTTATTTTTTCATGTTTGTATAGATTTTAGTTTTTTTTTTGTGTGTTTTGATTCATTTTGGTCTTTATTTATTTTTGCTTGGATTTTTTTTTTTTTTTTTTTATTTTTGTTTTATTGTCTTTTATTCTGCAATGGATAAATACCAAGGGGATTGGCACGCATATTTTCCAGGTATTATCTTTCTATATCATTTACCCTCTTATTTCAAACATTTGCTATGCTTTTATTCCAAATTTCTTGTTTCGCTTTGCTTTTATTACTGTAATTCTTTCTTTCTTTTACTTGTTTATGTATTTAATTTGTTGTTAAGTTTGGGAAGTAGATTGCTTCATGATTGCACACACAGAAATTTGGCTCAAAATACTTATTCATTTCATAAACATGTGATTACATACACAAATGTGAAAATGCATACATAAAATTCTCAATCACATGTTTGTTTCCAGATTCTGAGCAACCTGAGGCATCATGTTAATTGCCTCTACTTGCTCTTACTTGTAGAACCTGCAAAAGTTCGACATGATCATTATTTCTCTTCTCCAGTGCTTCTACATTCTGGTTGGCCAAGTAGAGCCGTTTCTGGAAATCCGCCACCAGAGCTTTCAAAGAAGCCACCTCCTCGCTCAAAGCTCCACACTCTCGTGTTCTTGCTAGTAGGCGCAAGCCTAGATTTGTGGCGGAAACCGCATGTTGCACGTTTAGAGTCTGGGACTCCTCCAATGCCACATTGTCTGACCACCGTGCCATATGCAGATGCACCGCCGGTGTGAGTCTTCTCATAGTAATACCTTCCGGCACTACAGCTCTTATCGGCACGACCTCAGAAGTTGGAGGCCGAACCATGATGGTATGAGGAGTTTGGGAAAATAGGTTTTGGAGGAGCCCTTATCTGGGCATTTGGTGGTGCAAGCGACAACTCAAGGTTAAGGTCATCAATGGGAGTAGCTGAGGATGCCATTGATTTTTATGTCTGGACTATTTGATGGTTTTTCTTGAGTTTGCAGAATGAAATGCAGGGTACTCCTCCTTTCAACCGAGAAGTGGTTTAAATAGGCATATGCTCATAAGGGAGCCGACACCACTTTGCATTTCCTGAGCAATTTGCGGTTGCGTCCAGAAAAACGGGAAGCATTTTTACTTTCACTTTACTTTCTTTTCCTCCCTGTTTTTCTGGTGCATTGTGTTTTGATTTCTTTTTAGTTTGTCGTCTTTGTTTTATTTCAATTGGGGAAGTGTGCTTTGTTTCTTTTTAGTTTGTCGCATTCCCTTTATTCAAGTTTGGGAAGTGTGTTTTGTTTTTCTTCTTTATCTTTTGCAACTTTCTTTTATTTTATTTCCGAAAACGAGAAAAAAAAATATATACGGAAAGGGCAAAGACAAACAGGCACACCAATAATACACTAGAATCACTTTTTCTCAGTGCTCGGTGTCTCGACTATAGGACCTTTGAGTTTAGCCCTACGGCTATCCTCTTCCGGGGCTTCAGGCACAGGATCTTGGGGCTCATCACTCGAGCTCCCAAAGATTGCATTCTTAGCTTGAGCGTAACCACTTTTGCGGTCTGTTTTCTTGCGCTTACCCGGTTGGTCTAGGTCCTCCAGCTGCTTTCTCATGTCATGAGCGTAAACACTTACCATCTTTGAAAGATTTTTGTTCTCTTCCCGCAACGCTTCCAGCTGTGTCGATTCACCTCTAGTATCCTTGCCCTTTCTGTTTTTAAACTTTTAATAATACTCTGGCACTCTTCAACCATACTTCGCTCTGCGGCCAACTGACCTCTTAGCACCCGTATATCCTTGGGAGTCACTAGATTTCTAGCAACTCCAAGGGCAACATCGTTGTCCAGCAGTATCGAGTCATTCACTGTCACGTGCCCCCGTGCGGAGGCAAAGTAGGGCATCCATATTGGTTCCACTGCTTGGCCCCGAGTCTGAGTCGGTGGAGCTAAGTTAAGATCCAACGAAAATGGATAGGAAGAAGCCATTTTGATTTTTCACTCTCTTTTCTTCTTTCTTTTCTCTTTTGTGTGTTTAAGGGTTTGTGTTTTTCGTTTTTTTTCCTCTGCCTTTTATAGACTTAATTTTTTCTAAACCCTAGCCATTGCGCTTCCTGGTTTGGCGCGGCCCTTGCGGCCTATCCCCCTCTATTGCCTCACCTGTCCCCCAACCCCTTTAATTGCATTTCCGACTTTCAACGCTTTCAAGCAACGAAAGTCGTCACGCCTTCCTATGAAGGCAATAATTCTAGCTTGGGACCGTGAGAGAAACCTCTTCTTGTCGGCACGTCTCTCACTTTGTATCCCGTGACTCACAGGAGCCAAGACATCAGGGCCCACTTTTTTCTTTTTTTTTGAGTTCTCACTCTTTGTGCTTCTGACTTGGTTTCTTTGTTTTATATACTTTCTTCGCTCTTGGGCTTTCGTTTGGGTTGGGCTTTCATTTTGGTTTGTGCGTTTCTTTGGGTTGGATTTCTGCGTGCGTAGAACTGTTGTTAGGGTTTACTGTTGTATTTGGTTTTGGTTTGTTCCGTTTGATTTTGTTTTGTTTTTGCAACTAAATTGTAGTTTTAATTGGTTTTGTTTCGTTTGATTTTGTTTTATTTAATTGTTGATGCCTCAATTCTTCAACATTGAGGACAATGTTTGGTTTAGGTTTGGGGGTAAGGTTTAGAAGTTTTATTTTTAGGGTAGTTTTGTTTTTATTATTATAGTTTTTCAAAAAAAAAAATGGTGTTATCTCTAGATTTTTATGCTTACTATCATCAAATCAGATTTAACACTCATGAATGATTTTTACGATTGGAAACATATGATTAAATTTTAAACCCATAATTTTAGTTTTTTCACTTATTTCTATTTAGTGGATAATTCATGAATTATACTTTGAACTCTCACATGCACATCAACACTTTAGTGAGAATGAAAGAAAAGATCAATTATAGTTAACTTTGTTGTTTTTAACAGAGTTAGATGATATTGCTCTTGATTGACCTTGGCGTAAAAAAAAGAATAATAATAATGTTAATTTATCCAGAGTTTTACTTAGTAACCGGGCCTCTTGCCTAAACAGCAGCGAGTGTTCGCGTCAAACGGTAAAGTTTTAGGGTAAATACATTTTGTGACTAGTTTAGTTCTGTAGCCTTAAAACCTTTGGTTTGAGAGTCGTTGGCCTAAATCTCGCTACATGGGTTAATTAGAAAGCTTAATGGAACTAAACATTGCACAGTCACAATTATAAATAAAAAAAGAGTATATATATGCCTTGGTTAGTTATTTGCACTGAATTTTGATAATGATTGAAATAATGAGGTTACTGTGATTGAAATTGACTTTTGTCTCTAAAAGGTGTTGGTTCACTTAAACATTAAGGAAACAAATGGAAAATTTACTAAATGATTATAAGTGATCGTGATTCTATGTAGGGATTAATTTGAAGCGTGTTTGCTCTTTTAAAAATTGTTCATGAATTTTTCAATCCAGATAGCTTTGATGATGGTTAAGCATTTGTTTAAATTTTCAATTTTGTTGTTGCATATATATATATATATTTTTTAATCTCTCATTTTGATGTTTGTGGGTATCATCATGAAAGCCCTCACGAGACTATACTCGTCCACTAGGGTAACCTATGGGTTTAAAGGCTTGTTGCATATGCTAAATGCAATCGAGATCCCTGCGAAAGTGGCTTAGTTTTCTTTTATACTTAGTTTTTATTTTCTTTTCCTCGAGGACTAGCAAAATATAGGTTTGGGGGTATTTGATAAGCACAAAATTAATACAAGTTTTATCATTAAATTTATATTTGTTAGTATTTTCTTTTGTATTATGTAAATCTATTAGAGTATTTGTATTGTTTTTCTTTAATCTTTGCTTTTGTATTTAATGAGTGGTTGTTTGTAGATTTTAAGTGTCTTTCCCAATGGCATGAGGAGGAGGGGGAATAAGCAATGTGTTGCAAAAAGAGAGGAAGAACTCAAGTTGGATTTGATGACTTTGCCTTTTACAGCTCATGCTGTACAGTCCATTTGCAGACCTGAAAAACGAATTTTCTCATGCTCAAATGAATAAATATCCTTCATGACACTTGTTCAATAAGATGTCGACTAAAACATATCAAAAAATTGGAGCAATTGGATAAAAACTCAATCTACAGGCTGTCAAACACCAAGACAGGTTCATGAGGGACAGATTGCACATACAGCTGGAATGAAAGGACTTCATGCTTCTATAAATAGGCAGCAAGAATAAGAGAGTGGAATTGAGGAGAAACACACGGCAGAAGGAAGGAAAGAAAGAAAGGAAGAGAAAGAGTGAGAAAGAAAGAGAACAATGATGGAAAGGAAAGAACCAAGAGCTAATAACTCTTTTAAACTTGTTCTTCCTTTCCTAGTTCTCTTGTAAATTATGTATTTTAGTTTCTTTGCTTTGTTTTAAATATTAATTATGTCTATTTAAATTACCTAACTAAGGTTGGATGAAACTCCATTATTAAATAAAGTTCTAGTTTTTATTTTCAATTCTCAAATATTGTGCTGTTCAATGATTATAATTTTCACTTCACATGATTAATAGATTAATCTTCTGTTCACCACTTCTATCATGTATTGTGACATATAACATGTATTTGTGGTAGTTAAGAGTTTGGATTAATCTAGTAATTCACCATTGGTTTATATTTCTAATTTACAAATTTCTTTGATATTTTGTTATTCAAATAAACTTTTTCACATAGGATGCTTAGGAAACTTTGATCCTTTGTAGTTAAATAATTTTGTTTACATTTTATGCTTAGAATTTGTACTTATGAAGGGAAGGAAAATTTACTTATGATTTAAATTACAAGCTTAATTGATAAATCTTGAGAAAGCAGTAGATTGATTTCTAGATTGCTACTCCATGAAAATTGAAAGATAAATAATTAGGATATTATGGAATGATGGTGTGGATTCTAATACCTTGGTTATTTTTCTCATAAATATAAATCTTAATTTCAGTTTATTGTCATTTTCATATTTGTTTTATGCTTTATTTAATTTTCTTTATGAACAAACAAATCACCATTTGAATCAACTAGGTTGGCAATGAAATTAACTTGGGTGAAATTGGTTTTCTATCTTTTCACGCAATCCCTTGGGTACGATCTCGCTCTTACACGCTTATGCTATATTCGATTCGTGCGCTTGCGAGTTTATAAATTTTAAAACACCTCTTTTGAGGCACAACACCTGACTTGCCACTCTCTTTTAGCTTGTTTTCTCCCCCACCGGATCTCCTGTTACCTTTCTTTCCTTTGAATTTGGAGTCGCTTTGATCATTCTTTTTGAACTCGACAAGAGACTCAGCTGTAGTAAGACCATCTCCAACCATGTTGGGGCTAAACTCAAATTTTCACCCTCCAAAATACAACTATTCATGTATTTTTAGGACTCAAAATTTTTTTTCCTCCAACCTTGCAGACTCATAATTTGAGTCCGCAACTTTATTAAATTATTTAAGAATGATTAACCCTTAAATTTTTTTTCTCATTAAATTTTCTTGACATTATTTTTGTTTCAACATTCGTGATTTAATTTTCTAAACATTTTAACCTAAAAAAATTAAAATTCCAAAACATAATAGAATTTAACTTTTAACCAAAAAAAAAAAAAGCATATCAGATTTTTTGAAAATATAGCAGTTGTCCATCAATAATGAAATGTGAATCTACTTTTTCGCACAAAGTTGCTGCCCAAACAGAAATTGTCAGCGGGCCCAGCCATTTTGGTCAGCACGTGGGCTCCCTTCCAGCCAGGAAAAAATAAAAAATGCAGATTTTGGGCCCACAAAATTATCAGTCCAGGCAATAGAGGGACTGGAATTCCACCCAAGATTTGAGATTTCTCAAATTTTCACCCTTCAAAATACATGGGTTGGAGAAATTTTTTGGACTCAAAACTCAAAATTTGAGTTTCCACCCCTTGGGTTGGAGATGGTCTAATTGCCTCTAACAAGGTTTGTACGTGTCTCCTTTGTAACTCCAACTTGGCCCAATTTTGTGGGCCACTCATGAAGTACATGAGCTTGTCTTCATTTGTCATGCTAGGCACCTCAAACAATAGGTTGGTGAACACGGTGACACAGTCTTTCACGCTCCCTATTTGCTTTAGCCATCTCAGCTTCTTTTTCGCCTCATACTTGGCATTCTCTGGATAGAAATGCAACATAATATCCTTCTTAAATGCATCACAAGTCTTAAGTGTAAAAGTACCTTGATCAATCTCCATGGATCGACGACGCCACCACATGAGAGCATTGTCAGTGAGAAACAACGTTGCTGTAGTTATTTTGGACTCATCATCGTCCATCTTGAGATACTTGAAATACCTTTCGATGTTCCACAGGAACGTGTCCAGCTTGATGAAAGTCTCAAATTACATCTTTTTAATATTATTTTGGAGACTTTATGATATAATTTTGGCTTAATAAATATAATTTCACTTGTTGTTACATTTTATTCTCACTAATTGGATTTATGAATTTTTTATATTAATTTGGTGAACTTATTAGGTGAATTTATCCTTTGTAGGAAGTTGGAAAGCCAAAAGATGAAGATACATATTTGTCCAAGTTCATGCCAAGTGTGAAAAGAATTGTTGGCGGATTTTATTGAAGAATTGACTGTGGGATTATTGTAATTATAAAGAAAAGTAAAGAGGGAGAAGAGAAGACAAAACCGTTGAAGCTAAAGAGCCTATTTCATGTCATTCATAGCCATTTAACGCCCACTACCTCACTGTTATTTCTTTTCCACTAACTCTCCACCATCAACAACACGTTTAATCCAATTAATCCCTCACTTAAACCCTTCATTACCCACCATGAATGTATTAAATTTCCACTCACCTCATTGACTACTATAAATCACCCATCAACTTATTTGGTAAAGGGACCACTATAAATCACCCATCAACTTATTTGACAGATTTCTTTATCCATTTCATTCAAAATTTAGTTATGTTTTCCTTTGTAATGGGTTGCTAGAACTCTAGCTAAGGCTAAAGGGAATGTCCTTTGAGTAAGTTTGTGAATTGTTCTTTAATCCAATATACGGTATGAATAGCTAAATTCTTTTATTTTTGGTTCTTCAATATTTTCATATCCTTTTATTTTGATTGATGTTAAGTGCTACTATATTTTCATGAATTCAATTATATTTTTCTCATTGTTAATAATTGACTTAGCATGCTTTTAAATTAAAAGAGTAGATATTAAGCAATTTCATTTTCTAAACAATCATTACTAAAATATAACATTGAAAAATTAAATTGGTTTTAATATGTTTATCTTCTGGTTAAAGTTTCTCAATGATAATTTTAATCAAGTTATAATTTGGATTAAAATAGCATGAAACATATTTTGCTTAAAGAATTGAGATGCCTTAGCATTTCCATTATTGATATTTCATTTTTAAACTCAATCTCTACAACAATCAAATCAAATTACTTTTCCATTTTGCTTGTCACTTTTATTTTGATACGTTTAATTATTTCTTTGTGTGTAGACATTTGCCTACTTGCTCCTTGATCATACGATGCTTGGACTTCCAAGATTATTACTACGTGTGACTACTTGCACTTGGGTAAACGCAACACAGCTCTTTCGCCTCCCTCTTCCCATTAAAGGATTTGGGCTTGAAAATATCTAACACCTTGGGTTCTTTCGAAGTTCGGGTCTTGTTCAAGACAACTTCTTTGCACAAGGCCCAATCTCCTTTCACATCCTTCACTTCATCACTAAGTGTAGTAAGCTCCGCCATGAAATGATCTAGTTTGGTTTGGACATCCAACTTGATTGTGTCCAGCACGGAGTTGAGGGCTCCCTAAAAATTGGCCTTGAAGCTCTTCCACCACAGCTTCAAAGCCTACCTTCGTAAGGACATTCTCCTTGAGTCGATGATCGAACTCGACCATGGCATTCTCCATCTTTGAAAGTCATTTCTCCATCGCTGCTACCACATCTTTGGATTAGTCCTTCCTTGATTTGCCCCCACGATCCAAGTTGACCTTGGACATATCAACCTCCACATCGGATCCACTCTTTGACATGCTTCTTCAAATGATTCGAGCTTTACGCTCTAATACCAACTGTCATGGGATGATTTTTTGAAGTCTTCCTTCCGTACGGCCTTAGACTTGGTCGCCTTTCGAACAAGTTAAGTCAGTCTTCCTTCCTGCAAAATAAGATTGAACCAAGCAAGAACACAAGAACAAGAGCTAGAACGATATGAACACTTAAGAATGCTCAAGAACACTTAAGAGAGTTTGAGAGAATATATGCTTGTATTGCTACTCAATGCTTTACAAGTTGAGGGGTGTGGATACACAATAAGTCACCCTCCTTATATAGAGATCCAAGCTCGCCTACTACCCAAAACGGAGGGCTAGGATTGAAACAATCTAATGATTCAGAATCTACCACTACTATCCATTGAATCTAGACATGTGGACTAAGAGATCTAGAATGATCCATCCGATGGGCCGGGCCTTGAGCTTCTCTTGTTGGGCTTTACCTTTATAAATGGATCCTCTAGGTTGGCCCAATAGTTGTTGGGTTGAGCCTTCAACTTGCTAGCCATGACACTTAGCACCAAAGGTAGCTGAAAGATGGTGATACCATATCTGCCGCTTAAGTTGAGGAATTCAATGTCCTCTCCCAGATCTTTCACCAACATATTCAAGCACTCTAGTTGGTGATATTGCACACATAAGTGTATAACTATTACTTCTCATCATTCATCTCGAAGTAGCATATGAATGAAGTCTGTGTTTGCCCGTACCAACTCATTTGGACGTTAACTCTCCTATTTATGATTGTGTAGCAAAGATGGAATCTGCCTTCCTGATCAAGTTTCATGCATGCATCATGATTTGCAGCCAATATAGCCTAAAAGTACTTTGCATTGAAACCATCATTTGTCGTGGTATTCCTAAGATGTAACATGACCTTATCAATTGCTAGAATACATTCAAACAACTTAATGTCTTTCCCCAAGTAATCTTTCACAAACTTGTTCATAGAGTCCATGTAGGAATTTCAAAATATTTTTCCAAAGTTCATTTGAATATTAAACATGCATTTAATCAAATTAATCGCAGCGGAAGTCTATGGTGGTTGTTTAAATTCAAAAACAAAACTTCTTCCAAGTATCTTAAGCCATGAACATTGATATGTTTTTCATAAATGAAAATTCAAGAGAAAGGATAAGATCTAATTACCCTTAAAGCAATTATATGAACCAATTTGGGTTTGGTCTTCTCTTGATGATTTCCTCTTTGTTGATCTCCTCTTTGATCTTTGCTCCTTAATCTTTCTCCTCCATGTGAGCCACAAAAGTATATGGCCTCTAAGTCTCCACACCAATGGAACCTTGAGATGAGAAGAAGTATCTTGAGAATACTTGGATGCTAGTGCAAGATTCTCAAGATTGGTTTCAATCTAAACCACTTGGAAAAATGAAAGTGTTTCACTCTTGAAAACTATCATTTTTCTCTCTTTGATCTCCCAAACCCATTTGGTTGATGTTGGATTGTGTTTGTGTGTTAATGAGCTTATGGAAACAATTCCCATACATACTTACTTAAGCATTTTCGGCCAAAACCCATTGGGCTTCCAAAATTGGGCCTTATGACACTTAAACCATAATATTTAGGTGTCTTAAGTCATTGGGCTTGATACCCAACCATTTGGGATTTCTGTTAACTATTACCGATGCCCAAATACGTTTTTACACGTAGTAAATCATCCACATCAAATCAATCAAATTGATTTCCTCATTCTCATTTGTATTACTCAAAGTTAACCATTTAAGGTGTGCGATCCATTAGGTTCTAATTAGCAAGACAGTGGGAAAATATAAGAACTCTTTCTAACCAACTGGAATTAAAACCCCTTTTTAATTCTTCCTTTATTTGGATCGATCACAATCAATCCTAGGACTTCAACAAGCCAAGAGTGACATCTAGCAATATATCAAGGCTACCCAAGCTAACCAGAATAGACAAAGAACCTATTCAGTTGGAATTGCAATGCAATACGGTCCTTCTCTTATACAATGTTTCAAATCATATTATTAGGGTACAGATTGATTATGTCAAACCCCTAATATGATTTACAACCTCATGTGATTCAAAAGAACATGATTAAGAACAACTTTCTAAATCAAGTTCAAAATACTTTGGCCAAAGATTTACTGAATCACATCTTGAAACATTCTCCTTCTTTATCGAAAGTAGAGATTCCTTATTGTACATTCACATGCCCCTATGATGAATTAAGAGATCCCAACAACACTTAAGACAAATCTTTTACGGCTTGCCTTTAAGAGCTATCAAAGATCAATAACGCATCACAGGACAACCATGATGCCTCATGTCTAAGGACTAATTTGCATTATTGCAACTATGAGTTCTCGTTTGACATATAGATAAATATTCCATACGAGAACTACGGTTGATCGCGTTAGTGTACTCATTCGCTAATGAGCACCCACATATTCGTATTAGTGTCAACTACACAAATGGTTTGAGACTAACCATCCTCCCAATTGAGCATATATAACATGTGCTAATCTTGACGGTTTATCAATGCCCATTTGATAACCTATGATTAGGAACATTTTGGGATGCTACGGTTAGAGATTAAAGGTCTCCAAATCTAATCTTCTTTAGATTACTTTATCTCTTATTTAGCATACCTTGGACATTTGTTTCTTTACACGATGTAAAAGATAACAAATAAGTTTGCCCTTTATGTATCATATACGAAATGTATTCTAAGGAGATTACATCAAATGTATTGGCTCTTAGGGCACATTTCTAACAGTCCATGCGTTGAGTGGTGCACATATCACCGAAAAACTTTCCTCTAAGACATGATTCGGCTCATGAGTTTCTTTTTGCCTACATCATTTCCAACCATTCGCTTTGTTTTGGAATACTGGCTCTTTCTCTCAAAACCTTCTATTTCTTCTCAAACTCGTCCAACGCAAATGGTTCCAAAATACATACTTGAAAATCTCTTAGCAGTTCATCATCCTTCAAGTTATTATGTGCATTCGTTGACACATGTCATGAGCACAACTGATGGTTAAACATGGGAAACACATCATCAATGGCTTTACGCATCGCCTCGTCACCATCCATCAATATTGATATTGGCTTCTTATCTTTCATGGACTCCATGAATGTCTCCAATACCCACTTGTAAGTTTCAAATGTCTCGTCAAGTCATAATACGCAAGAAAACATTACAGTGGAATGGTGATTGTTCGAACCAACAAATAATACTAGGTGTTTGCCATACATATTTGTTTTGTACGTGCTGTGGAATATGAGGACGCCTCCATAGGCAATGTAATCCAAAAGTGAAGTGGAGTCTCTCCAAAAAAAAAATACAATTAACAAGCCTATTTTCCTTGTCAACACTAAACTTACAAAAAAATTCAAGATCAATTGCTCATTTCACTTTCAAGTAAGAGAGTGAAGCTTCTGTGTCACCGTCGAGCAAGATTTCTCTACATGATGCATCCAACTTATTATACAAATCTTTGATTTGAAAACCAACATTTAAATACCCGCCACATTGGTCGACCATATACTCATATGTATGACATGTTCTGACCAATGCTCTTCACATTCCCATTGCTCGTGCTAAATCGGAATTTTGAACAACATGGTTACACCAGAGATATGGGGATTGAAGTGGAGTAACTAGTTCACGACTTCTCATAACCTACCAAATAAAGGGTTGGACAATTCTCTCTTGTAATTGGCATCAGGAGCCGAATCCTATTCGGTACCTTATTAAACTTTTCATTTCTCAAGCCTTATTTAGAACAACACCACCGTCTCCTACTTACTTTCTCTTTCATGTTACGAACCAATATGTCATTTCTCATGCTAAATCCAATGGCCTTTGCATAGCTTATATAATATTCTTCCGCCAATCTATCATTTTAAACTTTTTCCCCATATCATCTTCTCTCCTCGGAACATTAATGCCAATACCATTATAATAACTACTTTGACTATCCAGATGTTCGGTCGACATATGCCCATTCTCTCTGTTGCCGGTGCCTCATGACTCGACCTTTCCCAACCACCCAAATAACCCGAATCACTACAACCACCCTTTGATGTCTCTATGCCCTTGCCCATCTTAGCAGACCTCTCCATGCCTAGAAACATAAATTCAAACTAAAATTACATTATAATTTAAGTGCTAACATATTTTCTTATCAATTCAGACAAATGAATAATCTCAACATGAAATTGCACATAGTCACGACAATAATTGCACACTGGGATAACTATTCTGCAACCAAAAACTTGCAATTGCATGAACTCATGACCCAAAATACATTCAACTCCTAAACCAGAAAAAGATGGTCATTTGAACTCTTACTTGATGCTTCCAAACGTTCAACGCTTCCTCTTTCAACTTCCTTTCACCAACAACTCAAATGAGGAAGCAATGTCGTCGTTCAAAGCCAAGGAGGTTGTAAATCTTCGAAATCTTTACGATGACCCTATTTTTTTCGTCAACTCAGAACTCATAGCTACTATTACAAATCCATTCCTGCTGATGTTGTCAACGGTTAAACTCCTCTGGCATCCAACCTCTCTTGTTTCTCGAGTTCGAGACTGAGTATTGTAGATCGATTTGATGTAGTACTCGCTGGAATGGGCTTCGAAGCTCGTATAAACATCGAGAAATGGGTGATCTCAAGTCAAGTTGTTGCCACCCTTCAGTGTGTGAGATTGAAGTTCTGTATCAGCTTCATCGATTGATGTTGTCGAAGTAGTGGTTGACACTTTGAACAAATTAAACTAAATACCTCTCAATTCGGTGAGCATTAGATGAAATGGAAAGCCCCGTTAAGAAAGGCATATCCTAATTAAGTGAGATTTTGCCTATGAACTGTATCTTTCTACAAATGGGTTTTGGGCAAACAGAGAGAAGAGTTGGAGGATCTCACTTAGGATTGGATGAGGCAGATAGTCGCGAGCGTCTTGGGTTTTCTCGTGGACGACCTCCATCACGTGAGTCTGGATCTCTTTTCCTTTATCACAGTCTGAAAATACTTGTAGGATGACTAAAAATGCCTAGAGGGGGTGAATAAGCCAATTTAAGATTATAATCACTAAACAAAAAATAAACTTTGGTAACAAGATTGATATGGCTTATCAATCCTGAAATGTGCTTGGCAGAAAATAAAAGAACACGCAGAGAATTATTTTACATTGTAAACCTCACATATGGGGAAAATCCATGGGACTCCTTAGTCCAACACAAATCCACTATAGAACAATGATTACAAGAAGTACTCACACACTTATCCTAGACATATTCTAGATAATATTTACCGACTTCTTCGTAAGTCAACTTCTGTCACGGGATGATCATTGACAAGGGCGGAACTTCGTTTAGGCTCAACTGGGCTCTAGTCTAGTGCTGTTTTTCAGCATATAGGCTTAGTTTTACAAGCCAAACTAGGGTAAATCAAATACTAGCCCACCACTTTAGGTAGAAATAAGCCCATCAATGCAACCAATCTCTACACCACATACACACCTCTGCAAACAAACTCTACATGTGTTGGTTCATGATATAATGAAAAAGAATTTTGTGATTTGTGCCAACGTTTACAGCACAAAAGAAACCAAATTATAATTTAAAAAAAAACTCTAACATCTATAAAGCTTATATAAAAAAAAAAACTCTTAACACCATCCTCTTTTCTTTCAACCTTTTATTTTTTTTATTTTTATAATGTTTCTCCTTTTCTTTCAGCCTTTTTTTTTTTTAATGTTTCTCCTTTTCTTTGGCCATGGATGGCCGTTACATAATGTAATTTACAACATAGGTTTGATTATCTATCTATTCAAATAAACTTTGTTGGAAAAACCATCAGGATGCGAGTCTTTGAACTGTCATGAATTTGCATGTGTTGACAAAAGAATCATGGGGTCTATTTCATCTTGGTCTGGATTGTGGGTATTGAGGTTTTACAATCAAGCCAAGATGGGTGGCAGATCTGCCATGATAAAAAGAAAAAAATATTTGCCCAACCCAACAAAAATTCCTAGTTCCGCCATTGATCTTTGACACTCCTTATGTTGAACGCAATACCTGATCACGATTGCTTCAAGCTCGTCGAGGAAACCGCCACCACGGTCTTGGTGCCCTCAACCGTTTGAGTCACCGAACAATGCAAAAAAATGCAATATGAATGATTAAAGTGTTTGATAAATCACAAAGTAAACATGGAACACTTGATGATTTATCTCAAATATATGCACAACAGCTTTCTTAGGAATTTTAGATGCTCAAAAAAATATGGGAAAGCTCACACAAACAAAGAAGCACATCATATTCTTATACAAACCACAATCTCCTTTTTGCAAGAGAAGAGCACCAAACCACATGCTCAATCTCTTGCCATTAATCATATTTGATTCACTTAGAATCCTACATCAATTCGTCAGCCCATGCAAACTTCCTATCATGAATATAAGATTTAGGTGCATTGTGAATAACAGACGCCAAACTTCCTATATGGTTCTAAGTAACGACGCCAAAAAGGAGACCACAAATTCTATTCAATCATGAATATCAGATTTGATCCAATATGAACTCTAAGTGATTGACGCCAAATAGCCACTCTTTTATTGAGAAATAATATCTCCTGTCACCCGTTTTGATTTGTTTCCTGAGATGATAGGGCAAAGTTCCCCATTAATTCAAAGACTATGTTTTGGTCAGTAAATTAACTTTCTTTATGTGTTGAGCGTGCCACTGTTAGCAATTTTTCAACCCTAACAGATTTTGAGAGTAAAAATAACTTGCGCCCCAAGTTACTGACTTTGAACAAACGATTGTGAATTTGGGTGAGGAATATCTCCCAAGTAAGTTCTTTTCTATGCCTTAGACTGGTAAGGACTTTTACAATTGTTCTCAGGATAGAAACCGGTAGTTCTGGCCAGAATGAATGATGACAGATTGAACTAATTTCAGGTAGAACTCCCTCTCACAAGACTCAAAAGGGGAAAACTGACTATACGAAGACAAAAGGAGGGATGTGCTTCCATTTCTACCTGGGTAGTTGCCTCTGTTCTGGGCTGGACTGGATGTGTCTGTGCCTGGACTGGACTTTGAACAGCTTCAACTGTTAGGCTTCGGCTGCAAATTCGATACCAAAACTTGAGTTTGGCAGAGCTTTAATTTATTTCAAGCCCTAGACGGCTTTTGGATGGGCAGAACTGGGACTTCTCCAGTCTGGAAGGGGCAGAAGTGGCTGGACTTGAGCTGGAGGTGTACCTGTGGTACCTATGCTGCTTAGTCAGGGCTCTTCATAAATTTGTTGAGATTTTCATATTTAAAATACTCAAGCTCTGCTTGTCTTGGCTTTTGCCGAACCAAATTTGTAACGAGAGAAATCTCGTTATTGTTGACTTGTGAACTGGGATTCAAGTCAGAAAACAGTAATCTCCTGCCTTTACCTTGGAGAAAATAGGATGATTCTGCAAGCTTGTTGAAAAGCTTTTGAAATTAAAGTACTTCAGACTTGGGAGTTCTCTTGGAACTTGTTTGAGATTTTTGTGATCAAGTGATCATTTGAGTGTTTGTTTTTTGACTGAGTTTTTGGTTGTGTTGATTGATTGTCATTTTCTCTGTTCACCCTCTCTTGTATATATAAGAAATGTTCTTTGAGGGTGGGCGGCAAGTAATCAAAAGATCTTTTTAATTTTTAATTGAAACAAAACAGGGGTTCCATCCATTTTCTGGCAAGTAAACACTCAATGATTAGTTTCTGAGGTGACTACTTCTGTTATTTTTGATGGGGCGCCATGCTTGTTCTTCCATTTCACCTACTTCTGCAAGAGTCTGGAGTTTTGAGATAGCTAATTCTCAGCTTTTGAACGCTCCCCGTTTTCCCGCTTATCTTCTTTTCATAAAAGCGAGTCTGCTTATCCTTGAAAATGGTGTTCCTCCAAAAATATCAGATTATTTTTTAGATAAACTAAGCGGAATTTGATCTCCTGGCAGGAAGCTACTCTAGAAATGTTCTTCTTTATACCTGCTCCTGTTCCATTTTCGATTTCAGCCGAGATTATTGACTTTTCCAAGTTCAGTGATTACATGGGTATGTTTCTTTTATATATTTTCATTTTTTAATCAAACTGTCAAGCCCATTTCTTCTTTCGGCTTGGAACCGTTTTGGCTTCCTTTGCTGCCTAGGTTTCCTAACGTTTTTGGGCTGGGTGTGTTAATGGGCTAAGAGCGTTAAAACAGGTGGCCCTGCAAATGACGTGGGCTTCTTGCTCTTGGTTTTGGCGTGCCAAATTTGGGCCCAAACATCTCCTAAAACAAATTAATTAGACCAAACAAAGATAATATTTTAACTTAACTTAAAATAGAGTCCAACTAGGAAAGTAATCTCAAGAGATAAAATCTAATCCTATTAAAAATAGGGCTAACATAAAAGTGCTTGAGTAAAAATAACTCCAACTAGGAATCCTATAATGAATGCATGATTATGTCATGATTTACTTGAAATCAGTTTCTCATATCGATCAAGTCATGCTTCCAAAATCCAGCATTGAATGTGTTGTGCCAAAACTTCCAGTAAAAGATATTCACACACTAATTCCTGACCTATGCTCTAATTTAGAAAATGCCAATATAATTTTCATACTAACACACCGTGACTCACATGATGTTCAATAAGAAAAAATGGCTGAAAGTTAGGATTCAATCTCAACCCTTAATTTTTAAAATTCAATTTCAGGCCTTAGATAAATGACTGCACCGGTTTCATCAATGTAGCGCCGAATTTTGGCGGAAAAATAGCCCCCTGCGGGACCTATACCTTTTAGTTGGTGATTAAACGTTAAGAAACAGTTCATACGGCAAGCATTGAGTTGAAGAAATATTATTAATATTATTTGGAAAGCCACCCAATAGGCAGGGCAGATAGGCCATGAACATTGGTCAGCGCGAAAAGTTTGAATATTGACCAATTCCCGGGCTGACTGACTGTCCGAAGTCCCTCTCAGAGAGAGAAGAAGGCGTCTGCTCAATTTTAATTCCTCCACCGAATTATGCTTTTCTTCTTGTATTTTTTCTTAATTCTAATTATTCCAACTTCTAATAAAAAATTTAAAGCAACAAGGGTCTCCTCTCTTTGGCTGCTGCTTCTGCTTCTGCTTCTATTGGTGGACTTTTACTTTGGTGCCTTTTGGAATTGGGGTTTGATCACTTCATCTATCAAAATCCCAATCCCAATCGAAGAAGCTTCTTTTGCTGCTAGTGATTGTGGTGATAATCAGAAGCAGAAAAAATGGGAGGGCTTTGTTCGAAGAACACGAGGAGTTCGAGTGTGGAGAGCGCGGGTTGGGATGTGAATCGGCAATTTGATCAGAATCAGAATCTGAATTCCCGTTTGAAGACCAACCATGTGAGTGTGACTATGCCGCCGCCCATGGATATTCATTTGCAGAAGAAACACAAAGAGGAGGAGGAGCCGCCTCCGCCTCCACCTCCACAACAAGAAGAAGAAGAACAACAGTTTTCAGAGAAGAACGACAATCAGAATCCGCTTTTTTATGAGTCTGACGATGAGTTCTATGATGGCATTCCGCGCTATCCCACCTCCTTCTCCCACAAATCCGGCTCCGTTCGCTCTAAGCAGGCCGCCGTCGCTAAGGTTGTTTCTTTCTCCATTTCTGATTCTCTCACAACCCATTGCTTACTTTACTATTCACTTAATATGTGTTGTCATATAAATAAATTGATTGGCTGCTGCGCATTTTTGGCATATAGGGGCTCAAATGGGAACTTAATTCCATTATTTCTCAGCTAATAATTCTATTAACTCTCTGTGGAATCACTTAATGTTTTTAGAAAAATATTTTCATTTTACTTACATATATGTTGTAATGTTAAAAACCCATAATGGGTTCTCATAAATTTATTTGAAGAAGCCCTTGTCCTTATATAGCTGTTACAATATTGCAGGTTTCTGAGGTGAGTTCACGTTTGGGCAGAGCTGGCACTCTTGGCCTCGGAAAGGCAGTGCAGGTCTTGGACACACTTGGGAGCAGCATGACAAATTTGAATTCCGGCACCGGCTTTGTTGCTGCAGCACCTGCCAAAGGCAATGAAATCGCAATTATATCATTTGAGATTGCCAACACTATCGTTAAGGGTTCCAATCTTATGCAATCCCTTTCAAAAAGAAGTATTAGGCATTTGAAAGAAGTGGTGCTTCCTTCAGAAGGTGTGCAGCATTTAGTGTCAGAAGATACGGATGAACTGTTAAGGATTGTTGCCGCTGACAAAAGGTGGATACTGAATCTAGTGCCAAATACTTACCATCTCATTTTATCCTGCAAATGAGTCAGCTTCAAATGAATTCTTTTCCTCATTCTACCTTATAATAGAACTTTACCCTTGATTTATAGGGAAGAATTACAAATTTTTTCGGGGGAAGTGGTTCGATTTGGAAATCGCTGCAAAGATCCTCAGTGGCACAACTTGGACCGATATTTTGACAAGTAATATACTTGCCTCACATTATCTTTTGTGGCACCTTACTTCTTTTATGGAATGCCATATCCATGAGCCATCTTTTTACTTGGTGACATCTAATTTGTTCTACAGAATCAGCAGGCAACTTACTCCTCAGAAGCATCTGAAGGATGATGCATACTCGATAATTCAGCAACTCATGACTTTGGTCCAGTGTACTGCTGTAAGTATCATCTTGTTTCACCAGGACAGTGCAATTTGTATTTCCTTTATGAGATGCAGAATGGAAGTTGATTTGTTGAGTTATTAAAGTTACATACATCACTAGAGCAATCCAATAAATAGAGAAAAGTAGTTTGCGTTTCTGTAATCGTTTGGATGATTTAATGAGCTATTGATGGAGGGCTTGCTTTGCAAGGAGATGAGCAAATATGCCATTTACAACCTCTTTTCTTTTGTTTTTGGTCTTTGGCTTTGAATTTTGGTTTTGATTGTTATATTTATATGTTTTTATAAATAATTATAGCTTACTTTACATATGTTTGTAAAATCACTAAATAAAAATGGGAAAAAAAAGTTACTGAAAACCAACCAATGTGTTAATTTGAGTAAAGGTGAACCAACTCAAGTAAATGCAACAAGCCAGTCTATGATAATTAACCATGAAAACACTTAACAGGATGCAAGGGAAAACAAAAGTTTGTGAAACAATAAGGGGCCATAGGAGGGCGACTTGATCTAAGAAGGAGAGCCTTTGCATGCTTGTCTTCACATTGGGGTGTGTCGTGTAAATAGGAGGGTGAGAACACTGACCATATATTTTACATTGCAGTTTCACTAGGCAAATTTTGGCTGTATTTTTAGAGGTTTTGATTGTTTGGTTGGAAATAAATAAGGGGTTTTTGAGGGTTCAGAGGAGGAAATGGAGTAACTTTGGGATGGGATTAAATTTTTAGCTTTTCATTCAGTTCAGCATTCTAAAGACTTTACTTTTCGTTTAATTCTTCTTCATTTGGGGGAGTTCTGTACTGTGTAATATATTTTTCTTGTTCGAGGATCTTAAGTTATATGTGATTGACCTCTCGCCCATCTTTCACGTATATTCCTCTCATTTTATCAGTAAAATGTTGGTTTCTTACAGAGAAAAAAAACATAAATACATGTTGCCCTACTTTCCAAGAAATGTTTATTTCCTTTCTCTTGAAAGATGCTCTTCTTTCATTCAGCCATCTGCAGCTGCTGTCTGGTCAGAAACTAGTTCATCATCACTAGTCATCGTTTGTAAGATGCCACAACCCTTGCACTTAAAGGGCATATTTATGTTTGTTGCCCTGTCGTGAGTGTTGGCTGCTAATAATCTAATTTCTTAAGTTAAGAATCTGATGGTTTGTAACTACCAATTAACTCAAATTAAGAGAAACAAGTTTTAGATGTTTTTACTCACTAATAGTAAGATATTAGAGCATCTGTAAAGGTCATTTGAGGTATTGGGATTTTTTTATTCTGATTAATATATGAGTACTTTAAGAATGTTTCTTCCTTTGCATCCTCAAATACTGTATCCAACACTGAGCTCGGTGTTAAATTTTATGTGATTTGATTTCTGAAAAGCAAGACATCAATATGCTTTAAATGCAGGAATTATACCATGAGTTTCATTCATTGGACCGTTTCGAACAAGACTATGATCGCAAGTGCCAGGAGGAGGATAATTCACTTTCTACTCAAAGAGGTGATGAAATGCTTCCTAGTCTTATCTTTTGGGCGTTTGTTTGTTCAGGTTGAATTGTAGCAGAACTGACTAGATGCATAGATCATTTTAAGGAGTGAAAATCAGTTAGAAAGGCATTCCAAAATAGTAGAATGCCAAAAATGACAAAATACTGCAAGATATTATAATTAAACCTGAAAAATTAAATTCCCAAAATACTACATTAGAAAAGTAAATTTTATTCTTATAAGCAGCCAAAAATAAGTAAACGTCTTTGTTGGCCCATCGTCATTAAGGTCTTGAACAGAGGTAAAATTTATTTCTTTTCACATATTTTGTTGTCTCCTAGTTCTGTCTTTCCATTTACTTTGAGCACAAGTGACTAGTGGATTTGTTTTCTTTGTATTATGTGCAGTACGTAAAAGAGAGATGAATCTTATACTTGAGACCCTAGATTCTATCACCTTGTGCTACTTTCTGTATGCATGTGAAAGTCATGATTTAGGCTCTGATGAGTGGTCATTGTTTTCAATATTGATTATTGTAGCAGAGTCACTTAAGTAAGGCATATTAATTTTTTAAATGTTTCTGTTCATATCATAGGTGACTTGAGGGCAGAACTAAAAAGCCAAAGGAAAGTAGTTAAAACTTTAAAGAAAAAGTCGCTTTGGTCCAAAAGTTTGGAAGAGGTAACCGTGGAAAAACTTCATTTAATTGCTATTTTAGGCACTGATTTTTATTTTGTCTATCTTTAGTTTTCCGTGACCTGTCTTTTCCTGTTATTGCATTTATAATTTGCTGCTTTCCTATTATGCACTGTCTACTATCTTTAAAAGTTTCAATCTGTGCAATGCTCAAATGATATTTTGATAATTTATCCGTTGGTAATAAATATATATGACAAGGAAAATATGAGTGTACTTCCTAAGATATTTTTTTTTATTTGTCAGAAATGAAAAAATTATTTAGTACTCTAATCCCCAAAGTAGAGAGTATGGGCTGGGCTTAGGCCTTTTGTTTTGTAATTTGTATATGTTTTTATTTTGTTTTTCCTTTATTTAAATTTAAATGTGAAGTATTCTTTCAACAAAAGCTGACATGTGGCACATGGCTTGATTTAACAAAAATGTCAATAGAAACGGACCTAGGTGATGTGTTGTGACAAAATTCAGAGTTTGGATCTAACAGTCATTTATCTTTTGAGGGTGGAAATTGGGCATACCACATATTTTAGGCGGTATTCATGCAATTTTCCCAAAAGAGTATGACTTATCTGTTAACATTTCTTGTTCTGGGGAGACTCTGTCCCCGCCCTTTTAGGTAAACTCAGATATACTTTGCACCATAAATTTTGACTGCTAATTGCATTTCAGAGCACATTACAAATGACAAAAAGTTCTACTAAAGATAGTTGAATCATAAATTGGAAATCTTAGCACATATCCAAAAGAGTATCCAGGGACAAATCTGAGCCACCAAATGAGGCCCAATATTTTAGGCAGTATTATGCAATATTCCCAGAAGTGTATTGCTTATCTGTTAACATTTCTTTTTTTGGGGAGACTATCTCCCCTCTTTTAGGTAAACGCAGATATACTTTGTACCATAAATTTTGACTGCTAATTGCATTCAGGAGCATAGAACAAATGAGAAAAAAGCTATAATAAAAGATAGTTGAATGATTATAAATTGGAATCTTAGCACATATCCAAAAATTCCATCTGCCTAAAAAGATCAAATACATGGCCATTGGGTTTTTGGTTTCATTTTTTGGCGCTGCATTGTTAATATCGCTTTGCCATATGATGTTATTTTTGTTTTGTTTTTGGTTTTTATTTCACTATTATATTGAGTAAGGAAACAAGGAATAGCATACAAGTAACAGTTTATACTCTGTAAAATCTAACATTTTGAAATACAGGTGATAGAGAAGCTTGTTGAGATCGTCCACTTCTTACATCTAGAGATACATGCTGCCTTTGGTGGTGCTGGTATGTATCTGTTAAAGGTCTTAAACTATGCATATAGCCTTGTTACATGATTCATCTTCATCTTTGAACAGTATATTGTTTAAGGCTCCAATAGCATTTCTAAGTACTTTAGCATGTAATTCACGATCATATATAAGATTTAGAGTATTCATGTGTAAGAATTGCTACTACTGTGTAATCCCAATTTCTATTTTAGCTTGTTCAGAATACAAATTCCAACTCTGGTATGTCAATCCTTGCACCACAATATACAATATCCTGGCTTGCCAATTGGTTTTGGTTGGATGCTCTTAGCTTTAAATGTTAGACCATGTTTGGCCACTCATGCGTGCACCACGTCACTTGATATAGTTGATCCATGTGTTTGGTTCAGCCAGGCCATATGTGGGGAGGCGTGCTGAGAATATAAATCTCACATTGAGTATTTCAAGCCTTGCACCACAAGACATAATATCCTGAGCATCTCCACCCATTTCCAATTGGTTTTGTGTTGCATGCTCTAACTTTAACATAGCTTTTGCCACGTTTTGCTAGGTTATTATGATATGTTGTTTTTGGAAGTTTGTATTTTCTTAAAATTGCAAGTCTATTAATCCTTGTTTCATACTGTTTGTCTCAGAAGTACATTGATAGAGATGGCAATAATTCTCATTTACATATGCAGATGGTCATAAACCAGTGGAGGGACCTATGAACAATTATCAAAGATTGGGACCAGCTGGACTTTCTTTACATTATGCAAATATCGTCCTCCAAATCGATAGTCTTGTGAGTGTACTATCTCTCTTCTCTTTTCTCGTTGTGCATTTTACATAATATTAATGAAAATATGAAGTTATACTGTTGCAACAGTTACTCTGGTTGTTTTGACGTATTCTAATTCAACCTGAGGGCATTTAAATTAACAAGGAACAATGTTGGGCAAAGGGATGAAATTATTGGTCTTCCCTAAAGCATAAATTTTCTTTACCAGATTTTTTCTGAGTCTGCTTTGGTGCATTTAGGTAGCCCGGTCAAGTTCAATGCCTCCAAATACAAGGGATACATTATACCAGAGCTTGCCGCCTAATATAAAATCATCTTTACGCTCCAAATTACAGTCTTTTCATGTTAAAGAAGAGGTAATATTTCATTTGTGTAGCTTTAGCTATATATACATAATATATTCCTAAGGAAATGTTCTCTTGCCAGAATGTGAATTTGGACCATTGATCAGGTTGGTTCTTGTTTGAATGTTCAAATTCGGTAACTGAAGTATTTGTATGCAAGAGAACATTACCCGATAGTCCTATATATCGTTTCATAATACGACCTAGAATGTGAATTACAGACTTTTGATTGTTGCGGTCGGGCTGTGTACTTTGGGTTTTGTGGCAAAACATTCTTTGAAGAGAATTTGTATCCACTAAACTGTTCAACTAAATTGTTTTCTGCAGCTCACTATTGCAGAAATCAAAGCTGAAATGGAGAAAACTTTACAGTGGCTTGTTCCAGTTGCTACAAACACAGCCAAGTAAGATGGCCAGCTGTTCTGCAAAACACCTGTATCTTTTTGTGTTTGTGAAACTCTTTTGCAGCTGTAGTTTATAAATTTCTTTGTTATTGATCATCATTTTGTTGATTTGGTTGCAAAAACTAATATCAGAGCTCATCATGGTTTTGGCTGGGTAGGAGAGTGGGCGAGTAGTGGGTGAGTAACATTTACTGCTTGTTTCTTACTTTGACTTTTATCATTTGTCCTGTATTCCTTTCTTTTTTTCTTTTGGGTTTTTTTGATGGTTTTTACTGTTCTTTTAGTTAACCATATTTTCGGTTATGCAGTTCTGGGGCGAACCGAAAGGCAGCTTTGCAGACTGATGTGATTCGAATTGAGACATTCCACCATGCAAATAAGGAGAAAACAGAAGTCTGTATACTCAAACTAGTCTTGTGGCTTCACCATTTGGCTTGTAAAAGTAAGTCTGCGGCCAATAATGAGGGCATGAGGTCACCCGTCAAGTCCACAGCTGGCACACCCCTCCCGAAGGCAAATAAGCAGCCCAAGGACTTGCCTATCAATGCTCAGTCAAGTGTGCTAACAACTGAAGATCAGGAGATGCTGCAGGATGTCAATAAAAGAAGACGGATTCCAGGAATTAGTAAGAGTCAGGACTTTGACACTGTGAACTCTAGTTTGACGGAGCACAACAGATTGAGTAGGAGTAACAGCTACTCACCTAGGCGAGGAAGCAGGAAATTGTTACCGTTCAGTAGGCTCTCGTCTGGGGTTCCTGTAATTGATTTCAGTATTGATAAGGAAAAAGCATTGGATGTAATTGATAGAGTGGACTCACAAAGATGAATTGCAGAGTGTTATAGATGTAAATCCACTGGAGTGAAGTGTAGTACATGTGGCAAGGGCGTTCATTTTGGTGATATATTGTTTTTGGGTGCACGGCATCGAATTAAATGGACCAAGCATGATTTACCTTTGAAATTGTACCACTTCAAGAGACATTTACTGTCCATATTTTCACCATGCTTATAGAGTGTAATTGCAGTGAGTTGTTTGTGACTACTTTCCTCGATGGGGTGTATAGAGCTGAAGAAGGTTAAGTTTGCGCAAACTACACGTTCATCGTTTGAGTTTTATTTCATCATTTATTTATATGAGTTATGTTTCGTCCAAAAAAAAATATTTATATGAGTTATTTACACTAACATCCCTAGAGGTTTCTTGTGTTTTCACAAAACCCCCTCAGATCTCAAAAATTACACAAACACCCCATTTGAGGTTTCAATTTATTTTCACCAAATTCATTTTCGTTGATTGTGTGTCTAAAAATTGATTTCATTGAAAAACAACTTATGCAAATGACAAAATTAACCTCAATGAAGTATATGCAATCTAATCTCAAAGGCCAACTTTGTCATTTGAAGAATTGTTTTTGTATAAAATCATTAGATGAAAAATCAATGAAAAAAGTGTATTGTGAAAATAATTTAAAATCTCAGGAAGGTGTTCGTGTAATTTCTAAAACCTGTGTATACCTTACATGTACGTGTGACATCTTGCACTAGTGGATTCTGTTTTTTCAACTCTGTTAATTTACTCATAAATTAGGAAAATAGTTTTTTCCATTCAAACCCAAAAATCATTCGAGTTAACCCAACAAAACTTTTTTAAATCTTTGAAATCCAATTATACCCTTACCCAAAAAATTAAGAGGGAAACAGAGACCTTTGTCTAGCTAGCCATACCTCGCTTTGATGGTCAGTATGGTCATTAGAGTATGTTGATGGAGAATTTCCTAAGGTCCAAAGAATATTGGGATCTTGTGGAGACGGGATATGAAGTGCCAGAAGAAGGAGCACTACTGACACAACAACAACAGAAGAAACTTGATGATCAAAGGCTGAAAGATTTAAAGGTGAAGAATTATTTATTCCAGGCTATTGATCGTGCTATTTTGGAAACTCTTCTCCAAAAGGATGCAGCTAAAAACATATGGGAATCCATGAAGAAAAAGTACCAAGGGTTGGCAAGGGTGAAGCGTGCACAACTTCAAGCTTTGAGAAAAGACTTCGAGATTCTTCAGATGAAAGGAGGAGAGTCTATTACTGATTACTTTGGGAGAGCAATGAGAGTTGCAAACAAGATGAGAATCCATGGTGACAAGCTCGATGATGTGGCCATTATTTAGAAGATCCTGAGATTTATTGCACCCAAATTCGATTATGTTGTGTGCTCTATTGAAGGGTCCAATAATATTGACGAGATGTCAATAGATGAGCTGCAAAGCTCCTTGCTGGTCCATGAGAAAAGGATAAACCGAGGCACCTCAAATGAACAAGGTTTGGAAGCTTCTACCTTTGCTGAATCCTCAAGTTCAAGAGGAAGAGGTCGAGGAAGTGGAGGTCAAGGAAACAAAGATGAAGACGGAGGTCAAGGCAATAGAGATGAAGGTAGATCATCTCAGAATTACAAGAGGGATGATGAGCATTCCCAAAACAGAGGAAGAGGACAAAGTGACAAGTCCAAAATTGAGTGTTATAGGTGTGGAAACCTTGGGCACTATCGAAGTAAGTGCTACACGAAGTTGCCCAAAAAAGGAGAAAGATCAAACTTTGCTGAAAAGAAGGAAGAAGAAACACTTTTGACGGCCTTCCATGCCAAGGAGGAACTTGAGCTGGATGTATGGCATGTTGACACAGGTTGTAGCAACCATATGAGTGGTAGTAAGTCTTTCGTACTATTGTAAGTTTTGGGGATTGTTCAATTGGTACTATGATAGGAAAGGGTGATATTCAAATTAGGACTAAAAATGACTTTGTTGAGACAATTTCGAATGTGTTTTATGTTCCTGATTTGAAGACTACCATGTTGGGTGTTGGCCAATTACAAGATAAGGGTTATGTTATAACAATTCAAAAAGGTGCGTGTGAAATATATGTGCCATTGCTGTTGTTCAAATGAAAATGATAAGAGCATTATTTCCCATATTTTTATACCTCTTATATTTGGTTTTTGTAGGGAAAGTTAATTAAAAAGAGCATTATTACCTTACTTTCCTTATTTTCAGCTATTCTATGCTCTTGGAAGGATTTCGACTGAAAATTGACTTTTCGAATGAATTTTGTGCAAGGCCAATTTGAGAAGAAAGCAAAGACATTGAAGATCATTGTGTCAAAGTTTTATAATTTTCTACCAAGCCAAATGCTCTAGACTTGCAAGTCAAGACAGCCTAAGTTGAAATCCAGTCAGAACTGCACTGCTGTTGAAGATTGAAGATTTGAATACTTTTTCGATTTTTCCTAGTGGGATGTGATATATTCTTGGAAAGCTTAGAGATCAAGCTACGTTTCTCATATTTTTCCAGAATTTTATAGCAAGTGGAAAGACCCCAAAAGGTGCATGTAAGTTGGCTGACGTGTTTCTAAGTCAAAGAAAGATTCTTTTCTAGTTTGTTTCCTTAATTGTTTGGGATTTTGTTTTGCTTTAGGAGTGTTTTTCTATACCTTTTTAGAGTAGGGTTTAGTTGTTTTATACTATATAAGGTCACCCTAAGCTTTCTCTATGGACGATCTCTTACCATATACAACTTTCATACACCCAAAGATATATCAGAGAGAGCCAAAAGTTTGCTGCTGCAGTGCTTTTGGAGCTTACGAAGGTATTGCTGTGGAGAATCTAGAGATCAAACCCATCTACCAAATCAGTTTTATGACAACAATTATTTTGTTTATCTTTTCTTTTGTCATGAACTAATTTTCCTTATTAGGACTACGATGTTGCCTAACCATAAATACTTAATTTTTATAGTTATATTATATTCTGATTACTATTCCATGTTGAGTATTTGTTACTGTTCTTAATGCTTTGAATATCTATCCATATTTAACTAATTTGATGATCCAAGTGGAGATCAAGAGGAGATGTTTGGTGTTTGCTTCTCATAACAAATGCCATGTCTTGAATGAGTGCCCGAGAGGGACTAACATGACTCATGTAGTTTTCTTGTAGGTTCTCGTAGACCTTAATGGGTTCTTGATTTTCTAAATCCGTTACTCTAGAGAGAATGGGTTGTTAATTAAGAATATTTTTGGTTAGGCCCGAGAAGGGATATCGAATGAAATTAAGAGAAACCAACTGTCAACATAGGTAGTAATTAGGGTTACTTGGCTATAAGAATTAAGTGGAATTGGTTATGGTAAAATCGACCGTTAATTAAATTGCTATTTTTAATATTTGTTTTAATTTAGTTTAATAAACCAATTACTCTCATTAATTAATTGTTCAAATAAACTTATGAATTAATCATAATTGGTACTTAAAAAGGAAATTACAGTCTTCATGGGAACGACACTTCACTTATCTCTATATTACTTGTGCGGATTGTGCGCTTGCAATAATTTCACAACATACAACAAACAAATTGTTTCCGCTAAAGATATAGACAGTTCAAGCTTGTTTGATGGCTAAGGAAGATGACCCGTCATCACCGTGGCACTTTAGATATGGTCACTTGAATTTCAATGGATTGAGGACACTTCATCAAAAGCAAATGGTGACTAGCCTTCCCATGATCACACCATCCAAAATTTGTGAAGATTGCATTGTTGGCAAGCAACACCGAGATTAATTCCCAAAAGGAAAGGTGTGGAGGGCTTATAATCTGCTGGATTTGGTGCATTCATACATATGTGGCCCAATTAATCCAATTTCAAATGGTAAAAAGAAATATTTTGTTTCTTTTATCGATGACTTTAGTCGATAGGCATGGGTGTATTTCTTGCAGGAAAAATCAGAAGCTTTTCATGCATATAAAAGTTTCAAGGCACTTGTTGAGAACAAAACTGGAAGAAGGATTAGAACCCTTTGAACATATCATGGTAGAGTCTAGAGTATTGCTCAAAGGAGTTCGAGGTTTTTTGTGATGAACAAGGCATAAGAAGGCAACTCATAGCCGCATATACACCTCAACAAAATGGTGTATCAGAGAGGGAAAAATTGAACCATTCTCAACATGGTTAGAAGCTTGTTGGTCAAGGGAAGAGTTCCAAAGATCTTTTGGCCTGAAGCAGTTTTGTGGTCCATTCATATTTTAAACACATGTCCTACTTTTTCTGTTAAAAATATGACACCCGAGGAAGAGTGGAGTGGAAGGAAGACAACCGTAGATCACTTCAAAGTGTTTGGGTGCATAGCATATGCACACATTCTAGATGAAAAGAGAAAAAAGCTCGATGACAAGGGCAAGAAGTGTGTGTTTCTTGGAGTTAGTGAACACTCCAAAGCCTACAAATTGTACAATCCAATTATTGAGAAAGTGATTACCAGTTGAGATATGATCTTTGCACTACTACAAAAAACGAAATAGACGACGGGGATCCACCGTCGTTGTAATGCTTTGAAACCATCGTTAAATCGACCGCCATCTTTTTGGGTGTCAAACTACGACGGCTTTTCATTGTCGTTGTTTATCTGTAAAGACGACGGTTGTTAAAGAAAATCGTCGTTGTTTAGAGGTAAATATCGTTAATTATAGGAGGAAAGACGACGGTTTTAAACCGTCGTGTATTGTAGGAAAGACGATCATTTTTTAAAAAAAACCGTCATCTTTACATATAATAGACGACCCTTAAAAAAAACAGTCATCTTTACATATAATAGAAGACTTTTTTTTTAAAAAAACCGTCATCTTTACATATAATAGAGGTTGTTTTATAAAAACCGTCGTTAATTATCTATAAAGACAACGGTTGGTTTAGAAAAACCGTCGTTAATTATCTGTAAAGACCATGATTTATTATAAAAACCATCATCTAATAAGTTCCCAAACTGCTACATTTTAGTTCTTTTTGATTTCCTATGATGCTATACAACGATTTTAACTAGAAAACCAACCGTAATGCTTTATTAATGAATATATACACTCAAAAATAGTTTCTTTCATAAAACTTGAAGATTCAATAGTTATTACATCGTTAACCAATCTTTATTCTACAACAAACATAATTCCTACAAATTAAATATAAATATTCAATTGATACATATGGTAATTAAGTAGTACAATATTTTCCTAACAAGACCTACGTACTCCTAATCCAAGCATACAAATGATGCACAACTGAAGTCTCCTCCATCATCCCTGTAAATAAATCAAAATGATAGAGAGAGAGAGAAAAAAGCTAAGATTATAAACATATAAAATTAGGTGGAAGAGAAATTTTACCATTGGATCATATTTCCATAGAAAACTTGTAAAATTAGCATAAAAAAGACCATTGAGAACCTGCAAAAGGAAAAATATATAAATAAAATGATGGTGAAAAGAGAAGGTAACAAATTTTCAACAACAAAAAGACATACGACTCACATAGAAAAGACCATAGAAAACCTGCAAAAGAAAAAGTTATAAATTTGAAAATAAAAAAGAAGAGTTAGAGCATGATCTATCAAAAGAAGCACAACAGTAATATACTTGGATAAGCTATTACCTTAAAGTGTCATCAAAGAAGAAGAGCAATACATATGGCTGAAAAGATCATAACAGATTAACAAGGTTCGCAACTTGATGCAACCATCATGATTTACAGCCGAAATAATCTCAGGGAGACAAAGAACATACCAGAAACGCAAAGAGACTAATCAAAAATTCACTAGCAAGATATAGAAGGCTATTGAGAGATTATGTGACTTTCAAATCAAACCTTTTGAATGGTAGGAGGCTAGGGTTTCGATCTTCACAATTATTAGGAGATTAGGACAATTATAGGGCTTGGACCTTTAGAGGAGTGCGAGGGCCTGAAGTGGTGACAACAGCCATGGGCCTGAAGTGGCTTGCGTGACAGATTTCGACGAGTCTTTCTAGATCGCGAATACGAAATTGGAAAGCTAATCAGACCAAGCCGCTGAGGTTGATGATAGAGTTGAACGCCTGAGATGGAGATCATCGTTAAAGAGCGTGGAAATCGAGATCTTCACCATCCAACCAGCTTTGATTCTCAAATACAGAACCTCCCTCACCATCTTATGGATCTACGAAGACCTCAATCTCTCAACTCCTTCATTGATATCGATTTTCTGATGATTTTGTAGAGAGTTTCATGAGGGTCTTAGTAGGGTTTCAGGGAGGGAGAGATAAGGTTTTCAGAGACGGGGGAAAATCTGAAAATTTGTCTAGCGCGAATTCACTTAAGTGGCCTTTTTTTAGCGTGTTTTAAAAGACGACACTTGTTAGTGACAAGCGTCGTCTTTTAAAAATCAAGTGGCCTCTTTTTGTAAATAAAAACCATCGTATTTTGCCTACAATTAACGACGGTTTTAACAAAAACGTCGTCCTTACTTATAAACAACGACGATTTTTTGTCACAAACCGTCGTCTATATAACAAAACAACGACAGTTCTTTAAACAAAACCGTCGTCTTTATATACAATAGACGACCCATTTTTTTTAAAAAAACCGTCATCTTTACATATAATAGACGACCCTTTTTTTATTAAAAAAAGTCATCTTTACATATAATAGATGACCCTTTTTTTTAAAAAACTATCGTCTTTACATATAATAGAAGACAATTCTTTCAAGAAATCTGTGTCTTTACAAAAAAAGGGCACTTGATTTTTAAAAGACGACGCTTGTTAGTGACAAGCATCGTCTTTTAAAAATCAAGCGGCCTTTTTTTTGTTCAGCGTGTTTTAAAAGAAGACGCTTGTTAGTGACAAGCGTCGTCTTTTAAAAATCAATCTAACGCTAGTAGTGTATAAGATGATATATCATTACGGTTTTAAAAATATCGTCGTCTTTTAAAACATAACGACGGTTTTAAGATGCACCGTCGTCTATTTTGTGTCGTGGTTTAACTATTTTGTAGTAGTGTTGATGAAGAAAAGATGTGGTATTGGAATGGAAAAGTCAAAGAACAATAGCTGATTCCAAGTCGATTTTGAAGATACACAAAATAGGACTGAACAACAGATGCAGTCCTCATATGAACACTTGCCCATTTCTTCACCAATTCCACTGGCAAATGAGTAGCCACCTGAAAACCAACTTCCAAGGAAGAGGCTAGCTTGGATGATTGATTATGTAAGTGGATATGAACTCTCAAATGATGACACTTGTGTTGTACCACTTTGCAAAACCCAAGGGAAGGTATCGTATAGTAGTGTAGCTCGGAAGTTCCAAGTATCTGGTATCCACAGAGAGCAGTGTAAAAAAAATAACAGAGATGAAAAAGAACAAGTGTGATTGAGAGGTAGATTTATGCAAGATTTGATTTAGAGAAAATTTAATTGATTAAAACACTAAGGCATTGGGGTTCCACTTTGAACATAAACATGCAACTCTTAATAATTTGATCCACAAAATATTTTCCAATGTAGTTGTTCAAAATAATTAAAGCTCTTTTTAATTTCCTTTAGAAGTATTCTAAGCATAACTTGTACCATTGGCAACAAACTATCAAAAAAATAATCTTCATCAAAATTCTATTAATGGGAAAAACATGATTGAACCCATGAAATAGATTATCAAACATTCATCAATTAAATAAAAAGAAAACTACAAATTCCATTTGAACAAAAACTACAAATTCACATTAAAGCTTAAGTTTGGATCAAACTAACAAAAATTACATACTCATATTAAAAGCTTTCCCCCTAGCCTTAGCTAGGGAGTTAGTTTCCCATAAAATAAAACTAAAACAGAAATTTAGAACTAGAAGAATTGGAGGAAGGAGAGAGAGCTCAAGAGAAGATTGTGAGCTTGGTGTGTGATTTTGAAGCTTGAAGACTTCTCTATTTATAGGGCTGAGAGGGAGGAACATCATGATGAATTCCAACACCACAATTCCTATTCCAATACAATCCATAACTCCCACTTCATCTTGTCTAAGTTAGTGTGGTTGGAATCAATTCTTCTTTGTTTGCTTCCATCCCATACTTCTTTTTCTTTCTTCTTTTGGCATGGGTGTGGCACTTCATGCATTCTTTTCAATTCTTTAGCTACTGCACCTCAAGCTTTCTTCATATGGGTTTTCAAAGGTGTTCAATTATGGCTACCTTTTGCTGCCAACCCATGTGGGTTTTCTTTTGGTTGCTGGAAAAAACGATTCTTCTGAACCAGGCTTGGTGTAGGAAGGCCTGAGGTTTCAATATGTATCCAATGGGGCTCAAATTTGGATATGTCATAATAGACACCCATTGGAACAACTTTTATGAAGAATGTATTCCCATCTGAGCAGTACAAGTGCACGTTTTGGGCCTTACAAGTTGACTTCCGGAAATGGACTGGAATTGGCTTCATTTCTTTTCTTTCTTTATTTTTTGCTTCACATGCATGCACATTCTTTCTCCTTAATAGCTCCAACATGCACCTATATAAAATCATGATTTTAGAATAGAATGTAACAATTATTGCCCAATTGATAAGAGTTTGGGTGCCACTTCAAAGAGAGAGCTATAAAATAGAGAATTCAAATGAATTAGCCTATATTTCAATGAAGTGCAAATGGATTCATAAAATGCAATGGAACATTCTAATTGGTGCAAAAATCAATAAAACAAAGTGCTAACAAATATAGATTAGGGGTAGAAATTGTAATAATTATGTGTTTATCAACACTACTGCTCATTTTGCTTTGTTTGTAGATTCGGATCCTATCTCGTTTGAAAAGGCAGTCAAAGATACAACATGGCAAAAGGCAATGGAGGCTGAAATCAATTCTATTGAGAAGAATCATACATGGGAGTTGACTAATTTGCCTAAGGGTCAGAAAACTATTGGAGTGAAGTCGGTGTTTAAAACCAAATTGAATGAGAAAGGTGAAATAGACAAGCACAGGGCTCGTTTGGTGGCTAAGGGATACAAGCAAGAATATGGAGTTGATTATAGAGAGGTGTTTGCCCCTGTTGCACGGCAAGATACAATTTGTTTAGTAAACTATTTAGCTGCCCAAAACTCTTGGCCTATTTTTCAATTAGATGTAAAGTCTACATTTTGACATGGTGAATTGCAAGAGCAAATATTTGTAGATCAACCTCCAGGCTATGTACATGAAGGAAAAGAGGAGAAAGTTTTGAGATTGAAGAAGGCATTCTATGGACTAAAACAAGCACTACGAGCTTGGTACAACCGCATAGATGCATATTTTGTCAAATAAGGCTTCCAAAAGTGTCCATATGAACATACTTTCTATGTTAAGGTTGGTGATGAAGGTAAAATGCTCATCGTGTCTCTTTATGTTGATGACTTGATTTACACTGGAAATGATTGTGATATGTTTGATGAGTTTAAGAAGTCTATGATGAATGTGTTTGATGTGGCTGATTTGGGACTGATGCACTACTTTCTTGGCATAGGAGTAGTACAATCAGTTGCTGAAAATTTTATTTGTCAAAAGAAATATGTTCTTGAAGTACGCTTGAAATTTTCAGATGATGAGTTGCAATCTAGTTGGAACACCAACTGAAATTGGTTTGAAATTGACAAGAGATCCCCATGGTGAGAGAATTAACAAAACTTACTTCAAACAAATAGTTGGAAGTTTGATGTACTTGACCTCAACAAGGCCTGACATCATGTATGTTGTTAGTATGATAAGTCATTACATGGAGAATCCTATTGAGATGCATCTCAAGGTAGCCAAGAGAATCTTTCGATACTTAAAAAGAACATATGATTTTGGTGTTCTTTACAAAAAGGGTGAAAAACCAAGTTTTTTCGGCTTTACTGAGAGTGATTATGCAGGTGATATTGATGATCAAAAAGACACTTATGGCCATGTGTTCTTGATGAGTTCAGGTGCTATTTCGTGGTCCTCGAAGAAGCAGTAGATCATGACACTATCCACTACTAAAGCTGAATTTGTTGCAGCTGCTTCGTGTTCCTGTTAAGCCATTTGGTTGAGAAGAATGCTTGAAGTTATTGGTCATCAGCAGCAAGGTCTAACAACATTATTTTGTGACAATGTTTCTACCATAAATCTTTCAAGGAATCTAGTTATGCATGGGAGAAGCAAACATATAGATGTTCGTTATCACTTCTTGCGTGATCTTTGCAAAGATGATGTGATTGAGTTAGAGTTTTGCAAGAGTGAAGATCAAGCTGCTATTAAACATGTAAACCAACGATTGTATCTATATGCACAAACAAACCATCAATAACTGCTCCAAGACCGATCATGCTTTTGTACAACAGCCACACCACTTCTTGGAGAAATGCCACCAAAAAAGAACATAACAAAACCAATCGACAGTAAAACTATGACAGACCAAAATTTCCCTAACAGCACAACGAGATGGAACAATTGTCTATACCAACAAAACGAACCCAAACATCGGCGATGATAAACCCATTAAGAGCAGTCTTCAGAAACAACAATCAAAAGTTCATTCAAAAAGATTTTTCACTTCTTGACTAAGCAATTGCCACCCAACGAATTGTATCCTTGCACAATAAAACCGGCAATAACTGCTCTGATTGATCATACTTTGTGCTAAAACCACACCACTTCTTGTTAAGATTTGTTTTAAAATTATTTATTTAATAATCATTATTGCCTATTGTTAGGAGATTAGTGATACCTAGACTACAGGAGAATCCCTAGTTTGTAGGAGTCATGGTTAGTGTGGGTAACCATGTTTATTTTCATGCTTTTAATCGTGGATTGTGGCTCCACAAAATCTGATAAGTAACGATCATGTTACTTGCAGCAGTAGCTTTGTTTTTCTTATTTAAGGTGTACTCTTACATTCAGTTCAATTTATCAAGTTTGAAGCTTTTAGCCATAGCTTTTGTGTTCAACGTTTAAGCAAGCAAATACTTTTAGAGTTTTAGTTTTATCCAACACTTCTTGTAGATATTTCCCCGGCTGGTGTCACCAAAAAAGATGAAAACCAACAATACAATCGATAGAAATGGTGGTGGTTAAAATAGATGAAATCTTGAAAAACGCAAAACATATATAGAGAGGAAGGGAGCGGACAAGGATAAAGAGAGAGGGTTGGACAGGAAAAGCAATGGGGAGGGGAAAATCGGGTCGAGGAAGAGGATGCGATGCGATGAAGAGATGGAGAAAACGGAAGTTGGGGAGCGGTTTCTCTCGAGAGCCCATGATTAAACTTTAAAAACTAAAACTGTGTATTAAAAGCGATAATATACTAAACTACTCAAATTTACGTGAATGGTGTTTCGAACTTGGGAACAAGGAGGCGGACACACTATCTTCGGAGGAAGACGAATTCGAACATATAGGACTTGTCGTATAAGGGTAATTTACCTTGCACAAACGTAGAACAGATTTTACATTGCCATGAAATGTAAAAACGACTTTACCAAACAATCATGCGACGTGACTTAACACTGCAATTGCATCTAAAAGACATTCTGATAAGGCCAAATGGCTGTTATTTGAATAAAAGAAAACAAGATAATGGTTGTTATCTATGTTGCACGGACACGGGTACGGGGACACAAAACGCGACACGGGGACACGCGCGACACGGGAAATCTCAAAATATTAGGACATTGACACGGCTAGGACACGGCAATTAAAATAATAATAAATTTAAAATAATTATACATATTAAAAAATAAAATATTTATGTTTATACTTAATTTCATATACGACAAAAAAAAAATACTTAATTTCATAATACCATATATATATATATATATGATGTAATCCAACCTTTCCAACCCTTTCCAAATGTAGTTTTTTATAGTTGATATGAATTATTATAAAATTAACATATTAACTAAATATATATACGTTTTGTTGCATGGGTGGGTATAGGACAAAAGAATTTTTGTTTTGTTTGATAATCGTCTATTATATTGGGTAATATTTTGGATTTAACTGGGCTGGGTGTAGTTTATGGTTGAGTAGTGGGCCCACTGTGGCAGTTTGCTTTTTCACCAATGACTTTAACTCTTTTTCGTTTCTTTATTCAGTTTTCAAAAACGACCCCGTTTGGGCAAAATAAAAATAGGGCATCAGGATATCTTCTTCCTTTGCGAAGCAACGCCGCAACCTCCATTTACACTGCCTCTGCAACTTTTCCTCTGCTAATTGAGCGGTGCACTACGTAGGAGGACCCCATCATCGAGGTGATTGTTGGAGCTTCCAGGCAATGGCCTCGCTTCGCCAGTCACACAACGCTTTCTCTGCAACCTTTCAAAATTTTCAAAAATTTACCCGCCGTGTCTTGACCATGAGTTTGCCGTGTCGGGAGTCTCTTGACTGTGTCCAAGGCGTTGACCCGTGTCCAAGTCGTGTCGGAGGCGTATCCGGGCCGTGTCCGAGTGTCCGAGTGTCGGACACGCCGACACTTCAGCTCACTGCCGTGTCCGTGCAACATAGGTTGTTATCACTTTAAAGCCCAGTGACCCAGTAATTAGTGGGATTCTGATTCTTATTCCACATTCCAAACTTCACACACTCCACAGCAGCACAACCCCCTACCCCAACCCCAACCCCAAGTAGCTCTCTCTCATTTTATTCTCTGCCACTGGCCTTCCCAAATTCCTCTTTCTTCATTCTTCCCACCTTTTATTTTTTTTATTTTTTATTCTCAGTGCCTTGTGGACCCTTGCACTAACCCAGCAGCACTCAATTCATATCTTCACAATCAATCATGATCACAACAATAATAATAATAATCACATTATTTAACTTCTTCTCCTTCTTGAGCCATGTTATCTTGTTTCCTGGTGGGTTTTAACAGCCATGGCTGAAACTAGTAAGTTCTTGTTTTCTTTCACTTTTTTTTGTTTTATATGTTCCATTTTGTTTTGTTTTGTTTTTCATTTATTTATATTGTAACTATATTTCAATTATCTTGGTTGGGGTTGTAATAGAAATTGGGACTAGGTCTGATTGTAAAAACTCATATTCTCCTCTTCAGCCAACAGACATTGGCTGTGTCTACAATGACTGTTTTAGGTTAGTCTGTCTGAAGAGGCAATGATATTCCAAAAGGGTTTTCTTTTCAGGTTGTATATGAAAATTTCATTCACCTTAGAGGGAGCTTTAATCTCAGGGGTTGAATACCAAAATGATTTCTACTTTTCTGCGTTTCTAAATGAATTTGAGGTGAACTACTTGGAATTCTGATCACATCACTGCAAGAACTCCTAGTCTCATAAATACTCCCACGCAGAGAATTAACATTTAAAAAATCACAAACACCATAACCGCAAATTTGTAGAAAGGAGATCATGCTATCCTATTATTTCATAGTTAGTGCATCAATGTCCAAAACCAAATTACTATAATAGCAAACTTATAGACAAAAAATTCCAAATCAGTATAACATAAAAGTTATAGAAACAGATAAAATTCTCATATTCGTATTGTTAAGTAATATTCCATGTCCAAAAACAAGTCAGTATTTGATCAGATGAGAGATGGGAAACATAATCCTAAAACATTGAGCTACTAGATTGCAGGGCTAGTACCAAAGGTAACAAATGCTTATGGTCCAGAAAAGACCCCACAAGTTATCAGGGTAAGCAATATCAACAGCACAAACAGAAGTAGTTGTTACAGGAATGAACCCAAAAACATGTGTATTTTCCCTCTCCTTCATTGTAGTAGATGTATTAAGTTCCATCTGTACAATTATAATTTTTTTTTTCTTTGCTTTCCAGGCAGGAATCTCTTCTACTCTCAACTGAAAATGCTTTTTTTTTTTCTTTTATGCAGTCTTCCCATAAAGAGGCTAGAGGTGTCTGGGTGAATAATCGTCGGTAGTTCAGGAGACATGTCTGGAGCATTTTCTAGCTGGCATCTTTTAAAGCCAATCATAAATTGGCTAATGTTACTCATTTTGCTAAGAGTCAGTTTTGCATCTACAGATCCAGATGTTGAAGGTATGGTGATATCTAACTATTATTTGTTTTTAAGCAAGATTTATTTGTGGTTGTAAAATGAGGTTGGTTCTGAAATTATCAATGCGGATATGATTTAAGTGATACTTTTCTTACTACTTAGTTAAGAGCGTTGTCATATACTGTTCTAGCATTATTATCCTGTAAAATTATTCACCATTGAGTTGGTACGTTTTGATTTTTCATGGAGTAGACGGATGCTCTGTGAAACATAAAATAAAGTACTCAGAAATGAAGGAAAGGGAGATCCATTCACTGCTAGTGCCAAAAGAGAGAGAGAGGGAGAGAGAATCTTGATAACTAGTCTAAGTTAATATAAACAAAAGTTCTTTTCACCAGCCATTTATGGCTCTACGTACAATTTCATTCTTCACTTACGATAATGTGCAGGTGAAGCATTGATCGATTTGCTTACGGCACTGAATGATTCCAGTGGCCGAATAACAGATTGGAATTATAATCTCGTCAGCCCCTGTTTTAGCTGGTCTCATGTCACTTGTAGAAATGGAAATGTCATATCCCTGTAAGTTCAACTAACTTTTATGACCACGAAAAATGTACATTTTATTAATACCGCCATCTTTGAAAATCATTTATCTTTGCAGTACAGTTAATTTGTGAATGTACTACTTTGCAGGAGCCTGGCTTCAAATGGATTTTCTGGAACGCTTTCTCCTTCAATTACTAAGCTGAAATTTTTGGCTAGCCTGTAAGTCAACTTCTTGATGCATTAGCATTCACCTATTGCATGTTGGATCACTAGTTTGTGCTCTGGTACCAAAAGAGAGAGAGAGAGAGAGATTTAAGTTTTCCTTTATCATTGTAACTTTACATACTGTCAACTGAGTCATAGAAAAAAGTGGAATATAATACCAACGCCTTCATTATTGTAGTTCTTGTTTGTTTAATTCTGAAGAATATATTTTTCGCATCCAGTCATGAATTTTGATAAAATAACTTTATTTATGCAGGGACTTCCAGGATAATAGTCTAACGGGCCTGTTACCCGTTTATCTTGCCAACATGACACAGCTACAGAATCTAAATCTTGCAAACAATAATTTCAGAGGTCCTATACCCAATACCTGGGGTCAACTGTCCAATTTAAAGAATTTGTAAGGCTGCATTTCCATTCCTAAAAGATTCCAACTTTCTTATTCTTCTGTATATGTAAAATGTTCTTGTATTTATTGGGGAATTGCCTTGGTCTGTAGCAGTTACTTATGCTGTTGTCTTATCTGAGTGTTCTACAACTCCTTATATTGGAAAGTACTATCTTGTGAACACTTTCCTGTTCTCCAGAAAAGAAAAATTAATCATCTCACCTGTGCTTCAGGGTATTGAGGGGTAACCACATATCTGGACATATTCCGGATTCACTTTCTAATATTAGCGTGTTGACTGAACTGTGAGCAATTCCATTTTTTCACAATCCTGCTGTTTGACTTATTGCCTAAATATAAATTCCTTTTTTTTTTGGCAGGGATCTTTCATCGAATGAGTTAACTGGAAGAGTTCCAATGCAATTCTTTACAATTCCAAAATTCAAGTAAATACCATTGAACTCTGATTCTCATTTCCTTTTATATTCCCTTGTATTGATGTATTGGCATCAGTAATAATGACGAATTCTTATTGTAAGAGAGTTAATGGGAATTACTTATATATATATCCGTGTTTCTATAATATTGTTAACCGCACTTGTAGATAACCAGATTTTGCATGGCCAATTTACCAGCATGCACTGGCCGGGCGACCTTGGTTATCCGCAAGTGCGGTTAACTGTATTATAGAAAATTGGATATATATCATACTCATATAATATATATTATATATAAAATACATCCTTATTTTGTGCTTGTCTGCATGCTAAAGGAGTTATGCGAAGGATGTCTTTGTTTAATTCCTTCACTGGCGAGATAGGTTTATGCGGCTAGAGCTAGGGGAACAAGATGATTTTATAGGAGGGATACAGGTGGAATTAATAAAAAGAGTGGGAATCGATTCAGTTCTGTTCTCTCATTCCTGAGGGAATTGAAACCACCAGCTGAACTGAGCCGGGTTTTGAACCGTTTGACCTTAATTTTTGTCAAAATTCTAACCAAACCAGCCGGTTTGGTCTGGTTTAGTCTGGTTCCGCCCACCCCTAATGTTGGTGTAGGACCGGGCTGACCAGCCCATTAAAAATCTAGAATTCTAATTAAGAGGTTTGAGAGAGTTCCAGCACTAAAGATGTATGATAATGTCTTTATCATGAAATGGTGCTATGGTCATAAAGAGACGAGTTTAGTTCTTCTTCTATTACAGTAAGTTGGAGGTATAGGATTTGACTTCTTGACTGACACTTATAATAGTTTCAGCAAGCACAAGAATCATTTTGGATGTATATATATACTATTTTCCTTCAGCATTGCATCTACATTCTATAATTTGCAACTTACTGTATACTTGCCCAGTGGTTATATTTTATATCCTTAATGGCTTGTTATTAATTGTTTTGTCCTTACAGTTTTACAGGAGCACATCTTGCATGTGGTTCTAGCTTGAAGCAGCCTTGTGCTTCTGGCTCTTTTCGCCGAGGTTTATTCTTTGTACAACTCTACAACTCTCTGTTTCAGTTTACCAACTATGTTTGAATTACCTAGGAATAACCTAATATTTTAAAATTTGGCAGTTTCAACCAAGAAATCAAAACTTGGAACGGTTATAACTTCGGCAAGTTGTGGTGTAACAGTAATTCTTTTGATTGGGGCTCTTTTCGCTTATCGATATTATCGCATGCACAAACTAAAACATGATGTCTTTGTTGATGTTACAGGTAAATTTTCCTTACCTTTTACTTTTGAGATCACTTTCAGTTTGTACTAAGCATCGTTATGGAAATTTAAATTTGAAATCATCTCAACCTAGTTAAGTTAGAATTGATCCCCACCCTTTGTACTCAGATGTGTAAATAATCACTTACCAAGTTTGATGTATGTATTCGTTTAATCTGTATTCAAAAGTCCAAATGCCTGAAGTCGCATCACGAGCTACACAATCTTGTCAAACTAACATCTACTCCACCCCCTTTTCTTTTTTTAATGTAATTTAGGTGAAGACGAGTGCAAAATTTCCTTTGGCCAGTTAAGAAGATTTTCTTGGCGTGAAATTCAGCTTGCTACAGATAACTTCGATGAAAGCAACATAATTGGACAAGGGGGCTTTGGAAGAGTTTACAAAGGTGTCCTCTCAGACAATGTAAAGGTTGCAGTGAAACGCCTTACAGATTATAATAGTCCTGGTGGAGAGGCTGCATTCTTGAGAGAAGTGCAACTCATTAGCGTTGCAGTTCACAAGAATCTTTTACGGTTGATTGGATTTTGTACAACTTCATCCGAGAGAATCCTTGTTTATCCATTCATGAAAAATCTTAGTGTTGCGTATCGCTTGAGAGGTATGTCCTAAAAGAGCATTGCTTGAGTTTACTTTTCTATTTCCCCTCTGCATTTTTCAGTGTGAGTGGCTTGGAACACAAGCATGTTTTACGACCATGGTTTGAACTTATTTTTGTGCTTGGTAAGTGATTAGAAGCCCTAATTCAGTGTTCAGTCCCAAAAGAAAAAAAAAAAAAATTACTGTTGCCAAGTTCTGTTTCATTTGAGAGAGCCTGTAATTTTACTTCTGTTTTCATGGTTTAATTTAGCAATGGAATTCTGCAACATATTATGACATGAGGTACCATCTTTGAAATTTTTTCTGAGATGCTCCCTAATCCCTACTTCCTTTGTTGTTTTTCTTGGTAATTTTAATTACATCGATTAGGTATCGTACGGTCAACCTCACCTTCCAGCCCATACTTATGGAGGAGGTCTTTCATCGCACGTATTGATATATAACCACCATTTTGTGATTCAAATTCCCAAATCCATATTTCTATTTTCTTCAACCAACTCATTATTCAAGTAAGGACATCCTGAACATCAACCCCCCTCCCTACTTCCTAAGGAGGGGGATGGGATTTACATCATTTGTATTTTATGCTTGTTCGTTTGAAAGTTAATCATCACTTAATTCTTTGGAATGGCATATCATGATTCTCACATATCTACTGTTTAATACTTTTAATTCATAACATTTTCTTCCTGATATATTGTTAGATTTAAAACCTGGTGAGAAAGGCTTGGACTGGTCAACAAGGAAACACATCGCTTTTGGTGCAGCCCATGGCTTAGAGTATTTACATGAGCATTGTAATCCTAAGATTATACACCGTGACTTAAAGGCTGCAAACATTCTTCTAGATGATAATTTTGAGCCCGTTCTTGGAGATTTTGGGCTAGCAAAGCTGGTTGATACAAAATTAACTCACGTTACCACTCAAGTGCGTGGTACCATGGGTCATATTGCCCCAGAATATTTGTCCACTGGAAAATCGTCAGAAAAGACTGATGTTTTTGGATATGGTATCACACTTCTCGAACTTGTCACTGGTCAGCGCGCTATAGATTTTGCTCGGCTTGAAGAAGAGGAGGATGTTCTTCTGCTTGATCATGTAAGATTTATAGTCTCCTATATGACTTCCTGAACTCTTTGGACATATCTATACTTGACGGGATTCTTATCTGTTAAAATGGTACCTCTCCTTTATGGCTGCTTTTATCTTTTATCATCTATCAGTTAGTTTGTCAAGTTTTTTGCTTTTCTGCATTTTTTTCCCTGATAATCGATATGCATAATTGATGACCGAGTACATAATTAGTTCATTTCTCAAGTTTTCTCTGCCTTTCTCTGCCTTTCTCTGAAGATTTATATAATCCTTCATGGGATTGTTAGAAAAAGATGTCTACCCCTTTTAGTTGGTGAGCATGCCACTATTCAATTTTATGAACTAGTAGTAGAAATTATGGGTCAATGTAAACTTTTCTCTAGGCTAGGGATAATACTATGAGGGGGAAGTCACAAGACCACAGATTGGCAGGATTGAATGGAGATGCTAGAAAGAAGATTGTCAGGCATTTCCAAAAATCCCAGGCGACTTTAGATACGTAGAATATTTGCATAGATTTGGGCTGGGACCTTGTCTAACATTGGGTAAACGAGAGTGTTACAAGCGGTACTTAATTTGGGCTAAAGAAACTTAACTGCAATATATTTATGCTCTTTTTATCATCATGAGAGAGAGAGTGTGATGTGATTGTGACTATGGTGTTTCTTGGGGAACAAGTAGCAGCTACACCTTATTTTGGAGGAATAGGCGGGATGGCTAGGGGTTCGCCAAATTTTTTAGAGAGGGAGGAGAGGGAGGAGAGAGAGCTTTCTAACTCTTAACTATTATATAGTCTAGTAAGAATCAGCTCATGTTCATTACTAGGGATTAATTTTATCTAAGAAACTAGTCCTAGATAATTCTTGTTTGACATTTTCCATGATGCCCTGTGTAAATTGTCACCTTTAACTTCAATCTTGCTCAGGGTTCCAATGACGTAGCTCAATATTTTGGAAACAAGTTTCAACCACATTGAAGTTTTTTGGCAAATACTGTCTTCTTCAATGCTTTGTTGCTGCTTCCTATTTGATGTCTTAATTAAATTATGTAAATATGATCTCAACAGATCAAGAAGCTGCAGAGAGAAAATAGGCTTGATGACATCGTGGATGGAAACATGAAGATGCACGATCCAAAAGAGGTTGAGACTGTCATTCAGGTTGCATTGCTTTGCACTCAAAGCTCACCCGAGGACCGTCCGACAATGGCACAAGTGGTTAGATTGCTGCAGGGAGTGGATCTAGCAGAGAGATGGGCAGAGTGGGAGCAGCTTGAGGATGTAAGGAATCGCGAATTCTCACTCCTGTCTCATCACCAGTTTGCCTGGGCTGAAGAGTCTACACATGATCAAGAAGCTATACAATTGTCCAAGGCAAGATAGTAGTTGTTTCCTACATGCCCTAATTTAGAATTAACCCAAATATTACTAATTATTGTACCATATATAGTATAAATGTATATGTGTGTGAAAAGATAAGAGAAGAGAGGAAAAGAAAGTTGTGGGATATGAAATAGCCAAAGATAAGTTTTCATTTCGTATAGCCAAAGATATGTATGTTGTCTATGAGACATTGTTGATTAAATTTTGAGTGGGATTGATTTAAGGTACTTTTAATCTTCATCTTTTCCAATGTTTGTTTCCAAGGTACTCTTTAATAATCAACAAGAAGGTTACAGTCCACAACGGAATCCTTTTGGAGCAAAACTTAATGAGTTTCATTTAGGTGCATACGATTAAGAAATTTTTTCGGTGTCGGAACGAATACGACAAAACTATCAAATATGTATTTTTCGGTGTCGGAACGAATACGATAGAACTCTCAAATATGTATTCTTCTCCTAGTTACGAGTAGGATTTACGAGAAGTGGACCTTAAGTAAAGTAATTAAATAACCTAATAAAGTCCAAATAGGTGAATGCATACCTCCAATTCTCAACTTGACGAATGAGTTGTAGCACACCTTATTTTTTAATTGTCTTGGACAGAATATGGACTAATTGGTCTTTAGTCTTCACAAATGGAATATTAATTGACTTCATTTTTTAATAAAATGCCTATCCACTTCAATATGTAGAATCATTATTTTGTACATTATCAATCACAATAGTTCATAGATTCCTTAGAACCATTACTCCCGCCATCTTTTGCTTATTGCTATGCCAAGGGAGAAATTACCTCCAACCAATGTAGTTGATGTAGACCTCATGTCAGTGATACTACTTGCCCAATCAACATCAGTGAACCTTTTCCACATTTAAATGCCCATGCTTAGAGAACATAAGTCATTTCCTTGTTGCTAACTTCAAATATCTAAGTATACGACTTACATCATTTACATGATCTTTACTGTGAGCATGCGCGAACTGACTAAACACTCACAGTATATGTCACGAGGTGTGTGTGACAAGTAAATCAATTGTCCAACCAATCCTTGATACATTTCTTTATTCAAGTAGGTAGAGTTTAGTTAACAATATAGAATGTGAATGACTACCATAACATCCATATAATCTTCACAATTTCTATTATCTCTCTACTTCTCACTTTTCTATACAATTTGTCTCACATAACTAAAATAACTTGGCTACAAAAACAACATTATTAAGTATTTCCAAAAAGTAGAAAAAAACATTTATTGTTGGAAAGACATTTAATCGATACTTATAGACCTTAATGACCAACTATGTTGCACCGATACTCCTAACTAGAGAGGTGTGCTCGTATCTAATACTCTCTATACTCGTATCCGATATGTCAATACTCCTATTGTCTTCCGATAATGTTAATTTTAAAAACTCAATCTGTAAACACCCAGCGTCTTCTTCTTGATAGAAGCTAGGTCTTCATTTCATTTGGGAGAGAATAACCATAAAAGAAGAAGAAATAGGAAGAAGGAATTAGAAGCAATCATATTTACCTTCGATGACTATGATGAATGAAGTTAGAGATTTGGGAAGTGGCTTCTCAATGTTTTAATTGTTTTTGTGTTGCTTTATTTATTTATTTATTTATTTATGATTTGAACAATCCTATGAAGACTTGTATTTTGTGGTTTGTTTATGGGGACTTGTATTTTGTGTTTAGTTTTATGTTTTGAACTTATGATGGATGATTATAACATGATGGATGCAATATTAATTTTTTCTATTTATATTATTTTAATCGACGTACATGTGCAACATAGATGACCAACAGTTCAAGCAAAAGGGAATTAAAGTACAAAGCAATATTCAATAATATTTTTTAATAATAATTTTTTAAATATATATTATTTTAATCGACGTACTTCTGAATATTCAATAATAATTTTTTTTATGAAAAAAGTACAAAGCAATTATGGTTCTGAATATTGGTAAATCTTCTCCAGTGACTAAACACAATAACAACACGTATCTTCTCCACAAAATGACTATAATCCGTGACTTAGCAAACAGAAGCACACCTACTCGAACCTGCAATACAAATTTGTTGGGCATTGGCAGAAATGACAGATCCATACATAAAGCTAAAAGCTAAAAAGAAATAAAAACCTCCTAAACATAAAAAATACAAAAAATACAAAACACATCAAATTGCTATATAGTTCATGGAAATTATTAGACAAAAACAAATTAAGAAGCAAGGCCATCGCTCCACACCCTCAACAGAGCCATAACGTCACTGGTTAAACTCAAACGCAACGCAGCCCAACATCTTTCCCGTCTTGCAGCTCCAAACCATGTTGAAGGATGACAAGTGGAGCCAAATTCTCATGTATGTGGGTTGAAAGATGACAACTATCATGACGACGACATCGTTTCACGATGGTTGATTTCACACCACAAAACAAAAATAACAAAGAAGTATCGAGGGGGAAAGGGAGGTAAGGAGATGAGAGGGGAGGGGAGGATTGGAGAATAGAGGGGAAGAGCTAGTGGAGAGGGGAGGGAGGGAGGCGACTGACCCAAGGGGTTCCTTAGGGTTTTCTCTCTTTCCTTAGGGTTGAACCGTTTGTACATAGTTAAGGTCTACAAATTGGGATTAAATATCTTTTGAATTTGATTTTGGATCAACTGATTTTATTTACACATCAATTGAATCCCTGTTTGTAAACATTGGTGCTAATTAAGAGATTCAATTAAGGTTGAAGCACTACTTGAAGGGAATTAATAGGTTTTAACGGTGTAGTTAATATGTCCTTTTGAACTTTTTGTAGTTAATATGTCTTTTGAACCCTTTGGGCTCGTTTGGTGACCGGGATTGAATTGGATTATGAAGTAGGATTGAATTGCATTGGATTAGAGCGGGTAACACCAATCCAATCCTATGTTTGGTGTCAAACTGGATGAAGGTTTTTTTTATTTATAATTTTTTTAAAAAAGAGAATTTATTCATATAACCAAATAAGTACAAAGAACAACATGATACAGTGGCCTCGTTAAAACCTTCTTAAGAAAACCTCATGAGACAAACCCCAGGAGAGGAAAGAGTACCACACATGTCATGGTGTAAAAAGAGAGTCCAATTCAGGTTCGCTCAAATCAAAAACGAAAACTAACACATAGACCTCCGACGAGAACCGCAACTATAGACCAACACAGTAGACCCACATGAGAGGATTGCAGAACATCCCAACTGTCAAAAGAAGCATTCTATGAGCAAAATCATAGTCCTTTGACACCCACACAAACTGCAAGGCATACTATAGAAGAAACCAAGAGAGAACACGTAGGAGGAACACATAAACAACAATAAAAGGACCCCTGAGAAGCACTCCACTTCAACTCAGAACCGAACAAAGAAAACCTCATATGGCCAAGCATAGTTCTTTGGTCGGTGCAAAGTAGAGAAGAGCACCATATTCCAACAACTACCACCAGCCACCTAGAACACTGCAAAAATAATTAAAAAAATTTAAACTATCTGGGGAGGGGAAGGGGAGGAGAATAGGGGATAAGAGGAAGGGAAAAGATGGGAGAAAATGAATGGGAGATAAGGAGAGGAAAGGGAAGATGGGTGGAGAGGAGGAGGGGTAGTGGCCACCTCCCCCCTTAGCTTCCTTGTGGTTGGTTGTCGACAAGGAGAAAGCGGACCAGAGTGCAGCTAGAGTTTTAAGTTAAACATGCCATTTTAAGTTTGAACTTTTATACAAATAAATTAAACTACAATTTTTGTACATGAAAAATAACAATTTTGTAATAAAAACAGTAATTCTCCAATACTTAGATATAAAAAGTCACATTCTCATAAAATAAAAATCATAAATTATAAATCCCAAAAATAAACTATAAAATAACCATAATCTATATAAATTTATAAATAATCATAATCAATATACAATTTGTTGGCACTAAAAACTGAACAGATAGAGATGAGTGCAACTTACAAGTGAGATGGATGATCGATAGACCGATTGATTGTTAGATGCAAATTCTTCCTGTCCTTGGATGCTGATCCTGAATGGAAGGAAGCAGGGCTTGTAAGGTCTATGGAACCGGTGTGGAACCAGCCTAAGACCCTCGGATGCCAAAGTAAGTTTGTTTTCTAAGAGCTTTCGCTGTTGACAAGATATGAGTATAAAAGTCAAGCTGAAAAGTCTTACCCCTGTATTGTAGTGAAGTGACCTATTTATAAAGGGCATTTTGTATGCCCTTAGTACTCACTTTCATGTGGGACTCGTGGTAGGGCCCTGAGGTCGACACGAGTCTTTAGATATTTCCGGCGGGTGTTTCGAGGTTGATTCTCCAGAATTCGGTAGGATCTACCGATTGTAGATAATGTTGAGCCTGTAGTCTGTTTGCGGCTTTGAGACTATGCCATCGGTAGCCGATGCCGATTGTCGAGGCCTTGGGTACCTGGGGGAGTTTTCCTAATCCACGTGTCGCTGGATGAGTGGAGGGTCAGATATGGTACAAACACATTTTAACAAATTTAATTATCTCCTCTCCGTTAATTGCTTAAATGGACATTAGAAATTTAATAGCAGTTGTAAATTTATAAAAGACAAAATTGGGCCTTCAAAGAATATACCCAATTGCAGTCCCAGACACACACAGATTTCAAACATTACAAAAAACCAGGAAATGTAAAAGATAAAATGAAAAAAAAAATCCAATATTGTATGTCAAATATTTATAGGAAAAATGAAAATTTTCCGGTGAATTCAAGCTTTATCCTAACCTAAAAATTGTTGAAGAATATAAGTCTCACATCGGAAAACTTGACTAAATAAAATACAATATATAATGAATGGTTCCACTACAAAAATCGGTGTTGCTAGTAGTGGACCCCTGCCCGTCTCTCTGAAGTTTTACATGGTATCAAAGCGGGTTGATTGATTGGGCTTGAATTGGGCCTTTACCTTTACCCAATATGTGGTGTTCACATGTTGGGTTTGAATGTTTACCCTTACCCAATACGAGGTTTTCACGTGTTGGGATTGAATGATTAACTCTGATGTGGACTTGGCTCCACATGTGGCCCATTATGTAATGGTCCCACGTGAGGGGACGTATTGAAGAATATAAGTTCCACATCGGAAACTTGACTAAATAAAATACAATATATAATGAATGGTTCCACTACTAAAATCATCGATGCCTTTTGTGATAAAAACCCCACACCTATTGTGCTTTGTAGGTGGTTAAGTTGGGGACAATATCGGTGTTGCTAGTAGTGGACCCCTGCCCGTCTCTTTGAAATTTTACACGGTATCAAAGCGGGTTGATTGACTAGGCCTGAATTGGGCCTTTACCTTTACCCAATATGTGGTGGTCACTTGTTGGGCTTGAATGTTTACCCTTACCCAATACGAGATTTTCACATGTTGGGCTTGAATGATTGACTCCGATGTAGACTTGGCTCCACGTGTGGCCCATTATGTGGTGGTCCCACGTGAGGGGGCGTGTTGAAGAATATAAGTTTCACATCGGAAACTTGACTAAATAAAATACAATATATAACGAATGGTTCCACTACTAAAATCACTAAGGCCTTTTGTGATAAAAACCCCACACCTATTGGGCTTTATAGGTGGTTAAGTTGGGGATAATATCGGTGTTGCTAGTAATGGACCCCTGCCCGTATCTTTAAAATTTTACAAGAACTACTCAAATATTGTCAGAGAATTTAATAATCAAAACTCACAAACAATCTAAATAAAAACAAAAGATGTTGAGAATATCAATGATGAAATTATCACTTATGATGAATAAGTTCATATGAGAAATATGATAAGTGAAGAAATGGTTTGGGCAAGAGATGGATGGGTTTCGCTGGAAATTGCTCAAGTTCGTCGAAGATGACTGAGTTTTGTCAGAGGTTATGGAGGCTCAACGTTGGGGATGAAGATTGGAGGAGACAACTGCGACCTAATCTATCGAGGTTGGGTTGTGCTCGAACGTAGCTTATCCGAGTTTATCCCATAGTTTTCGTTAGGGTGGGCACGGTCTAGTTCTCACCGTAAATTAGAACCGACACTATTTAATAAAAAAAATTATTCGTTCCAGGACGGTTCAATTTCATGCAAAAGGAGGTGATTGTGCCTAGAAAAGATAGGTGATTTAGAGAAAGATATATTTAGCAACCGGGTTAAATATTAATTAAAAAATTAAAAAATACATAGTCGGTACCGACTATGTATTTCTCGCCTTGGTTTTCTGCTGGTTCAACTCGATCAAACATTTTCACTGCAAGAATCAGAACTAAAACTGTACAAAACGACGATTTTTGGTCAACCCAGTCTTTCTCGCCTTAGTTTTCAGGTTTTTCAGTTTGAATGACCCCTAGTTTTTTTGTTGGTGAGGGTGTTCCTAATCCTACTAAAATTGAGCCTGACAGGATTAGAATTTAGAAGTAATCCAATCGAAGCGAACTTGGGCCACCAAACACAGGAGTAGGATTCTAGATCCAGTCAGTGTTTCTATCCATCCACCAAATGCAAAAAAATAATAATAATCTTGTAAAGAGGATATTACTGTTTTGTTATCCTCGGCCAATAATGCAATGACAAGTGGAAGAATTATCCCGTGTGTCATTGCGCTATTGGTCGGGAATAACAAAAAGTGTTATCCCCGTTGCATGAAAGTCTCTCTCCACCAAATGGGGCCTTTGTAGTTACTAATAAACATCTAAGTACTAATGCTAGGATTCAAGTAGGGGTAACACTTTTCGAGAGGGCTCTAGTGATTATATTTTGTAAATTTAAAAAAGGGGCTAATAATCTTAAACATGTTTAAAATGGTTTGGTGTTCCAAATTTTGCTAATAAATAAAGTGCATAATAATTACCAGGGGCAATAGGCGATTAACATAAAACATTGAAAAGACAACCAGAAAATAAGATAATAATTGACAATATCGCGCCTATTTTTCCTACTTTGTTTTTTCTTCTTTTTGGAACAGATTATTAACATAAATAATATATAACTTTGAGTTAGACAACCTGAGTGGCACCACTGGATGGATATTTTTGACCGTGCAACGTATCATCGGAGTAGAGCTCATGCTTGGTAATATCATACTTCTCCCCATCACCCCACAATGCATATGCCTCTTCTCCATGCACTGCGTCATCCCCAATCAGCAGTTGTTCCTCTGGCATGCGCAACGGAACTATACACCGTAAGACTAGGCAAATAATGGAGGTGGCCACAATATTCCATCCAATGATAAATAGAGCTCCTACAATTTGTTTGAGGATTTGCATTCCTCCAGAGCCTCCGTACACACCTCCGCGCGATTTTGTGATGGGCAAAAAGAGTGCACATAGTTCAGGCTCAGCAAAAAGCCCCGTTAAAACACCGCCAAGAAAACCGGCCACGGCGTGGGTGTGAAATACACCAAGGGTGTCGTCAACCGTGGATAGCAGTTTCCACCTCTTGTCCACTATCATCATGGTGAACCATGGCACACTGCCTGACATAACTCCCATCACTATAGCGGCCCATCCTTGAACAAGACCTAATTGATTTACATATATAAACAATAATATTGTATCAGTCTATGAACAAACAAAACTAAAATAAAAGCTAGCTAGTTAATATGGTTAATTAAATGATTGTGCACGGTCAACACAAAGTCATGAGAGGTGTTAAAAGTTATACAATGCATCACATGTTACTTTACATCTCCTTTGCACAAGGTTCAGGGTTTAGTCAAAGTTTGGAAGGCGTTTCAAACACTCCCACTATTTTGCAAATTAAAGTCATTTTACACTGGACTAGACCATCGGCATATAATTCAAGTTTTCTTTGGAAAAAAGTCAACTTGAGAGGTTACTTAATACGTACCTGCAGCAGGAGTAATACAGACGAGGCCAGTGATCATTCCTTGGACAGCTCCAATGACGGAAGGCTTCTCAAAGAAGATGACATCGAGCCAAGTCCAAACCAATAAGCTCGTGGCGGCGCAGATGTTGGTGTTGAGGACGGCCATGGATGAGTCCGTGTTTGCCGCGTACGGATCTCCCCCGTTGAAACCTGCCCATCCCATCCACAGCAACCCGGCTCCTGCTAACACAAGAAGTACGTTGTTTGGTGGAAATCTCTCCCTGTCCTTCTTCACCCTTGGTCCTACCTAATCATCATCACCATTTCATTTTCATCAATTAACAAACAATAATAACTAATTAATACTCTCCTTTATATATATATATATATATATATATATATTGCAATAAAAGCGATAGTGTAAACTACAAGGGAGAGGAAATTTCTCTCACACACACTATCAAGGTGTCATGAAAGTTCCAATATGAGGTATCCTAATTCTACAAGTCAATACTCTTTTCCACTAAGCTAGATCCATTGACCTTTTCGTAGATTACTTTAAACTATAATTTCCATAAAATGTTATTAGAAAAACTAAAAATAAAACATCACATCCGTCACATTTCATATGTTCAATTTTGTTTTTGTTTTTATTTTTGATGTCCACATCTATATGGTCCACTCTTGTTAAGTTTTTGTTAATCTCACCATAATGCATCCACGCTTCATTAATTCTCTAAGCTCCTAGTCATATCCACTTTTTGTCGTTTCCTAACCTGGAACTATATATATTGATAAATATTGTGATCCATATACATTTGTAGGTCATCATCATTAATATTATAACTTCGTACCCAATTAAAATAATAATATTCCAACCTAGTAGACTTTTTATTTCTTCTTACACGTTTATGGGGAATCTTGTATTCGAATCTGAAGACTTTTTGTTTCTTCTTCCACCTTTTCAGGGAATCTTGTAACTGAAACTCATCAATTTGATCATCCTATTAATTCTTCATGGAATATATATATATATATATATATATTTGTCTGTATAGAAAGTTATTTTTTTTTTCTAATAGTGTAACAAAGCAAAAGACCCACTAGTGTAACGATTTGTAAAGATCCTGAATTAAAGTCCTAGGATTTGTGGATAGTGTATGTGAGTTTAGCCACTATTAAATCCAAAGAAGAAAACAAAAGAAATTAAAACCACTATTTTATAATTACAAGGAATTAATGCACTATTTAATCAATAATTACCAGGCCTGCAGACGTTGACTAATGGAGAGAAAGAAAACTAGCAATAGCGTAGTTAATTAGTTAGTTAATTTACCCAGTAAGCAGTGGTGAAGCCAGCAATCCCGGAAGAAAGATGAATGACATAACCACCGGAATAGTCCATGACACCCCAATGGAACAAGAACCCTCCACCCCACAAGCTGAACGCTCCGACCGTGTACGAAAATGTAAGCCAAAGCGGCACGAACATCATCCACGCCTTGAAGTTCATCCTCCCAAGCACCGACCCAGCCAGCAATATCAGCGTAATGGCCGCGAACACGCACTGAAACCACACCATGGTCGCCATCGGGTACCAGGGTGTGGCCTCAGGAGTCTCCACAGTCTTGTGGTCACTGAAGTAGTGTGTGCTCTCGGGCAGAGCTGCCTGGTTGATGAGGAACTTCTGGCCCAAGGCAGGGCCAGCTTTGCCCCAGAAGGGTAGGAGCTTGTCCCCAAACGACATCTTGTAAGCCCACGACACCCAGCAGATTACGACGGCCGCAAAAGCGTAGAGGGCCATGAAAGCTGAGTTCACTGCCCATTTCTTTTTTACTATGCTTCCGTACAAGATGACAAGACCCGGCACGCTTTGGAGGCCGACGAGTGTGGCTGCTACCATTTGCCATGCGTTGTCCCCTTTGTTCAACCATACTGGCACCGCGCCGGCACCTCCCTGGTACGCAACTGGCACCGGGTTAGGAGGACTAGCAGCCATGGCCTAACTAACTATTTTCAGAGCTGCAGAGACTTGAAGAAGCCTTTTATTAACTATAAGTGAAGGGTTCGATTCTACGAATGCGATGTGTAGGGAAAGCCAAGATCCAAAATAAGGGTTTTATTCTTGACCAATTAACATGGGGTGATAAGGGTTTTATTCTTGACTAATTAACAGGGGATAAGGGTTTAAAAGCCATAAAAATGGTAGGTGGAGAAGTAGATGGGGGTGAAGACCAAGTTGATGATTGTAGGAAAGGTCAGGCAACTTGGCATATAAAATTTAAGGCGTTGCCATGCGTTTGTCCCCTTTGTTCAACCATAATTAGGGCGGCATTTGTCTTAATGCTGGGCAGTTTGATTTTTATATGTCAAAATCAACAACAACTGTATGGAGTATCTGTTCCGTAAATCTTTCCTCAAAAGTAGCAGAATCTTTCTTCATTACCTCTATCATATATATGCTGACACCTGGATATTAATCTCAATTCAACGGGATATCCCTTCACTCTCACTCACTGAGGGCGTGCCTAGCGCAAACTAAGCTTGCCTACCATGTTCTTATATCATATCAAGCTCCAATAATAATACAACTCATCATATACCACAATTTTATATCTCTTTCTTTAACTCATACCACAATTCTATATACATTAATTTGTAAACTAATTTATATGGTAGCTTGAGTCGGACATCCACATCTCTTATTCAAAATTTTATTCTTTCCATTATTTTTAGTGATAATAAACATTAAGAAAACTTACTTGAACTGAGAGAAAAGGCATCAGAATCATTCCAATTCCTTCTTTTCTTGCGTTTACTAACACATGGGTATTAGAATGATTCCAATTTCTTACTTCTCCTGCGTTTACTTACACATACAAAATTTAAATAAAAAAAAAGAATAATGTTACTCTTACCACATTTGTATACCACATTTCCATACCACCTTATGTGGCAGATGAGTTGGACAATGATAAACACATAATTATTACAATTTCTATCCCTAATCTATATTTGTTAATACTTTGTTTTAATTAATTTTGCACCAATTAGAATGTTACATTGCATTTTACAAATCCAATTGCACTTCATTGAAATAAAGGCTAATTCAATTGAATTCTCTAATTGGTAGCTCTTTCTTGTGCAGCATCCCAAGGAGCCCCAACTCCAGTCCATTTTCGGCAGGTCAACTTTAAGCCCCAACATGCGCTCTTATACTGCTCAGATGAGAATACAATCTTCATGAAAAGTTGATCCAATGAGTGTCTATTATAACATATCCAAATTTGAGCCCCATTGGATGAATATTGACATCTCAGGCCTTCCCACTCCAAACATGGTTCAAAGAATTCGTTTTCGGGCTGCTGTGGCATCATTTTTTGTGTTAACTCTTTTTATGCGTTTTACCACACTTTGGAAAGGATGGCTTAATCAACTTGGACTATGCACAGAAAACACATCATGGGAGGAGAGATCTTGCAGAAAATGCAATGATGGATAAAACAAGAGGTGTCAACCCATGCAAAAAGAAGAAAAGAAAAGGAAGATGCTGCCAGCACTAGAGTAAAATAGACAAAATTGGCAAAGTGGCAATTGGCTTGTCGGCAAGTGGAAGAAATATTCAATCAATGAATGGAATTGAAGAAACAAAAGCTACTCCCACTTTCCTATAAATAGAGAAGTCCTCCGCAGTATTCAGATACACCAAACTCACAATTTTCTCTTGAGCTCTGTCTCCTTTCTCAAATTCTTCTAGTTCTAAATTTCTATTTTAGTTTTATTTTACGGGGAACTAACTCCCTAGCTAAGGCTAGGGGAAAAACTTTTAATACGAGTATGTAATTTTTATTAGTTTGATCCAAACTTAAGCTTTAATGTGATTTTGTAGTTTTTGTTCAAATGGAATTTGTAGTTTTCTTTTTTAATTAATTGATGAATGTTTGATAATCTATTTCATGGGTTCAATCATGTTTTTCCCATTGTGTAGTAAAAACTTTCATGCTTTTAAAAGAGAAGATAATTACTAAAGATTAATAGAATTTTGATGAAGTTTATTTTTTGATAGTTTGTTGTCAATGGTACAAGTTATGCTTAGAATACTTCTAAAGGAAATTAAAAAGAGCTTTAATTATTTTGAACAACTACATTGGAAAATATTTTGTGGATCAAATTATTAAGAGTTGCATGCTTATGTTAAAAGTGGAACCCCAATGCCTTAGTATTTTAATCAATTGAATTTTCTTTAAATCAAATCTTGCATAAATCTACTTCTCAATCACACTTGTTCTTTTTCATCTATGTTATTTTCTTTACACTCACTACTACAAAAAACAAAATAGACGACGGGGATCCACCGTCGTTGTAATGCTTTGAAAACCGTTGTTAAATCGACCGCCATCTATTTGGGTGTCAAACTACGACGGCTTTTCACCGTCGTTGTTTATCTGTTAAGACGACGGTTTTTAAAGAAAATAGTCGTTGTTTAGAGGTAAAGATCGTTAATTATAGGATGAAAGACGACGGTTTTTAAACCGTCGTGTATTGTATGTAAAGATGACGGTTTTTTTATGAAAACCGTCATCTTTACATACAATAGATGACCATTTTTTAAAAAAAACCGTCATCTTTACATATAATAAAAAACCGTCATCTTTACATATAATAGACGACCGTTTAAAAAAAAAATCGTCATCTTTACCTATAATAGACGACATTTTTTATAAAACTGTCGTTAATTATCTGTAAAGACCATGATTTATTATAAAAACCGTCGTCTAATAAGTTCCCAAACTGCCACATTTTAGTTCTTTTTGATTTCCTATGATGCTATACAACAATTTTAACTAGAAAACCAACCATAATGCTTTATTAATGAATATATACACTCAAAAATAGTTTCTTTCATAAAACTTGAAGATTCAATAGTTATTACATAGTTAACCAATCTTTATTCTACAACAAGACCTATGTACTCCTAATCCAAGCCTTCCTCATCCAAACATACAAATGGTGCACAACTGAAGTCTCCTCCATCATCCCTGTAAATAAATCAAAATGACAAAGAGAGAAAAAAAAAAAGCTAAGATTATAAACATAAAAAATTAGGTGGAAAAGAAATTTTACCATTGGACCATATTTCCATAGAAAACTTGTAAAATGAGCATAAAAAAGACCATCGAGAACCTGCAAAAGGAAAAATATATAAATAAAATGATAGTGAAAAGAGAAGGTAACAAATTTTCAACAACAAAAAAAACATACGACTCACATAGAAAACCTGCAAAAGAAAAAGTTATAAATCTGCAAGCTTCCTCCTCATTTCCTGATAACCAAATCAGAAAATCTAAAAAGAAACCAGAAATATAAAAAAATATGTAAACAAACCAGACAAATCAAGAGAGACAAAATCTGAAATGAGGGAGACAAAGAACATACCAGAAACGCAAAGAGACTAATCCAGAATTCACTAGCAAGATATAGAAGGGTATTGAGAGATTAGGTGACTTTCAAATCAAACCTTTCAACCAGCTTTGATTCTCAAATACAGAACCTCCCTCTACATCTTATGGATCTGCGAAAATCTCTCAACTCTTTCATTGATATCGATTTTTTTGATGATTTTGTAGAGAGTTTCGTGAGGGTGTTTTAGAGAGTGCAGGAGGGTTTCAAGGAGGGAGAGATAAGGTTTTCAGAGACGTGGGAAAATCTGAAAATTTGTCGAGCGCGAATTCACTTAAGTAGCCTTTTTTAGCGTGTTTTAAAAGACGACGCTTGTTAATGAGAGATAAGGTTTTCAAAGACGGGTGAAAATTTGAAAATTTGTCGAGCGCGAATTCACTTAAGCGGCCATTTTTTTAGTGTGTTTTAAAAGACGACGCTTTTTAAAAAAAAACCGTCATCTTTACATATAATAGACGACCCTTTTTAAAAAAAAACCGTCATCTTTACTTCACAATAGACGACCCTTTTTTACAAAAAAACGTCATCTTTACATATAATAGACGACCCTTTTAAAAAAAAATCGTCATCTTTACTTCACAATAGACGACTGATCGGTGCATAATTACATGTCATTTTGTATCCTTCTAACTTATGATTTGGTTATGTTTTTGAGTTAAACTTGCGCTTTTAATAAGTTTTGTGTTTGTTTCAGTGTAATAAGCTTGAGACTCATTAAATGCATTTTGGAGACAAGTTAGCTCATCGGTGTTTAGATCAGTCAACTTCACAAATTGGACTGTACTTGCTCAAGAAGAACCAGATGATGAGCCCTATATCATTGGAAATATGCGGAAGTCTAGTTTCTGGAGAATTTTACGGTTCATGATTCCGAGTCTTCTAGAGAAAGTTATACAACTTAAGGTCAAATTCGGCAGCATCTGCGTTCCTGGGCCAAATATCACATTTGAAGGGCTTTCCGATTTTTCCTTGAGCTGGGCTGCATATTCTTGGAAATATAATTCAAAGAGCTTCAAGATCTAGATTTTTCCAGATTTTGGAGGAGGGAAGATCAAGCCCAAATCAAGCCCACAAGCTGACTGCAATGAAGTCAATTCCAATCTATTTTCGGCAGTCAACTTGCAAGGCCCAAAACATACACTTGTATTGCTCAGTTGGGAATACATTCTTCATACATATTGTTCCAATGGGTGTCTATTATGACATATCAAAATTTGAGCCCCATTGGATACATATTGAAACCTCAGGCCTTCCTACAACAAGCCTAGTTCAGAAGAATCTTTTATTTCCAGCAACCAAAAGAAAACCCACATGGGTTGGCAGCAAAAGGCAGCCACAATTGAACACTTTTGAATTCCCATGTGAAGAAAGCTTGAGGTGCAGCAAAAGAAATGGGAGTTATGGGTTGTATTAAAAGAGGAATGGTGGTGTTGGATTTCATCATGATGTTCCTCCCTCTTAGTCTTATAAAAAGAGAAGTCTTCAAGCTACAAAATTCACTTCAGCCATCCTCCACACTTCCATCATTCCATCAACACATCTAGAAATCATCCTCATACACTCCCATCAACCCCATACACTCTAGCAAGCAACCCAATACTCTAAACTGCCCAAAATCACCAAAACAGCTCCAGAAAACCTCCCTTCCATTTCCCTACGAATTTCCTCTTTCTCAACCATCACCACTCACCCAAACTCATCCCAAATCACCTACTAGCTGTCATACATCATTCCAAACGTGGGGAAGGTCTTGGAGAAGCATTAGACGTGGAGAAGCACTTGAAGAAGTCTTGGACACCACAAGAACTTCAGAAAATGGGTTTTTCTATTCTTATTGAATTCTTATTTTTCATTATGAGCAGCTAATTTCATAACTAGGGCTTCGATGTAACCTAACATGAATATTCTGGGTTTATAAGTTTGGAGTTTCAAGTTTGATTCATGATTCATGTTTATTGATTATGCTTATCAGTTAATATGCTTGTTTGAATGATTTATCACCATTAGAACTTGTATGTTAGCTATCTTGGTTTGAATCAAGAGTAGACATCATGCTTTGATTCAAATTGAACTATGAATAGGAAGAGTATGTATGGACATTCGAACAACAGGGATTAGATACATGCTTGGTTGTTTAAATTGTTCTTCTATGCTTAATGGGTTCCTAATGCTTAATTTAGGTTAGACAACAAATGATCAAATTAGGGAATTAGGAACACAAGGTTAGAACCAGACATCATGGCCAATCATACTTTAGCTAGAATCAATCCTTGAATATGAATTAGACTTGTTACTTGACTTCTTATAACCCAGAATTGAATTGTTATGGTGATTCGAATGCCCTAGTCTCCAAATCTGTTTTCCATCTCTTAAAACCACTCTTTGTTACATTTGTTTACTTGTTTTTGTTTGCAATTTCATTTTGCTTATTTTGTTCAACAATCACAACCACTCTTGTTTTAAATTCTGTTTTAGACATAACCTCCAACTTTCTTGAATTTGGTAATCTAGTATATAACTAGTTTTAACTTTTCAGTCTTCGTGGATACGACCTCGTACTTGTCTTGCTATACTACTAATTGCCCCGTACAATTGCGAGTTAACATAATATTAACAACAAAATTTTGGCGCCGTTGCCGGGACTGAGCGAAAGTTCTTCCCTGGTTATGTGCCCAAGGTTACCCTATTCTTTTTAGTGTTTCTAATTATTCTAATTTTCTGTTTCAGGTAGTTTATGTCTAAAAGGCCATTCCTTGAACAAGTGAGGTCTTCGTTTCTACATTCCAGATCTTTGAACGCAAGACCATCGTTGCAACCCAATCGAGTGATCTCTGAAATTCAGAATCGTCTAGAAAGAGAGTTGTCAACTGCAAAAGAGCAAGCTCTGGCCACATTTACAAGCCGTGCTCTCCACACTGAACTTCCTGGTTCTTCACTTTCAAATTCAGAAGAAAGTTCAGACCAAGAAGAAGAAATGATGGCTGCCAATGAGTTCATGGGAGACCTTGATATCCCAACAATTCCAATATCCCCTTCATGCATTTTACTACCCACTGTAGCTCGAAACTATGAGCTTAAATCTTCTCATCTTAATATGTTACCTTCCTTTTATGGTTTACCTAATGAAGATCCATTGACTCATATAAAGGATATTTTTAATGTTGTGAGTTCTTTTCCCTTGACAGGTGTGACGGAAGATCAACTTCGAATGAGAGTGTTTCCATACACTTTGAAGGATAAGGCGAAATATTGGTTGAATTCTTTGAAGCCTGGTTCACTCACTACATGGGCTGCCATTCAAAAGAAGTTCTTAGAGAAATATTTTTCCACACAAAAAATCGACATGCTTAGGGACAAGATCTTGTTATTTGCACAGCAAGATGATGAGTCGTTTTGTGAAGCATGAGAGAGATTCAATGGGCTGCTCAATCAATGTCCTCATCATGGGATTCCTTTGAAACTTCAAATGCGTATGTTTTATAAAGGACTAACCCCTTCGAGTCATAATATTGTCACGAATTTTGCAGGTGGTTCTTATAAAACCAAGACTCGGGAAGAAACGTACAAACTCTTTGAGGGAATAGCAATGGAGACCCAACATACGGATACAAGAGGTAAGCGTGTTGTTAGTGGTACTAATGATGCTTCTAGTGTGCAGATTTCAAAATTAGAACAAAAGCTAGATGCTCTTCTTGCATTGAACTCAAGAAACCCTCCGAAGGAAGTGTGTAGCATTTGTGAAACTCATGACCATGCTACCATAGCTTGTCCACTTCGGGCTGCATATCCAGAATTTGTGCAAGAGCAAACTAATGTGGTAAATTCTTACAGCCAAGGTCCAAGAAATGATCCATACTCTCAAAGTTATAATCTGGGTTGGAGGAATCATCCAAACTTTTCATGGAGGAATACTCAGAATCAAGCCAATCCCCCTTCATTCCAAAGGCTACAACAATCATCATCATCATTGGAGGATATAGAGCAAATGGCAATCAATCAATCCAATTTTCAGCAAACTACACAAGCTGCCATCTCCAAATTGGAAGTCCAATTAGGCCAAATAGGCGACAGTTGACCTGATTCCAATTCTTTATTCCCAAATTCTTATCGATTCATGACTTCCATCATTCCTTATAAATAAACATGCCATTATATAGGTAAGGTCCATGCCTCTTTCTCTCTTGGCGTCTCTCCTCATGGCCCACGAGTCTATGACCATCGAGAGGTCAAGTTGGACGATTTTTGCTAAGACTATTGTTTGAATGGGCCACTTCTTTGTCCGGCCTTTCCCTTAGGGCACTTCCAGCAGCCCCCTATGGCTCGGGCTTGGGGGGGGGGGGGGGGGGGAGAAGAGCCCAAAATGGGATTCCAGGGCGCAGTCTAGCCCGGCCCGGGCAGGAGGTGGGGTCCACGAGCCTGGGTTGGCCCGAAGGCAGGGGGAGCCCGAGCTCGAGCCCAAAGGCACGGCTGAACGTCATTGCTGATGCCAGCGTGACGTCGCAGGAAGGTTTGAATTTTTTTTACCGTTGGCGTGTGAGTTGCACGCGCCTATGTGAAAAAAAATTTGAGACGCTTGCACACACCAATGTTAAAAAAAATTTGCGACGCTGCATGAGCTTTCCGCCAACGGCTCTATGCCATATGGCGTCTTCTGGTCCTTCCAATTCGTTTTGTCATCCAATCCAACGGCCTGTAATTTTTCAAGGCAAAAAATTATGAAAAAAATTCAGAAATTTTTTTAAAAAATACTGAATTTTTTTTCTATAAATACCAATCCCTACTCTTCACTTTTAACAACAAATCCCCATACATCTCCTCCTTCTCCAACTATTATTCACTTTCTACTCAATATTTTTTCACTTTCAAGTTTAATTTTTCTCTATCATTATGGCTTTTTCTCAAGAAACCGGAGGGGCATGGAGCATCATGGAAGATGTCTTATTGTGTGAGTGTTGAGTCCAAATTAGTCATGATCCCATATCGGGTAATGAGATGAAATTCAGTCAAATGTGGAAAAAAATTCATCACGAATTTGTTGAAAGATCGGGTTCCACCTGTATGGAAATGGCATTGTCTAGTTGGTGGAAAATTCTCAATAAAGAGTTTTGGGAAATGGAGAGATGCCCTCACAAAAGCGATGGGTACCAGTAATGCCTCTAAATGTTTGGAGGAAATTGCAAGGCAAAGCGCCTTGAGAATTGAAATAGACAGGAAAGCCCAAGAAGATGATAGGGCAATGCAAATAGAATTTGCTAAAGAAAGGGAGTATGTACGCAAAGAAAGGGAGTATCTACACAAAGAAAACGAAGACAGTAAGGATCGGGAAACCTTGGCCATGGATACAAGCCATATGTCTCTTGAAACAAAACAATTTTGGAAGCTGTACTTCTTTGTGATGATGGACCTAGCAACACGGATTGGTTAAATGATGGAAACCCTTAAGTTAGTTTGCTTGCCTTTTCATCTCATTGTATTTTAATGTTTTGTTTTAAAAATTAGTTGTAATTCATGTATTTTATTTTATTAGTAGTATTGGTTTTCTTTGAGTTACCAAAGAAACTATTAAATAAAATTCCTTTTTATTCAAAAAATTCCATAGATAAAAAACTAACCACAACCAAAGCATTAAAAATATAAAAACAAACAAACCACAACCAAAGCATAAAAAAACCAAACATAACTAAACATAAAACATAAACATTAAAATCTTAAAAAAACATCTTCACTTCACTTCATTCACCGTCATTGCCTTTCACCGCCCATAAATGCTCCATTAAGTCAACTTGACGGCGTTCATGAATATACGACGATTGCATCTTCGTATATCGATCAATCATACGGTTCATGAAATGACCATCTCTAACCAACAGTTCATGCTCCAATGGTTCTCCATTTGGCCCTATGGGTTTTTCATAAATTCTTGTCAAGGCCGTGTTCATGGGATCCAGATCGTACACCTCTTCAGCCTCGTAATCATACTTATCCTCCACAATCATGTTATGGAGGATGATGCATGTCATCATTATGCTCCTTAACACCTCCTCATCAAACATACGCGCCGCACCCCTAATGATCGCCCACCGAGCTTGGAGGATACCAAAGCATCTCTCCACATCTTTTCTGTATTTCTCTTGATATAAGGCAAATAATTTTTTCTTCTGGGTTCGGGATGCGGAAGTGTTTTCACAAATATTGTCCACCTCGGGTAGATGCCGTCAGCTAGATAATACCCAGTCTGGTAGACGATATTGTTGATTTCATAGGTGATTTGCGGGGGTTCTCCTCTCAAAACATCGTTGAACACCGGGGATTGACCTAGGACGTTCAAGTCATTTTGAGATCCAGCAACTCCCAAGAAGGCATGTCAAACCCATGTATCAAATCCTGCAACGACTTCAAGGATGATGCTTTTTTGGCCTTTTCGATTCCCATAATCGCCTTGCCAAGTAGTTGCGCAATTCTTCCATTGCCAGTGCATGCAGTCAATGCTACCAATCATTCCTGGAAATCCTCTAGCTTCAGCTTTCTGTAGAAGTCGTTGCAGGTCCCTTGGCGTAGGTCTGCAGGTAGTCCCTGGTGTACAGAGTTTCAACTGCATCATAAAATCTAACCAAACTCTCCAAAGCAGTGGACTTCCCCATCGGGCAATCTCATCCACTTGATCGCAGATGCACCATACGCCAACATTCGTATAACAGCGCTGTGAACTTTTGTTCGGAAGCAGTCCCAAAACACCAGCACAATTTCTCTTTTGAACAAAGTATTCATCGTAATTGCAAATATCATGCATGACTTTATTGAACAAATGTTGTTGCATTTTATATCGCCCTCGAAAATGAACATCAGAGTACAAAGAAGTTGGGATAAAATAATCTTCCATAAGATTCTTACCCTGAGAATGCATATGTCTGTCAACATTCGGGCTACGGCCTTCATGTGAACCACGACTGCTCTGGTTTTCTTCATCAAGCAGAGCCATAGCCATGACAATTTGCTGATCTAGTTCTCTATGCACACTTTTGCTTGCATCTCGTCTACGCCTTCGTTCTCTTATTTCTCGTTCTTGCCTCTCCAAGACCTCCTCCATGTCTGCCATTAAGAATGGAATATGGAATCTAAAATCTAAAATCTGAGAAATGAAATTTTTGAGAAGATGTAGTGTGAGAGGTTTGTGAACTGAGCCTTAGTTTTATAGAAAAATTTATGTCGATAGACATGACACGTGGCGCAATTTTATAGGGTGAAAATCTTATCCGAAATTTATCTGAAATGTGAAATTCAAATGAAAAGTTGAAATTCAAATGAAATTTATCTAAAAAAATTCCTATGACACGTGGCGCAATTTTATAGGGTGAAAATCTTATTCGAAATTTGAAATTCAAACGAAATTTGAAATTCAAATGAAATTTATCTGAAATTTGAAATTCAAATGAAATTTATCTGAAATTTGAAACAAAAATTTATCTGAAATTTTAAACTGACAATCTTATCCGAATATTTTATCAGAAAATCTCATTCGAAAATATTGTCCAAATTAATTGTTTAGGTAAACAAATTTGTGAAAAAAAACAAAAAATTGAATAGTACTTGCCCTTTGCCATGGCAACTGCTGGAAGTGCAACTTACTTTTTGCAAGGGTAGACACTATTCACAGCCCTAGTCCCCACCCTTGCCATGGCAAGGATTTCACTGCTGGAAGTGCCCTTAGGACTTCATATATTTCCACATGATCCGGCAAATTCGTATGTCATGAAGTTTTTAAAGTTTTTAATTTTTTAATTTTTAGTGGAGTTGCAGTATTTAAACTTGGTCAAGGAGATTCTTCATGTAGTCATCCTACTTGGACAACCTCTTCTATAGTGACCTCAAATGCCTATGAACATTGGTTTGTGTTGAATCATAGCAGGTAAGGAGGTAGATTCAAGATGTGATTCTCAAGGAGGAGGGGCTCTTCTAAAACCCTACATTCTTCAACCAGAGGTTTATTTGGGTTTGGAACAATTCATTCCAAGGTTTGTCCCGGTTCTATGATAAGCACCTCGAGTTGTTTGAGCAAATTTCCATACGGGGAATATTCGTGGGTTGATTCTTCACTCTTCGAGTTTCCTTCTCTCTCCTATTCCTTGATTCTTGCTAAAAAGAACGAAGTAAATAGACCACACCCGGGGAGTTGTTGGCCAAAGGCCCTCCGATCCCTAAGTCAGTTAAATGTTCTTGAAAAATATACTGAGATAATAGAAAGGAGGGAATATTCCTTTTTCAATGTCTCCCATCCATTGGTCGCCAAAATATATGTTCCCACAAATGCCCCCCAGCTTCTGCATGGCGCATGTGTGGCATGGAGGAGGTGAGAAATATTTATTGAGCTTTCAAACTTCATCTGGGCTTCCTTTTGAAGGTTAGGCTCTTTTTGTGAGTTGGGCTCCTAACTGGAGGAGGCTTTTGATTGCTTCTTTGAGTAGGGGCCTATTGCGGGATTGGCCGAGCAGTTATGTTGTGTTGGGGTTGGCTTGGACTGGATAACTTTTGAGCTAGACGACTAACGCAATGTTTTGCTATGGTATGTCTTAACTGCCGATCTGCTTTACCTGACATATCCAAAGCTTTGTTATATGTGAGTTCTTGTGACTAACCGACTTCTGTCTTCTACTCAGTTTGACAAGATCAGTAAAATGCTTGATCTCGAACCGGACATGACCAAAGTCTGCTAGGCCATGAAAGCAGGAAGGTGGTCTGCCCCCAGCTGGTGATGTTGAGAGATGGAAACATCTTGGTCTCGACTAGGATGATCAGTTCAATGATAGGAATGAGTCATTCACCGCGCGTTGGAAAAATAGGAAGCATGTTCCCTATTAGTGATGGAAAGGTTGAGCTGCGTTTTCCGGATGAGTCTTCTGCTTGAGGTGAGCATGATACCATCACTAACACATATATGGCCAAAAAGTAGGTAGCTTGTGAGACGATGGCTACTAAGGCAGAGGCTAATGCTGTGGAGTAGGTAGCCAAAGCTGATGAGCATGTGGCTGCAGTTGATGAGCAAGTAGCCGAGGTTGATGATGAGGTGGTTGCATCTCATGATCAGATGGTCAGTGAGATAGGAGCCGAAGAGAAATGTGGCTGATGAGACTGAAGCTGAAGAGGACGTCAAAAATGGGGAGTCTTCTGCTGAAGTCTCAAAGTAGATGAAGATGTTTTCTTCTTTATAGTTTTCTAGCTTTAAGTATTGGTCTTAGTTGACCACTTCATTTGATTTTCATCTGCTGAATTTGGCATGTCGGCTACTCACTAATATTTTTGAACTTCTGTATTCGTTGATCGCGTATTCTTTGTTGAACTCTAGCCAGTCGATCACTTTAGCTATGAAAACTTCAGTTATTTCTTTAACTTCAATTTGCGTTGAGTCTTGTGAACTGCTTGAGTGACCTGCTGACTCCTTGGTTGCTTTTGGATGGTGTCCTGTTTGGTCTGGATCTTCCCGGATGATGTTTCATTTATAATTGCCCTGTGTCTCCTTGAGGACGCTTTTGGGCATGGGTCTATTTGGCATGCGTCTCCTGAAGGATGCTTTATTTGTAATTGCCCTACGTCTCCCTGAGGACGCTTTTGGACAGCGGTTTGTTTGACCTGCGTCTCCCGGAGAACACTTTGTTTGTAATTGCCTTGCGTCTCCCTAATGACGATTTTGGACAGCAATATGTTTGACCTACGTCCCCAGGAGGACGCTTTATTTATAATTGCCTTGCGTCTCCCTGATGACGCTTTTGGATAGTAGCTTACTTGGCCTGTGTCTCCCTTAGGCTACTTCGGATGTTTACCCACCGCTTGAGTAAAGGGTGCCTTTTACCCACTCTTACTTGAAGGGTGCCTTCTTCTGCCGAAGGTTATTTTTATTGAACACTTCTTTGAATGCAAAATTGAACTTTCTTCGAACTGAAATGGAGTGGACTCAGTCATCTCCTGGGAACTAAGTTGCTTTCTTTTGTGGTAGTAGGGCATCAATTGCTGCTGATAAGTTTCTCTCCTGTTCCCATTCTTCCTCGAGCAAGTCAAGGTTGGTCTTCATTTGCTCGAAATTCTAATCATTGTTTCCCATCTCGATGATCATGGATGGAATAGTGATATGAGGAGGAATGATTGCTTCAATTCCATAGGCTAAGGAAAATAGGATTTCGGTGATTGATCTCCTTTTGGTAGTGCGATAAGCCCATAAGACTCCGGGCAGCTCGTCTACCCATTTTCCCTCGATGCCTTTCAATTTTTTCGAAAAAATTCGGTGATCTGCTTGTCAATGAATTGCTATCCGTTGTTGGTGACCAGCGTCTATAGGCAGGTGAGTTGGCAGATGAATTAAATAATTAAATCAAAATAATTTGTTGGGTCGGTGTGTTATAGGTGTGAACCAATTGGTACTCCTATAGAACAAAATCATAGTTTGGACGAATATTCAGATCAAGTTCCAACTGATAAGGGACGATATCAAAGGTTGGTTGGTCGTTTGATTTATTTGTCTCACACTAGACCTGATATTGCATATGCAGTAAGTGTTGTAAGTAGGTTCATGCATAATCCAAGTGTATGACATATGGATGCAGTAGTCTAAATTTTGAGGTATTTGAAGTCCGCAACCAGGAAAAGGTCTGATGTTCTTAAAGTATGGGCATGTAAAGGTTGTGGGGTATACGGACTAGACTGGGCAGGAAGGGGGATAAGAGGAGATCGACATCTGGTTATTTCACGTTTATAGGAGGTAAGTTGGTTACTTGGAGGAGTAAAAAGTAGTAGGTTTGTCTCTTTGTTTAGTGCAGAGGCCCCAAGTATCAGGCTATGGTGAAAGATGCTTGTGAACTGCTATGGTTGAAAAGGCTTATAGGGAGCTGGGTTTTCCTCCAGGGATACTATACAGTTGTATTGTGATAATTAGTCAGCAATTAAGATTGCTAAAAATCCAATTCAACATAATAGAATGAAACATGTGGAGATTGATCGGAACTTTATTTAGGGGAAAGTGGAAGAGAAGATTATTTAAGTTCCGTATATTAAGACTACTAAACTTTTGGTTTAATCAATATATTTTTTGGCTAAATGGTACATACCAACTAATATGTCTTTTGGTTGAAATGGTACATACCAGCAGATATGACTGTGCTCCACGCGGTCTCGGCTACCAACTTGGGCATGCGATTATTGGCGAGGACACGGGAGTGTGCCGCTCTGAGCGAGGAAGTAGCTTCCTTGAAGGCTATGGTGGCGAACTCCAGAAGCGGCTCTCCTGTGCGAATCAGCATGTGGAAGCACTGGAGAGAAAAAATGAGGACCATGTGGAGCTGTTGCAGATTCTGCAAGTAAGAGAGAATAGAAGCATGCCATGAAGATGAAGATGAAGATGAAGAAGTTGTTTTTATTTTTAATTTACTTGAATGTTGTTTTTTATTTTTAATTTACTTGAATGTTGTTTTTTTTTTTTACTTTTTTTTTTTTTGTTTGTAACGTTTGAAATGAAAATTTGTTTTTAACACTCAGAAATAAACTAACTAACCATGCCACGTAAATAAATACATAAACTAACTTAACAAAACAAAAAAAAGAAAACAAAGAAGTTCCAAATTGATTTTTTTTAAATTTATTATTATTTACAACTAACTGACCACACAAAGAAAGAAAAAACAAAGAAGTTCCAAATTGCAATTTACAAGGAAAAATAAATAAAAACTCAAATTTCAATTTTTTTTTTATAAAAAAAAAACGTTTTGTTTTGTTTTGTTTTTTTAAACACACAAATATACAAGCAACTCATGGATGACCAGTTAAGGGCCTCAGAAAATACAGCCAGGGGATCCGGGAAGGTTGGAGGGGTCACAAAGGTCCCACTTAAAACCCAAACTTCTTAGACACCGAAGGTGTCGCCTAAAGAACTCCTAGACACTGTATTGACGGATACGCTCACTGGAGTTACCACGAGTCAGCTCATAAAAAAAATCTTTTAAATTTTTTTTTTAATAAAAGAAATGGAAAATTGAAATTACTGAAATAATAACAAAACAACTAAAGAGAAAGGATTGGAATACTCCCCCTTGAAGCGATTAGGTCGAGCGTGATGCATTTGGAGGTCGCGACTTCTCCCACTGCTCCACACTCCCCATTCTTATGATTGAGGTTACCATCTCTCTCCATTTTTATTAAGCTGACATTACTTGCTAAAACAAACACAGAAAACTTGAAACAGAATTAAAGGATTAGTAAATTAAAACTAAAATGGAAAGGAAAATCAACACACGTCCAATTTCATGCTTCAAAGTAACAAGCAACAAAGTAAATCAAACTAGCTTATGAAGTTCGTTCTTTCTCAAATATGATTATCCATATGGTGTGTGGTTTTAATCAAGTATTCAGAAAAAGCATTTAGCTATGGTGTTTAGTCTAAACACAAATTCCGAACCCATTAAGAACAAGAAGAACAATAAAGAACCAAGTAGAATTTAAACATGGTGTTTGTCTTCAATATCTACCCATTCATTCACTAATCAGTCCAAGAGTCATATGGTGTTTATGTAAACTTGAACAAGATATTTAATTAGGAACAAGTGAATGAAACCATAAACTTGAACATATAGTTGCGTAGATTCAGCTGCACCAAAATGGGTTCAACTGCATCCTCAACTTGTGATACTCGCAAGTGCACGAGCCGTTGGTAGTTTAGCATATGTAAGTGCGAGGTCGATTCCACAGGGATTGGTGATTGAATGATCCGATTCAGTTTTCCTACACAAAACAAAAATGAAAACAAAAGAAGGAAAAATGTTTTGCACAACATTTGAGAACATGGACATTTTTTGGAGGGAAGAGAAAAGTGTTTAAGAACTTTGAGAATTTGATGAAGGAATGGGAGAAGTGTTTGGAGAGTTTAGAAGAAGAGAAGGGAGAAGTGTTTGAGAAGTTTGGAGAAGAGATGAGAAAGTAAGAAAAGTGGTGTTTGGGAACTTTGGGGAATTTGGAAGAGAAGAGAGAAAGTGTTTGGGAAGCTTGAGCATTTTGGAAGAGAGAATGTGTTTGAGAGCTTTGAGAAGGGAAAAGAAAGTGTTTGGGAAATTTGGGGATTTTGGAAGGGAATGTGTTTGAGAACTTTGAGAATTTGGAAGAGAGTGGTTAAGAACTTGGAGAATGTTTATGAACTTGGAGAATTTGAGAACTTAGGGAAGGGAGAGAAAGGTGTTTGTGAAGTGTTTGAGACATGGAGACTTTAGAGAATTTGAAAGAGAATAGAGAGATGTTTGAGAATTTAGAAGAAAGAAAATTTAGTAGAATGATCTTCTTACAACAATTGAGAACTACAAAGGGAAACTAAGAGAATTTGAGGGAGAGAAGGGAAGGGAGCTCTAGAGAAGTGCTTGAGAGCTCCCCCTCTTGGGGTGTTTTTACAAGCTTAGAGAACTTCCCTATTTATAGGCCTAGGGGTAGTGAAAATCTGAATTCAATATGGCTAATGCATACAACACTTGTTTTATAAAATCTGAAATGGTTGATGCACTTGTATTAGAAAATCTAAATTGGGTGATGCACTTGTATTAGAAAATCTTGAATTGGTTGATGCACTTCACCAATAGATCCCACCAGCAGCCCTAGCTCATCTTCATGTCACTATGACCAAGCTTCCAACCAGAAATGATAGCTCATGCCTAGCTCACCATGACCAAGCATCCAACCAGCACATGCTGAGGTCAGCATTACCAGCAACTTCAAGGGCTTACAAATTGGGCTTCTCTTAATCAAATTAGGACTTTAAGCACTCGAACTTGAAGTTCAGAATGTCTTCTTTCCAGCCATATGTTATTTATGCCAATCCAAGGTCGGAGGAAGAAGTTAAGGCCGAAACAAATTACTAACTCATTTTCCGCGCTGATAAGATCCATCCTGAGCATGGTTCTGTGTTTGCTAGGTAACGGACTCCAGATTTATCCAATGGGGCTGAATGTTGGATATGTTATAGTACACACCCATTGGAACAACGTTCATGAAGAATGGGGCCTTATTCGAGCTATGTAGTTTGCTGAAACAAAGCTTGGAATATGACCTACGGAACTGGACTGGCAGGGGGCTGTAGCCATAATGAATTTGTCTTTAAGCTCTTCATCAATTCATCCAAATTAGGACTTAACATGCTTGAATTGCATGAATTATGCTCTCCAAAGCCATCATTGTTACCTAAAGCTCAATTAACTGAAAGATAAACACAAAAAGGATTAAAAGCACAAGTTTAACTCAAAAACATAACCAAATCATAAGCTAGAAGGGTAAGAAATAATATAAAATTATGAACCGATCAAATACCCCAAAACCTAGATTTTGCTAGTCCTCGAGCAAAACAAAAAGGAAAACACAGATAAAAAAAAAACAAAACAAAAAGTCAACTAGACCACTTTCGTAGGTAACTCGATTGCATTTAGCATATGCAACAAGCCTTTAAACCTCTAGGCATCCCTAGTAGGAGTTGTGTCTCCTGAGGGTTTAACAATATTAAATACCCACAAACGTTTTTCTAACTCTACAAAACAAAATGGTTAGAAAACTGAAAAGATTGTTAGTCTTTAAGCAAAACCAAAACCAAAAACAAAAACAAACATAATTACATTAACAAAAACAAAAACGAAAACAAAACACAAAAAAAAACAATTACAAAAATAAAAAGAACTCAAAACAATCTTTCCGAACATTTTCTGAAGAGAAATGACTCATGCACATGACTTAAACGTTTTAACAATAAATGCTCAATTTTGGACATAATTCACAAAGCGGCAAAGTTCAAAACATAATATGCTCAAAGTGTAGTAGTGTGATAGCCAAATACAACAAATTCCCCAATCTTAGTTTTCACACAATTTCAAAAATCATACAAAGCACAAATTCAACTTCAAATCTCACCAAAGTTGTCCTCTCACAAATGAATCACTCAGAAGAGGGCTATAATGCAACACTCAGTTATAAACATGAGAATAGAGTTAAACCATAAGGACTTAACTCGAAATAGAAAGATGAAGAACTTGCATTAATATGATCTCAAGAAGGATGCCAAACACTTAAAAGTAAGAAAATGGATGCAATTCAACCACATGACATTTAAGATCAATTTAGGTCTTTAACATAGGTTGTAATGGGGCCAAAGGTGTAAGGTGAGTAAGAAATGAAAGGTATGGATAATACAAAGTCCAAGGAACTCGCAATGTAAGAGCATAAAACAATTGTTTACAAGACTTCGAATCATCACGAATAGATTTTTTTTCTTTTACATGATCAAAACTCCTTATACCTTCATTTACATTGATTCACACTCCTTTCCTTTAATTGAACAAACACCAATTTATTTTGAAGGCCCAAAAATGAAATTTCATTCAACCACCACTTAAAGTTTCTCTTTTCTTTCACCAATTGTGTGATTTTTTTTTCTTCGAAATGTAACACCAATTCCCAAACTTAGTATGAAAAACACATCCCAATTAAAGCTCATGAGTTCCTTAGAAAGGTAAATATTTGTTTTTCAGGCTAAGGCGAGGAAATAAAATTGGTAAATGAAAGAAAAGGTTTACATGTAGGCTCAAAATGGTTAACAATGGAAAATCATGCTTAAGCATGCATAAGGTTAGCTTGAAAGGCACAAACGATCCAAAGAAGGCCTTAATATCATTTCTTTAAATGTCATGAAATCAAATTGCACAAGAATGAATGACTTTTAAGTGTTCAACCAAATCAATGAATAATGAGATCAAACAACAACTTTGATGACAAGAAAATAAGAGTACATGTATAACACTCATGAATTGAAGTACAAGGCTCAAAAGCTCACTTTATATGGTTGGTTATATAAGTCTAATTTATGCTTAATACAATTCTTTAGATCATGCAAATCCTTTAATTGGAAAATTATGAAACAAATGGCAAGTGTAAAGATGGTTTCAAGCATATCATGATAGAACAATGCCAATTTATTTATTTATTTAAATTTAAATTTTTACTTTTTAAATTTTTTTTTTTTTTAATAAAATAGAATGAAATCCAATTTTCATTTAAGTCATGCAAACATTTATCACAATCTCATCAAATGTGTTCGGAAAGTGACTAAAAAACAAAACAAGATTCAAATAGAAGAAAAACAAGCAATTTTTTTTTTAATTAAGAAAAAAAAATACATGCTAAACTCCAATACCTCCAAACCTGGAAACGAACATTGTCCACAATGTTTAAAAATTAGCCACAAACAATGTCATAACATCAAATGAAAGGTATTAAAGCAAATAAAAATTACAAACACACAAAAATAAAATAAAACAAAATAAGTACAAAAATAAAAATTACAAAACAAACAAACAAATATAAAATATAAAATGAAAAAAACGAAACAGTAAAACACTCAAAACAGTAAGCCCTAACAGATAGTCTTACACAAATTGAAACCCAAACAATTGAAAGCCCAAAGCCCACAATGAAATTAACCCAACAACAGTAAAACCCAACCCAACCTGAAATCTAAAGCCCGCATGTTTTAATTTTAATTTTTTAATTTAGGATGAAACGTGAATTGGATTCTGAAACATGAGTCCTAATTTTGTCTCGGTTCAGTGTAAGGGACCAACAGACAGGGCGAGACACGTGTCGACGCATAGAGGCGCCGCAGACTCCACAAGCAGAAATTACGGGGCCATGTAAAGGCGCGGCGACTTTGCTGAACGCGTCCGTTCAGACAAAGCAAGTCGTGACAAATGAGTTGGAAACGGTTGGAAAGTGAGAAGGTTGTGGGACTCGAGGAACGCTTGGGGATTCAGAAAAATGCTTAGACGCTGCAATGGTTAGGGTTTGTCAAAGACTACATCTATAAGAAGGAAAAAGAAGGGAAAAAAAACAAAAACACAAACTCAGAAACCCAAAAGAGAAAAGAAGCAAGAAAAAAAAAAAAGAGAAACCAAATGGCCTCTTCCTACCCCTTTTCGTTGGATCTCAACCTAGCTCCACCGACTCAAACACGAGGCCAAGCAGGAGGACCAGGATGGATGCCCTACTTTGCCTCCGCACGGGGCCAGTGACCGTCAATGACTCAATACTCCTGGACAACGATGTTGCCATTGGAGTTGGCAGAAATTTGGTGACTCCTAAAGATATACGTGTGTTCGGGACAAGGGATGACAACCGGGTCATGAGCGATGCCCTGGCACTGAGCATGCAGAGTACAGCATGTGTCGCAAGTTTGGTTCATCGCCTACTGCGAAGTCCCATGAGGTAGAGGTGCTGAAAGGTCAGTTAGCGGCGGAGCACAGGATGGTTGAAGAGTGTCAAAGTGCTATAAAAAGCTTGAAAAGGGAGCGGTCAAGGATAGTGGAGGTGAATCGACACCAGCTAGACGTATTGCGGGACGAGAATAAAAACCTATCAAAGATGGTAGAGTTGTACTCTCGCAACATGCGAAAACAGCTGGAGGACCTAGAGCGAAGTATGGTTGAAGAGTGTCAAAGTGCTATAAAAAGCTTGAAAAGGGAGAGGGCCAGGGATAGTGGAGGTGAATCGACACCAGCTAGAAGTGTTGCGGGAATAGAATAAAAACCTAACAAAGATTGTAGAGTTGTACTCTCGCGACATGCGGAAACAGCTGGAGGACCTAGACTGACCGGGTAAACGCAAGAAACCAGATCGCGAGAAAAGTTATACTGAAGCTAAGATTGCGATCTTTGGGAGCTCAAGTGATGAGCCCCAAGAGGCTGTGCGTGAAGCCCCGAAGAGGACAGCCAGAGGGCCAAACTAAAAGCTCCTATTATTTATTATTTATTTTAAAATGTATGTGCGTTTTGTTTGTTTGTTTTTCATTGGGAAATAAAAACGTTATGTTATCTCAAAGAAACGATTGACCATATTTTTAAAGAACGACAATCAAACAAAAACATGAAAACCCAAACATGCATTTTTATTTTTAGTTAAGTAAACACACAAGTAACTACTTTTTCTTTTACGAGAAAAACTTAAGGATGACCAGTTAAGGGCCTCAGAAAAACACAGCCAGGGGATCCGGGAAGGTTGGAGGGGTCACAATGGTCCCGCTTAAAACCCTAACTTCTTAGACACCGAAGGTGCGCCTTAAAGAACTCCTAGACACTGTATAGACTGCGGTTGCTCACTGGAGTTACCAAAAGTTTAGCTCCTTCAAAGAATATCCTATGAGTTTTAAATTATACTACATAATTAAATAAAAACAAAATAAATAAATAAAAACTGAAATAAACACACAATTCAAACAAGAATTTAAAAGAAGAGATGGGATTCTTGCACCAGGTGTCCAAGACGCATCTTTAATTTTTGTCTCTTCTTCCAATTAAATTCTTGAGAAACCTGACAAACAAGAAGAAAACAATTGATAAAAAAACAAAATAAAATAAAATAACAACTTAAAAAGCAAAAACACAAACATCAGAAAACAGGGAGGCAAAAGTAAGTGAAAGTGTAGACATGCTCCCTTTTTTAAAAAACGCGCTCGCAATTTGCTGCAGAAATGAAGGGATCCGAGAGAAAAAGAGCACAAGATAGCACCCTCGAGATCCGAAGTGCTTTCGGCTACCTTGTTTGTATAAGTATATTTAAACTCGTTTTGGTGAAGTAGAAGAGCACCTCGCATTTCTTCCTGCAAATTCAGAGAAAAACATCAAAAAATCCAGAAACAAAACAATGGCATCTTCATGCACTCACCTTGATTATCTAAACCTTGAAATGTCCCTTGCGCCACCGAATGCGCATATAAGGGCTCCTACAAACCATGTCTTCCCAAACTCCACATATCATCACGGTACGGCCTCAAACTTTGCTGAGGCAATACCGAACTTTTCTGAGGCAGTGTCGAACAGAGCAGTGTTGCTAGAAGGCATGATTGGCAGCAAGCTCACACCGACGGATCATCTGCATGTGGCGCAGAAGTCTGACAAGGCAGCGGTGGAGGAGTCCAACAATTTGACTGTGCTCCACGCGGTCTCGGCTACCAACTTGGGCATGCGATTATTGGCGAGGACACGGGAGTGTGCCGCTCTGAGCGAGGAAGTAGCTTTCTTGAAGGCTATGGTGGCGAACTCCAGAAGCGGCTCTCCTGTGCGAATCAGCATGTGGAAGCACTCCAGAGAAAAAATGAGGACCATGTGGAGCTGCTGGAGATTCTGCAAGTAAGAGAGAATAGAAGCATGCCATGAAGATGAAGATGAAGAAGAAGAAGTTGTTTTTATTTTTAATTTACTTGAATGTTGTTTTTTATTTTTAATTTACTTGAATGTTGTTTTTTTTTTTTTTACTTTTTTTTTTCTTTGTTTGTAACGTTTGAAATGAAAATTTGTTTTTAACACTTAGAAATAAACTAACTAACCATGCCACGTAAATAAATACATAAACTAACTTAACAAAACAAAAAAAAGAAAACAAAGAAGTTCCAAATTGATTTTTTTTAAATTTATTATTATTTACAACTAACTGACCACACAAAGAAAGAAAAAACAAAGAAGTTCCAAATTGCAATTTACAAGGAAAAATAAATAAAAACTCAAATTTCAATTTTTTTTTTATAAAAAAAAACGTTTTGTTTTGTTTTGTTTTTTTAAACACACAAATATACAAGCAACTATTGGATGACCAGTTAAGGGCCTCAAAAAAATACAGCCAGGGGATCCGGGAAGGTTGGAGGGGTCACAAAGGTCCCACTTAAAACCCAAACTTCTTAGACACCGAAGGTGTCGCCTAAAGAACTCCTAGACACTGGATTTGACGGAGACGCTCACTGGAGTTACCACGAGTCAGCTCATAAAAAAAAATCTTTTAAATTTTTTTTTTAATAAAAGAAATGGAAAATTGAAATTACTGAAATAATAACAAAACAACTAAAGAGAAAGGATTGGAATACTCCCCCTTGAAGCGATTAGGTTGAGCGTGATGCATTTGGAGGTCGCGTGATGCATTAAAGGATTAGTAAATTAAAACTAAAATGGAAAGGAAAATCAACACACGTCCAATTTCATGCTTCAAAGTAACAAGCAACAAAGTAAATCAAACTAGCTTATGAAGTTCGTTCTTTCTCAAATATGATTATCCATATGGTGTGTGGTTTTAATCAAGTATTCAGAAAAAGCATTTAGCTATGGTGTTTAGTCTAAACACAAATTCCGAACCCATTAAGAACAAGAAGAACAATAAAGAACCAAGTAGAATTTAAACATGGTTTTTGTCTTCAATATCTACCCATTCATTCACTAATCAGTCCAAGAGTCATATGGTGTTTATGTAAACTTGAACAAGATATTTAATTAGGAACAAGTGAATGAAACCATAAACTTGAACATATAGTTGCGTAGATTCAGCTGCACCAAAATGGGTTCAACTGCATCCTCAACTTGTGATACTCGCAAGTGCACGAGCCGTTGGTAGTTTAGCATATGTAAGTGCGAGGTCGATTCCACAGGGATTGGTGATTGAATGATCCAATTCAGTTTTCCTACACAAAACAAAAATGAAAACAAAAGAAGGAAAAATGTTTTGCACAACATTTGAGAACATGGACATTTTTTGGAGGGAAGAGAAAAGTGTTTAAGAACTTTGAGAATTTGATGAAGGAATGGGAGAAGTGTTTGGAGAGTTTAGAAGAAGAGAAGGGAGAAGTGTTTGAGAAGTTTGGAGAAGAGAGGAGAAAGTAAGAAAAGTGGTGTTTGGGAACTTTGGGGAATTTGGAAGATAAGAGAGAAAGTGTTTGGGAAGCTTGAGGATTTTGGAAGAGAGAATGTGTTTGAGAGCTTTGAGAAGGGAAAAGAAAGTGTTTGGGAAATTTGGGGATTTTGGAAGGGAATGTGTTTGAGAACTTTGAGAATTTGGAAGAGAGTGGTTAAGAACTTGGAGAATGTTTATGAACTTGGAGAATCTGAGAACTTAGGGAAGGGAGAGAAAGGTGTTTGTGAAGTGTTTGAGACATGGAGACTTTAGAGAATTTGAAAGAGAATAGAGAGATGTTTGAGAATTTAGAAGAAAGAAAATTTAGTAGAATGATCTTCTTATAACAATTGAGAACTACAAAGGGAAACTAAGAGAATTTGAGGGAGAGAAGGGAAGGGAGCTCTAGAGAAGTGCTTGAGAGCTCCCCCCTTGGGGTGTTTTTACAAGCTTAGAGAACTTCCTTATTTATAGGCCTAGGGGAAGTGAAAATCTGAATTCAATATGGCTAATGCATACAACACTTGTTTTATAAAATCTGAAATGGTTGATGCACTTGTATTAGAAAATCTAAATTGGGTGATGCACTTGTATTAGAAAATCTTGAATTGGTTGATGCACTTCACCAATCCCTTGGGCTTCTCTCTATCAAACAAGGGCTTGGTCAGCATGACCAGCAACTTCAAGGGCTTACAACTTGGGCTTCTCTTAATCAAATTAGTACTTTAAGCACTCGAACTTGAAGTTCAGAATGTCTTCTTTCCAGCCATAGTTATTTGGGCCAGTCCAAGGTCGGAGGAAGAAGTTAAGGCCGAAACAAATTGCTAACTCATTTTCCGCGCTGATAAGATCCATCCTGAGCATGGTTCTGTGTTTGCTAGGTAACGGACTCCAGATTTATCTAATGTGGCTGAATGTTGGATATGTTATAGTACACACCCATTGGAACAACTGTCATGAAGAATGTGGCCTTATTCGAGCTATGTAGGTTGCTGAAACAAAGCTTGGAATATGACCTATGGAATTGGACTAGCAGGGGGCTGTAGCCATAAGGAATTTGTCTTTAAGCTCTTCATCAATTCATCCAAATTAGGACTTAACATGCTTGAATTGCATGAATTATGCTCTCCAAAGCCATCATTGTTACCTAAAGCTCAATTAACTGAAAGATAAACACAGAAAGGATTAAAAGCACAAGTTTAACTCAAAAACATAACCAAATCATAAGCTAGAAGGGTAAGAAATAATATACAATTATGAACCGATCACTATACTCTCTATATATTTCATAAACTAATCCTAAATAGTTTCCTCTTCTCTTCACTTCCACAATCATACAATTTCTAGTCGCGAAAGTGGACTGTGGGAGCAAATTTCTTCCAACGAGAATATTCGATTGATATTCCTCTTCCTTCATCACCGTTTCCTTCTCCCTGCAAAATGAGATCGGAGTAAAAGGACCACACCTGGTGGGTATTGGCCAAAGGCCCTCCGATGCCTAAGTTAGGTTGGGTATTTCAAGGAAAACTAGGTGGCCGGAGCCGTGTGTGGTGGCCGGAGCCTTGTGTGATAGAGAGAAAGAATATGGTGGCTAGGGTTTGTGAGGGATAATTTCTGCAGAGTTTCAATAGGAATTTGGATGTACCTGAACCCTTGTGTGTAGCTAAGTATTTATAGGGGCCTCGGAGGCTAGGGTTTCAGAGGAATAATTCTGTAGATGGAAAGGAATTATTCCCCTGCGATTAGGCGAGATTTGATTAATTAGGGATTTGATTTATTTGATTTAAATCAAATCCCTAATTGGGGTAGGAATCAAATCAATCCCAATTTTAGTTAAGTAACTCCCAATTAAATTGAGTAACTCTCAATTTGGTCAAATAATCCCCAAATGGAAGGGATTATTTGACCTAGGGTTTTGATTTAATTCGGTTCCCTCAAATGCTCCCCAGCTTCTGCATGGCGCATGGTGGCATGTAGGAGATGTGAATTATCTGTTGGGCTGTCCAACTGGAACTGGGCTTCCTTCTTGGATTTGGGCTCCTGAGTTGAGGAGGTATTTGACTTGCTAATTTTCTGAACTCCCAATTGGAAAGGGCTTGGGATTCCTTGCAGGTCAAGGAATTTTTATCCTTATAAATATAGAGATCTTCCAAGCTACTCTTCACATCACCCGTTTTAATCCTCCAATTTCGTCAGTGAGGGAGAGGTAGCTTTGGAGAATTATTCTAGCCTACTTGAGACTTTGAGTACGTCCAAGGTAATTTGACTGGAATAATTTTTTTTCTTTTGCAATGATTTTTGGCAGCATGGTGCGTGGACCAGCATGGTGTCTATTGGCAGTGACAAGGTGAAAGGCAGCTTGCTGCCGACATGAACGGCGCTGGAGCCTGGAAGGTTGCGCAAGCTAGGGCCTGCGTGCGTTGGGCTCAAAGTGGAGGCGTGGAGGCGCTGGGCCTTGCACGACGTAGGCTTGTACTAGGCAACCTGCATGCACGCTGAAGCTGGAGCGAGGAGGAGATGGGCCCTTGCGCGAGGCGGTGCGCTGCTCATGCTGACTTTGGAGTGAGCGGGCCAGGCGTGCCGGCTGGGCTTTGAGGAGCTGACGCTGGGCTACGTGCTAGCTGGCCTTTGAGGAGGTGGCAGATTGGGCTGTCCCCCTGCCCGCTGGGGCTGGTCCAAGTTGTTCAAAGATTTTTTTTCTTTTTCTTGTGCTGCTGCTATATTTTTCCACCTTTTTTTTTGTTGAGCCAGGAACTAGGAATTTTAACTTGCGATTTTCTTCGTTATTTTTGCAGATGCTCAACGACCATGTCTTCTGAAGGGAGAAGCTGATCACCAAGCTCGCAAGTGCCTTTGTAACTGTGGGGTGGTTCCCAAGTGCCCAAAAAAAAGTTCGTGGAAAATTTGCACCGCGTTACGACCGAGGCCTAGTTCAAGACATGGCGTGCACTTTTCGATTCCGCCATTCCCAAGGACGTGCATGTCAAGTTGGTGGAGCCCTCGTCTAACAGTGTACCTCGTGTGGTTCCGGAATAATCCAGGAGCCAGGATTATCACATTCCCTCCCTTCTATTTCTCGATGGGATTCACATTTTCCCTGTCAAAAAATTTCAGGGATGTGCTTTGTGCCATGGAATGGGCCCGAGCCAGTGTACTCTTGAAAAATTTATCGGGGCGATCATCTACTTTGAGAATTTGAGTCGCTTTTTCAAGCTAGATCTGACTGTATGGGAATTCTTCTACTTCTTCGAGGTGAGACACTTCGAGAAGTATGCCCAAGTTCGCGCGTGCAAGCCGAACTTGTTTGACAGTTCAGTCAGGGTGATCATGTGTGGAGCAAGGACGTCCTGGAAGTCAGCGATAGATGGGAAGGGGAGGTTGGCGACGGTTTGCTTGTTCCTCTCACCTCCTGTGATGGTAAGTTGCATCCCTTTGATCAGCTACAATTTCCCTGGGATTCTTTGTTGTGTGTTTGACTGACTTTCATCCTCTACTTGCAGGGAATGCCATCCACAAGAAGCTCGTTCTCGACCCGAACATGACCAAGGTTCAGCAAGCTTTGAACATCTCTCCCAGTTTCATGAATGGCGTTGGATGCTGAGCGAACATCGGAACGAGGTCGGTGGCCTGCCCCCTGTTGAGGATGTTGAAAGATGGAAGCTGCATGGCTCGGACCTAAGTGATCTGCCAGTCGAGCAGGAGGAGTCCTCAACCAAGTTCCCTGAGGAGAGGAAGGCTAGCAGCGAGACTCTGCCAGCGATGAAGCCGCAGTCTCACGATCAAGGGATACGTCTCAACGACCATGTCTTCTGAAGGGAGAAGCTGATCACCAAGCTCGCAAGTGCCTTTGTAACTGGGGGGTGGTTCCCAAGTGCCCAAAAAAAAGTTCGTGGAAAATTTGCACCGCGTTACGACCGAGGCCTAGTTCAAGACATGGCGTGCACTTTTTGATTCCGCCATTCCCAAGGACGTACATGTCAAGTTGGTGGAGCCCTCGTCTAACAGTGTACCTCGTGTGGTTCCGAATAATCCAGGAAGCTGCATGGCTCGGACCTAAGTGATCTGCCAGTCGAGCAGGAGGAGTCCTCAACCAAGTTCCCTAAGGAGAGGAAGGCTAGCAGGAGACTCCCAGCGATGAAGCCGCAGTCTCACGATCAAGGGATACGTCTCCACAATGAAAGCAGCCGAGACCTTCTTCTGCCACGTGCAAGTCTTCCTCAAGAGGGGTCTCGCGTGCTGAGAAGGTCCATATGGGAGTTTCTCATACCTCGTCCCGCTGGGACCAGGACTCCTAGTCAGCGCGAACAGCAACAAGGTCAATGGCATGCAGGAGGTCCAAGATATTCTGCTCAAGTCTCCGCCCCGTACTACCCAAAACTCGTGATCTGCCTCGTAAGGAGGCCGCTGAAAAGCAAGGTTTAGGGCATCTGCGCGAAATCCGGAGATCAAACTAAGAAGACTGTACCTCTGCCTAGCAATCATGACTCGTCTGCGAGGCCAAGTTGCAGCCAAAAGAGCTAAAGAGTCATCTGCTCGAGCAAAGAGTCATTCAGCGTTGTGCGACTGCCGGTCCGGGAATTGGTGATAGCTCTGCGGGGGTGAGTCCGTGTCTGGTCTACTTAAAGCGGGCTTCCTGTCAAGTCCATTTGCTTGTGCGAAGCTGGTTGACCACGTGTATCGAGTTGGTGACCTTGGCGCTTTCTCGAGCCTTCCCTTGGATAAGCAAGAAGAAGCTGCCATGTATCATCTTCAAAAGGGGATGATTTTTAGTGTTAGGGCCATGCAGAACTCACGTGTTGTTGCCCCCTCTTCTGCCCTTCTTGATGAGCTGGTGAAGAAGAATGTTGATCTGGCTGACAAGCTCTCGAACGAGCGGATTCGCCATGATGCGAGGATTTCCGAGATGAAGGAGAGTATGTTTGCGCTTAAGAGTTCTATTGGCCAAAAGGATGGTGAGCTCGAGTCTCTTATGGCTACTCCTGCTCAAACACAAGGAAGCCTACTTTCGCCTCGAACGTAAGCATGCCGCTCTGGTCTAGGATCGTGACACGCGTTGGCCAAGTTTGACACCCATGTGGAAGCCACAGAGGCATCCAAGCATGAGATTGCTGCTAACGCATACAAGTTAGGATACTTGGATTGCTGAAATGGTGCTTCTCCATGCTGCCATCTCGAAGATGATGATGGTGAGCCTCTCTGCCTTGACCTGCCCCCTACTCAAAGTGAGCAGGTCAATGCTGTGGACGTAGGAGCAGTTGAAGAGCAGGTAGCAGATGAAGCTGCAATGGAGGAAGGCAAAGCCCAAGGTGGCACAAGTGACGAGGTTAGGGCAGATGCAGGAGGAGCAAGCAGCTGAGGTTGTTGAGCAGATGGTGCCAATTGAGAAGAGTGATGCTGAGGCAGCGGAGGACGTGATCGGCTGAGGGTCGTCTGCCGAAGTCCCCTAGTAGATGTAGTTTAGTTTTCCTATTTTTGAACTTTGTAATTTTCTTTCAATAAGTGGCCTTTAGTTGACTATTATATTTCTTGTTGAACTTGGCTGGTTGGCCTCTTTGCTATGGAATTTTCAGTTATCTTTCAAACTTCAATTTTCATTATATCTTGTAAGTGTATATCCTAGGAGACATAGTGCTTGAAAGAGACTCCATTGAGTTTGTACTCGGGAAGTAGCTTGCTTACAATGGAGGTAAGGGTTGTCTATGTGCGTATGTCGAGGACATAGCGCTTGAAAAAGACTCCACGAAGTTTGTACTCGAGGAGTAGCTTGCCTTCAGTGGAGGTAAGGCTTGTCGCTTGCGGGCGTATGTCGGGGACATAGCCCTCGAAAAAGGCTCCATTAAGTTTGTACTCGAGAAGCAGCTTGTCTGCAATTGAGGTAAGGTTTGTCGCCTGCGGGCATATGTCAGGGACATAGCGGTCGAAAAAGGCTCCATTGAGTTTGTACTTGAGAAGCAGCTTGTCCGCAATTGAGGTAAGGCTTGTCGCCTGTGAGCGTATTTCGGGGACACAACGCTCAAAAAAGGCTCAATTGAGTTTGTACTCAAGAAGCAGCTTGTTTGCAATGGAGGTAAGGCTTGTCGCCTGTGAGCGTATTTCGGGGACACAACGCTCAAAAAAGGCTCAATTGAGTTTGTACTCAAGAAGCAGCTTGTTTGCAATGGAGATAAGGCTTGTCGTCTGCGGGCGTATGTCGGGGACATAGCGCTCGAAAAAGGCTCCATTGAGTTTGTACTCGAGAAGCAGCTTGTTTGCAATGGAGGTAAGGCTTGTCGCCTGTCGGCGTATGTCGAGGACATAGCGCTCGAAAAAGGCTCCATTGAGTTTGTACTTGAGAAGTAGCTTGCCTTCAGTGGAAGTAAGGCTTGTCGCATGCGGGCGTATGTCGGGGACATAACGCTCGAAAAATGCTCCATTGAGTTTGTACTCGAAAAGCAGTTTGTCTGCAATGGAGGTAAGGCTGGTCGCCTGCATGTGTATGTTTGTGGGACATAATGCTCGAAAAATACTTCATTGAAAGCTTGCTCTTGTATTGATGTCGGTGTGACTACATCGCTTTATTGAATAAAAGAAATGAACAACATAGATAACATCGAAAGCAGTTTGTCTTCAATGGCAGGAAGGGAGGCCCGTCGCCTGCTAGGAGCCCAGCTGGTGAGAGAAGGGCTTCATGGATAGTATCTTCGAAGATGGTGTGCATTCCATTGTCTTGGAATTTCTTTTCCTTCTAGAGTGCCGAGGGTGTAACTTCCTCTGCCCCCAGGTCGGCTGATCACGTAGGGGCCTTCCCAGTTGGGCTTCATCTTCTTTGACCCTTGCCTTGGTGCTGTGACAAAACCCTTTATGAGCACAAGGTCTCCAGGTTGAAACCGTCTGATCTTGGCCTTCTTATTGTAGTAGGACGTCGAGCGCCGCCGACAGGCTGCAACTCAAACAATGGCCTTTTCTCGTTCTTCTTCGAGCTGATCAAGGTTGACTTTAATTTTCTTGCAGTTTTGGTCAAAACTATCCACCTCAATGCTTATGGAAGGGATCGTGATGTGTGGGGGGGATGATTGCTTCTATCCCATAGGCTAGAGAAAATGGTGTCTCACCGGTGGATCTCCTTTTGGTTGTGCGATAAGCCCATAGGACTCCTGGCAGCTCGTTGACCCATTTTCCTTCCTGCATCTTCCAATTTTTTCTTCAGGGCAGTCTAGCACGATCTTGTTGGATGCCTCTGCTTGGCCATTGCCTTGGCAGTATCTGGGAGTTGACAGGTGCCTGTTTGATGCCATACTTCGCAAGGAATGCGGTGATCTGCCTGCCCACAAACTATGTACCATTGTTGGTGACTATCGACTGCGGGCATCCAATTGGCAGATGATGTTCTTCCAGGATAAACTATTCGACTTCAGCTTCCTTAGTAGAGGATAAAGCCTCGGCCTCGATCCATTTGGTGAAGTAATCTGTGGCGATGATCATCATCTCCTTGTTGGCATGTGCTGTCGGCATAGGCCCCACCAGGTCAATGGCCCACTTGCATGAATGGCCATGGACTGTTCTGCGGATGGTATTCCTCAACTGGCAAGCTAGGGATTGGCTTATATCGTTGGCATCGATCACATCTTCGAGCATACTTCGTGGAGTCTTGGCGCATTGTAGGCCAGAAATAGCCTATGTTGAGAGCCTTCTGGGCAAGTGATCTGCCCCCAGCGTGATTTCCACATTCGGCATCGTGTATTTTGCAGAGAACCTCGAGCGTCTGTGGGTACTTGATGCAAGTAAGATGAGGTCCGGAGTATGATTTGCGAACAAGCATGTCGCCTTTCATGGAGTATCTCACAGCCTTCTGTTTGATTTTTCTAACCTCGGATTTGTCCTTGGGTAAATTTTCGTTAACTAAGTAGTCAATGATAGGGTCTTGCCAGCTGAGGATCCTTGTCGATCTGCATCAGGTTTGGTTGCTCTGCCACTTCTATGCTTGGCTAGTCAAGGTGCTCGAACCGGGATAGAGCGTATGAACTGGGTATCAAGCGTTGATCCTAAGCTTGCCAGTGCATCGGCGTTCGCGTTCTCTGCTCAAGGCACTTGTTGGATGGTGAAGGTAGGAAACGCCTTCAACAGCTTCTGGACTTTATCAAGGTACAAGATCATCCTTGTGATCAGCTGGGACTCTGAGTAGATGGCCAGCTTCTTGATTGACAGCTCCTTCGCCAAGCACAAGTCAGCGAGCAATGCCTCGTATTTTGCCTCGTTGTTTGAGGCTAGGAAGCCAAGCGTGATAACTTGCCCCAATAGGGTTCCATCCGGGGTGATGATGACGACGCCTGCTCCAGCTTCTTTTGGTTCAACGCTCCGTCTAGGCGCAACTGCCACATGTATTTGGGTTGGTTAGGTTCAGCGGACGTCTTGTCTGCTCTCGAACTTTCCTCTTTTTTTTTTGCTGACCAGCTTCTCTTCTTTGGCCGATGACTTGAATTCTGTGACAAAGTCTGCTAAAGCCTGGGCTTTTATTGCAGTTTCGGCCAGTAAAGGAGATCGTATTGGCTTTGCTCTATAGCCCACTTCATGAGTCGTTGAGACGCGTCGAGGGCTGTGGAGGATTGACCTCAAAGGAAAGTCGGTCATGACGATGACTCGGTGAGCTTGGTAGTAGGGTCACAGCTTTCTCGCGAGAATTACAAGGGCCAAAATGAGCTTCTCCAATTTCGGGTAGCGAGTCTCGTGTCGAAAAGGGCTTTTGACTTGTAGAATACCGGATGTTGGGCCCCCAGTTCTTCTCATATGAGAGCTGAGCTGAAGGCCGAGTTGGACACTGCAAGGTACACGAACAAGTCTTCACTAGGAACTGGCTTTAAGAGCAGGGGAGGTGAAGTGAGGTAAGCCTTTAGATTCTGGAAAGCTCACACTCCTCGTCCCATTTTTCTTTTTTTCCTTTCTTCAAAGCTTTGAAGAATGGTCTGCACTTGTCGGTAGATCTCGAGAGGAATCGGTTGAGGGCCGCTACTCTACCCATCAAACTTTGAATTTCCTTTACTGTTGATGGTGACTTTATCTCGAGAATTGCCTTGATTTGGCGTGGGTGCGCCTTGATACCTCGTTGAGTGACTAGGTATCCCAGGAACTGGCCGGACGATACACCGAACGTGCATTTACTTGGATTTAACTTCATGCAATACCTGGGGGAGCAGGCTGAATGCCTCAGGGGCTTTGACCAGCATGTCTTGATGTGTTCTGCTCGCTTAGGGGCTTTGACCAGCTTGTCGTCCACTGTTGCGTGTACAGATAGCTGCACCAAAATGGATTCAGTTGCATCCTCAACTTGTGATACTCGCAAGTGCACGAACCGTTGGTAGTTTAGCGTATGTAAGTGCGAGGTCGATTCCACAGGGATTGGTACATTACAAAAGAAACAAAACAATAATGAAAACAAAAGAAACAAAACAAGAAGAAAGAATGTACATTACAAGAAAAATAAATTACAAATAAGAGAACATTAACGAGAGCATTTGAGGAAGGAAGGAAAGTGTTTGAGAACTTTAGAGAGGGGAGAATTGTTTGAGAGATTTGGAGAATTTTGGAAGAGTAAGGAAAGTGGTGTTTGGGAACTTTGTGGATTTTGGAAGAGAAAGTGTTTAGGAACTTTGAGAATTTGGAAAAGAGTGGTTGTGAACTTGGAGAATTTGAGAACTTAGGGAAGGAAGAGAAATGTGTTTGTGAAGTGTTTGAGACATGGAGACTTTTGGAAGAGAAGGGAAATGTGTTTGAGAACTTTGTGGATTTTGGAAGAACATGTGTTTGAGAGCTGTGAGAGAATTTGATGAAGGAAATGGGAGAAGTGTTTGGGAAGTGTTTGGAGAAGAGAGTGTTTGAAGAATTTAGAAGAAGAGAAAGGAAAAGTGTTTGAGATTTAGTACAAAGAAAATTTACTAGAATGATCTTATTACAACAATTGAGAACTACAAAGGGAAACTAAGAGAATTTGAGGGAGATAAGGGAAGGGAGCTCTAGAGAAGTGCTTGAGAGCTCCCCCCCTTGGGGTGTGTTTACAAGCTTAGAGAACTTCCCTATTTATAGGCCTAGGGGAAGTGAAAATCTTAATTCAATAAGACTAATGCATACAACACTTGAATTATAAAATCTGAAATGGTTGATGCACTTGTAATAGAAAATCTGAAATGGGTGATGCACTTGTATTAGAAAATCTTGAATTGGATGATGCACTTCCCCAATAAATCCCACCAGCAGCCCTAGCTCATCTTCATGTCAGCATGACCAAGCTTCCAACCAGCTACAATAGCTCATGCCTAGCTCACCATGACCAAGCATCCAACCAGCACATGCTGAGGTTAGCATGACCAGCAACTTCAAGGGCTTACAACTTGGGCTTCTCTTAATCAAATTAGGACTTTAAGCACTCGAAATTGAAGTTCAGAATGTCTTCTTTTCAGCCATATGTTATTTGGGCCAATCCAAGGTCGGAGGAATAAGTTAAGGCCGAAACAAATTGCTAACTCATTTTCCGCGCTGAAAAAAATACATCCTGAGCATGGCTCTGTGTTTACTAGGTAACGGACTCCATATTTATCCACTGGGGCTGCATTTTGGATATGTTAAAGTAAACACCCATTGGAACAACTTTCATGAAGAATGTGGCCCCATTTGAGTTATGTAGGTTGTTGAAATAAAGCTTTCAATATGACCTACGGAACTGGACTGGCAGGGGCTGTAGCCAAAATGAGTGTCTTTAAGCTCTTCTTCCCTTCATCCAAATCAGGCCTTAACATGCTTGAATTGCATGAATTATGTTCTCCAAAGCCATCATTGTTACCTAAAGCTCAATTAACTGAAAGATAAACACAAGAAGGATTAAAAGCACAAGTTTAACTCAAAAACATACCAAATCATAAGCTAGAAGGGTAAGAAATAATATACAATTATGAACCGATCATCCACGTAGACTTCCATGAAAATTTTATTCACAAGCCTTTGGTATGTTGCTCCAGCATTCTTCAGCCCAAAGGGCATGACCTTGTAGTAGTAGGTCCTTCTTTTGATGATGAAAGAGGTCTTTGCCTTGTCATCCTCGTGCATCGGGATTTGGTTATAGCCTGAGTAAGCGTCCATGAAGCTGAGCAGCTGATTGCTGGAAGTTGAATCCATGAGCTGGTCGATTCGGCAGTGGGAAGTTGTGTTTAGGGCAGGCTTTGTTGAGGTCGGTGTAATCGACGCAAACTCTCCACTTGCCCTTTTCTTGTTTCGCCACCAGGAACAACGTTGGCCAGCCATTCTGAGTAGAAGACCTCTTCAATGAAGTCGGCAACTAGAAGCTTATCGATCTCGGCTTCAATGATCGCGACTCACTCGGGAGCAAAGTTACGTCTCTTCTGCACCACGGGTTTGCTGCGAGGCTGACATAGATTCGGTGGCAAATGATGTTCGGGTCGATGCCAGGCATGTCAGATGGCGACCATGCGAACATGTCTTTGTTGTTCTGGAGGAAGGTGGTCAGCTCCACCCTCTCGTCTAGGCTTAGGCGCAAGCCGATCCGCGCTTTTTTGTCTAGGTGGTCAGGATCGAGGGGTACTAACTCAACATCTTCCTCAGGCTTCCAACCTTCTTCAAGGGAGCCTTCCGGGCGGATTCACTCATCTCGAACCTTCTCGTCTGGATTCCTGGCACGAGCCGATCTGCGCTTGTTTGTTTGGCGGGCCAAGATCAAGGGGTACTAACTCAACGTCATCCTCAGGCTTCTAACCCTTTTCAGGGAGTTTCCGGGCAGATTCCCTCGCCTTGATCTTGGCTCCTTAATTGCTATTTTGAGCTAGCAACTCCTCTCCCGTTCGGGCTTGCTTGTTTGTTGGGAGTGTGTCCTGCCACGTCAGGAGCCTGCATTACTGGTGTGAACTTCAACTACTTGCTCTTCTTGAGCCCTTGGGCTGTGCATCTCCTCACCATGGCCTGGTCACTGTTGATGTGATGGGGTAACGGATCTTCTGGTGTAGAGCAGATGTGATGGCTTCGATCTTGCTCGTCCATGGTCGGCCCAAGATTCCGTTGTAGGGAGAGACCTCGTCGATGACCATAAAGGTTTGCGAGCAGACCACTGGGGGTGAGTAGACGTCTAGGTCAATTGTTCCAACAGTGATTGACGTGGCCCCATTGAAGCCGGTGAGTGATCTGGCAAGTTTGCTGATCTTGGTCTCCAATCCCATCTGTTGGATAATAGATAGTTGCAGGATATTGGTTGCGCTACCCTCGTCCACATGAACTCGCTCGATCATAGCTTGTTCAATTTGGATGCAAATTACTAGGGCGTCATTATGCGGGAGATCAAGCCCGATCAAGTCGCATGTGCGATCTTTCTCTTGCACTCCTTGGTGGTCAACCCGGACTCCTGGGAGTCAGCTAGAATGGTGTTGATCCATATGACCTTTTGGGGAGGTTCCTTAGCAGCCGCATCACGATCCTTGATCTGCCTGGATAGCCTTCTTTGCTACGAATTCTGCGCAATGGCCGACTCTGACCAGCTCCTCAAGGTGCCTTTTCCAAGCATTGCAGTTGTTTGTGTAATGACTGTGCTCCCCGTGGAAGGCACAGGATTTACCTGGTGTCCCTCTTAAAGGGGTCTCCCCTCATGGGTGGTGGCCTTCTCACCCACGGCTTGTCCTTCACTTGTGCCAGGATATGGTGGATCGGCATAGTGAACTCAGTGAAGGTTTCTATTTCCGAGCCTCCCTCTTGGGGTCGCGATCTGTGCTTGTCTTTGGCTTTGGGCTCGAACTTGTTGCTCTTTTTGGCTCGCCTGCCTTGTCGGGTGATGAGCTTTCTTGATGCCTTCACTTCTACATTTAACAATCGAGTCGCGCAAAGAACAATCGAGTCGCACTAGGTTCAGCGCGAGAGAGACAATCACCGTCGTGCAAAGTTCGTAAAGAATAACTTTGCGTGACAAATAATTGTTTTAGTCGCGCAGAATGCGACAAAGAACAATATTAGTCGCGCAAACAGAGCGACGGTTAATATTCATCGCACAAAAATTCGTCTCGCAACAATACGCGCGACGACAACTAAATCGTCGCGCTTTATATTGAGTGACGATTACAACTCGTCGCAATTTTCGCTTCGCCAAAATATGTGCGATGAGGGGCTGTACTCGCACCAACTTTCGTGCGGCGAAAGGGTTTCATCTCCGGAAAATTTGCGCGACAAAAAATATTAGTTGCCTTGTCTTTTTCGAGACTAAAATTGTTCGTCGCGTAAAAATAAATATAGAGTTTTCAAATTTAATTTAAATTTATACTGTTGTATTGCGCGACGAAAATTGTCGTCGCGCAAAATTAAATATATTTTATTTAATTTTAATTTTACCCTTTTTTTTTGTAATAAAATATATTTATTTTTAATTTTAATTTTACGTTTTTTTTAATAAAATCTATTTGATTTAATTTTAATTGTACGTTTTTTTTTTTGCAATATATTTTATTTAGTTTTAATTTTTCATTTTTTTTTTGTAATAGAACAAAATTGCAATAAAAAACCATAATGAAGAGGAAAGATAATATAAATTTATATAATACAAGACAAAATGTTTAAAATGTAATTAAGAAAGTTAAAAACTAATTAAAAAATGTAGCAACATCTATATTATCATCTTGGGGCAGAAGTGTGGTGGCCATGCTCTGGTTGAGGGGGCTCTGAAGTCGACGAGGAACCAAAATGTGACGGGAGTGGAATGCCGGACCAGAGAGAGGGACTCTATAAGCTGTGACATCTGGGTATTATACGAGGCCATTTGGGTAGCCATTTGGGTCTTAAGCTCGGCCACCTCAGCTTTCAAAGCAATTTGGGTCTTAAGACGTCGATCTCCGGGAATTTGGACCCCCCCTTGATTGAACAAGAGAAGAAAATTGTTAGTACAAAAAAAAAATTCATATTAATGACATATTAAATTTTTTATAAAAAAAAGACTATTTAATTATTACCCGCTGCCGCGCCTCCATCCTATATGAGAAGGGCCTGGAACCGAAATGATGGAGAAGAGTCTTCTTGTCCCTATTGCCCTTATTTGCTTTCACCTTCTTCTGTTATACCAAAAATAAACGTATTAGTTGAAAATTAAATGAAATTAAAACAAAATAAATAAACATTAGTAAGAAACATATAATAAATTTCAACTTAATATAAAAAAAAAATTACCACATAATTAGAGTCTTGAAAATGACCGCAGAGCCACGCCCAATTATCCTCCCGCCCCTCAAGCTCCTTCGGGCAACCATCCTGAACGCGACCTGCGGATCATCATATATGCCATAAAATGGTGGTGCAGATCGCTCTTCCACTGCTTGTACCTCTCACCAAAGAGTCTGTTGACATACGCCAACGACTCATCAGGGAGGTTCTCTAAATTGTAGTTTGCCTGCAATACATTAATTATATTCATTAAGTATTAGAAATATATAAAATTTGAAAGTAAAACAATTAAAAGGCATACATACCGACAGCTGTCCGCGCACCACCGTCCGCATCTCGTCAGGCATGACCTTCCAAGACTTCCATTCCATCGGACAATGGGTCCGAACGACGTGACCAATGTCGTGGGCCAATGAGCTATGTTGGTCCGCCGTTGGTGCAGCTCGATGTCGCTCGTCGTATCCGACGTTGACACGACTGTTGGTCACCTGGGTGGCCTTCACCATCTTCAACTGGCGACAAGGTCCCCGGGTGTTCCTCTTGGCTGCAAACACATATAACATTAACATTAAATATATAATCCTACCAAAATATTGGTCTAAAACAGCTGGAGTTGAAGGAAATCTTTACCTGGTTGTGAATCCGACGCACCAGCAAACGGGCGAAGTGGCATCGGTCATATGGGGGGGGGGGGGGGATGACGCCGCCTGGCGCTGAACAGGTTTGCGCCACTGATGACTCAGATGACACCGCCACATGGGAGACGTGAGGAGAAACCGGCATAACGTCCACCTGTGGTGGAGCACTGACAGCCGACGTCGAAGCCGGGGAGGCAAAGGCTGTGCAGTCGTCATCGCCTTACGAGTTCTGATAAGCTCCGACATCTGCACGAAACAAACATTTAAAGTACCTCCTTGGCCAAAAATTTATAATTTATAACACAAAAAATTTATAATAAAAATAACCCCAACAACTAATCAAAAACAAATTCAATATTAAACATATTCATTCACCAAATACCAACAAATCAAATTGCAAAAACTCATGATCAATTCCCAAATGCTGCAGTATCAAGTAGCAATAAACAAAAAAATCAATCCTTGATATACTAGAATAATTTCTACCTAAATAAAAAAGAAAAACACATCATTCCATTATGTGAAGCAAACCCAACAACCTCAATTCCAAACAAATTCAGATTTACAAAATTAAATGGATAAATGCAATATGAACAATAAAATAAACCCAAGAACCACAATTCCAAAAAAATTCAGATTTACAGAATTAGAAACCCACGGGATTTTGACATATACAATCGTTGTTTTGCTATCAAATAATACAATTTCAACACAATGCAGTCACCCTAACCAATACAATCAAATCTGAAATCAAAAGCCAATACAAAAAGGAAATAGACTAAGCAATTTCAACACTTACAAAATCCTAACATAAAATCTGAAATCAAATCTGAAACATAAAATCCTAACCAACCATTAGACTAAGGAAACAGAAATCACAAACAGATATTATAAAATTTAAAGAAAATCACAAATGCATTAACAAAATTTAAAGATAAAGGAAACAGAAATTATACCGTGGATGCGAGAGGCAGCGTGAGAGGAAGATGGAGATGGCGAGAGACACGCAGAGGGAGGAAACTGTGGGATTTTACCAATGGTGGGTTCGGGTTGGACAGAGAGGGAGAGAATTTGAGGTCAGTGAGGGGGAAAAGGAGAGAGGGTTTGTGGTTTGGTTAGGGGGCGTCGACGGTGAGGCGGAGGTTTGGTTGGAGAGAGAGGGACAGAATTTGAGGTCAGTGAGGGAAAGGGAGAGAGGGTTTGTGAAGTTGGGGGGAGTCGACGGTGGGGGGGGGGGTAGTTTGGGTTGGAGAGAGAGGGAGTGAATTTGAAGTCAGTGAGGGGGAAGGGGCTCGGGTTTGTGACGGCTGGATGGGGTGGTCTTGGGCCTGGGCGTTGCTGGCGGTGGTGGTCTGGACCTTTGTGAGGGCACGGCTGGAGGAGAGAACTGAGAGTTTCCGCCGAGGAAGACAAAGAGAAACAAAGAGTCGCGTTCTTAAGAAAAAATATTCAGGACCTTGCGCGACGAGGTCGAATCACGTTGCGCAAACTCGATATTTCAACCTTGCGCGACGTAAAAGGAAAACGATGTCGCGCGAAATCGATTATTCAATCTTGCGCGACGAACATTAGTCAGACGTCACCCAACTAATTTTTAATACTCGAGAAACGAACCACCAAAATTTCGGCACTTTACGCGACGAAATACTAGCATCCGTCGCGCAAACCCTGAACCCTAAACCCTGAACCCTGAACCCTAAACTCAAAGTCCTGAAAATTATAACATTGCTCGACGTGCAAAAAGAGTGCGTCTCGCAAACGTTTTTATTTATAACCGTTGAATATTTTGTCCCATTTCTGAATATTTGTTATTTGCGATTGATGATTCTCTTCCTGCTCCCTCTCACTTATCCATACCAAAGCCTGCTAATTGTGACGATAACCAAGGAAAATCTTTGATGCTTTCCAACCAATGATGTAAAGATTCATGCCTAGAATAGAAATACCGTATTTATGATTTTCTTACAGGTCTAGATGATGAGTTTAATAAAATTAAAGGAGATTTGATGAGGTTGAGTCCATTGCCAAAATTGGAGTCGTTTGCTTTTGTTCGTAAAGAGGCCCAACGTTGAGAGACAATGCTAAAAAAGGATGGAAAGACTGAATCCTCTATTGTAATGGTTTCCAAAGCCCCTGCTGCTAGTTTTTCTTTTCCCAATCCAACCCCTAAGGAAAAAGAAAACATGCATTGCACTTACTGTAATGACAACCATCATAAAGAGGCCACGTTTTTTCACAAGAATGGGTTTCCGAAGTGGTTGTTTGAACTCCATAACCAATGAAAAGAATGGCCGAAGCGGTGCAAATATTTTTGCTGCCGCCGGCTAGTCTTCCTTTGGCCCGGTCACTTGTGCTACCTCAGGTGTCTCAACCTCACCTACGGCAACTCCTTCGATTGATGATTCTCATACCTGCTCTCTCTCACTTATCCATACCAAAGCCTGCTAATTGTGACGATAACCAAGGAAAATCTTTGATGCTTTCCGACCAATGAGATGCAGGTTGGATTATCGATTCTGGTGCTATTGATCATATAACCTATGATAAATCATTTTTTTCATTCTATGACTGCTCCTACCAAAACAAATGTGGTTACTTCCAACGGTGAATCTAACTCAGTCACTACCTAGCGGTTCCATCACTCTTCCTTTTCCCTCTCTTTACATAAAACTTTGATTGTCCCTGCTTTGTCCCATAATTTATTATATGTTGGGTAAGTTACCGAATAGTTAGATTGTTGTACGATCATGTTCTCTTCCTTTTGTTTGCTTCAGGATGTTCAGACCAGGGAGATCATTGGGCATGGTACTAAGAGAGGGCTTTACTATGTGGATGACATTTCACCGAGTCGTGCTCATCAGGTTTGAGGCCTTGTCAGTCATAAGCATAAGAAGATTTGGTTATGGCATCGGAGGTTGGGTCATGTTTCCTTTGGTTATTTGCAGTCTTTGATTCCATCTCTATTTAGTGGAGAAAAAATTTCTGATTTTTAGTGTGAGACTTGTATTCTCGCAAAAAGTCATCGAACTTTTTATCCAACTAGTTTGAATAAAAGGACATCTCCTTTTGATTTAATTCATTCAGATGTTCGGGGTCTATCTTCGATTACTACTGTCTTTGGTGTTCAATGGTTTGTGATCTTCATTGATGATTGTACTCGATTAACTTGGCTTTATGTTATGAAGCATAAAAGTGAAGTTTCTTTATTCAAAAAATTTTACCAGATGATTCAAACTTGGAACTATTCAGTATGTTATCTACCTTCTTAATCGTATGCCTTCACGTGTTTTGGTTTTAAAACACCACTCCAGACATTAGCTACTCATGTTCCTGTTTGTTCCCATCTTCATCTCGCTCCACACATTTTTGGTTGTGTGGCGTATGTCCATCTCAATAAATGTCATCGGACCAAGTTGAATCCGTGTGCCCTCCGCTGTGTCTATATATGGGTTTTGCACCTCAATAAAAGGGATACCGATGTTACCATCCCTCCAGTCGCCGCTTTTATGTTTCCATGGATGTTACATTTGTGGAGAACGAGATTTTTTTTTTGTCAAACGTGATCAATCATGTCCTTCAGGGGAGAATACAGTAAAAGTAGCACATAATTGGTTCGAGATTGAAATATAGGGGAAAGAAGCACAAAATAGTGCGCTGGAAGCTGAGCGGAGCCAAGAAGCTGCAAGAAGCAGGCTGCCAACCAATCTAGCCGCGCCAAATAACCTACCCGACCTGAACAACCCAATCAAACTAGACATTAGTGATCCCGAACTAGACAACAGCGACCCCCTCTCTCGAACATACCTACTCATGCTCCACTAAACATCCCTGAGGTAAGTCTTTCAAATCCTAGTGCTTCTCAAAATATTGTTGTAATTGTGAAAAAATTACATGCACGAGCAAATAAGGGAATACCACCAGACACATTCTCACCAGAAGGCAAGGTGAAATATGTCATTGTTGATTATGTCTCCACACACAAATTGTCTCCTCAAGCTAAAGCATTTTTCAGTCAGATGGAGGGAATTAAAATTCCTAATAGATTGGAAGAAGCTTTGCAAGACCCAAAAAGGGTGGAAGCAATGAATGTGGAGATGGAGGCCTTACAGAAGAATGGAACATGGGAGATAGTTTTATAACTTGAAGGAAATAAACCCGTTGGATGTCGATGGGTATACATAGTTAAGCACAAAGATGATGACACAATAGACGTATATAAAGCAAGACTTGTGGCCAAAGGGTATACGCAAACGTATGGAGTTGATTATCAAGATACATTTGCACCGGTGGCAAAAATGAATACGATGCGAGTTCTATTGTCCTTAGCGGCTAATTTAGATTGGCCTCTCAAGCAATTCGATGTGAAGAATGTCTTTCTGCATGGAGATCTAGAAGAAGAAGTGTACATGGACATACCACCTCGTTATGGGTTGTCTAATAATAGTGGGAAGGTGTGTAGGCTTTGAAAGGCGGATTGAAGTAGTCTTCGTGAGCATGGTTTGGGCCATTCACTAAAGCAATGAAGAAGTATGGATATCATCAAGGTAACTCAGATCATACCCTATTTATCAAACGTAGTGATGGTAAGAATACTTTGCTGATACTCTATGTCGATGATATGGTAGTTACTGGTGATGATGATGTTAAAATGGGTAAATTACATAAGTACTTAGTCTTAGAGTTTGAGATGAAAGACTTGGGGGCTTTGAAGTATTTTTTGGGAATAGAAGTAACACGCTCTGCTACTAGTATTTGTCTCTATGAAAGGAAGTATGTTCTAAACCTGGCAGAAAACTGGTATGTTTGGGTGTGCACGAGCCGAAATCCCTATTGTGCAAAATCATCACCTAGCAATCTATCATGATCAAGTGCCAACCAACAAGGAAAGATATCAAAGGTTAGTGGGAAGACTAATTTATCTTTCGCACACTAGACGAGATATCGCATGTGCAGTTAATGTTGTTAGTTAGTTCATGCATTCTCCTAGTGAGGATCACTTAGCAGTTATGAGGATTTTGAGTTATTTGAAGAAAACTCCAGGGCGAGGCTTGATATTCAGAAAACTGGGACATTTGGATGTCAAGGGTTAAACATATGCAGGCAATATAACAGATAGACGTTCTACATTAGGTTACTTCACTTTCATTGGGGGTAATTTGGTTACATGGCGAAGTAAGAAGCAAAATGTAGTGGCTCGATCTTCATCTCTAGGCAGAATGTAGTGGCTCGATCTTTGGCTAAGGATACTCCTGCTGAAATTGGTTTTCCACCAAAGAAAGTCATGGAGCTTTACTATGACAACCAAACTGCAAGAGAGATAGCAAATAATCTAGTTCGACATGACAAAACTAAGCATGTTGAAGTGAATAGGCATTATATCAAGGAGAAGCTGGTAGATAAGCTAATCGATATACCGTTTGTAAAGTCAAAAGAACAACTAGAAAATGTCTTAACGCATGCAATGTCAACAAAGGTTTTTCTTGACTCGACAAGTTGGGCAGAGAAGATATCTACGCACCAACTTGAAGGGGGAGTGTTGGAGTGAGCCATAATTTAAGAATCCCGTGATCCCTGATTTCCTGGTGTAATTCACGTTACCTAATTAGAATAATTACCTAGTTAAGATTCCTTGTACTTGTATATATAACCTCCTCTTGGAGAAATATAATATCATTCACAATTATTCAATCCTTCTGTGTTTAGTTTGAGTCCTTGCACCATCAATAATCATTCAACCGAATCAACCCATAAAGAGAGAAAGATAGAAGCAGAGAAGGCAACAAAACCCAACCTCCTTCAATTCCGGATATGAAAGAGGTATCGAAGAAACAGATGAAAGAGAGTGAGTGAGGAAGAAAGGGTTTCAGATGTGCATGTTCAGATATAGGAAGAAGGCAACAAAAACTCATTTCTAACCGGCAAATCATTATAAATATTTCAAACTCCATCGTTAAAGTTCCTTGGAATGTCAAAAAACTATAGTTCCTGCACAGCACCACAAATAAGGCCACTGATCTAATGATCGAGATAAACGATAATTACTAAGTAGGTCAGATTATTGACTCAGAGGTCCCAGACTTGAGTTCTATTAAGAGAATTCTTGCTGTTCCTTATTGGATCCACACACTCTCTTCTCCACTATAGGTGATGTGAAGAAATCCATCTTCATCCTTATTTTCCTCATCGATTGTAGACATCAAGGCACCTGCAACATTGGAGGAATTATCACAACAACTATTTGGGAACAAGTTATTATTATCCCTAAATAAAAAATGAGTTGGAGCTCACCAATTGGAGGTTTAGTGTTCCTGAAATAGAAAAATATAGGTTTTTCTGTGCTGACCCAAGCCATTGACTGAATAAAAAAAACAAATTCTCGAAGAGACATATCACCATAGACAAGGAATCTGCAGTCAGAAAAACAAGATAGGCAATAAAACTATGTGATAACCCCTTCATTTGAGAAAAGCTATTAACACAAATGAACTTGGGAGTTTTCCTTTGTAGTACATGAGCGTGGAGTTTTTTTCTTCTTGGTATGCAATTCTTATATACCGATATCTGCATTTTCAATTATTTTTTCTGACGGATTTCGGAACATATATCAAAAGCATAAATGAAAGGGAAACAAACCTATACATACCACTGTAGCAATACAAATAAATAAAAAACCTAAAGCACAAGGGAATTGGAAACTAACTTCTTCGTGTCAATGTCACGAATGTCACTCCTTGCATCCTTCTCCACAGTCACCTTCATGGGGGCTCAGATTGGAACATAGTATATCCACTGATCGCATAGGAAGTAAAACATATTTAAGGTAGTGAAATTCTTACCGGTATACAATTTGGATGCTTCTCCCGCAATTGCCCAGCATCTAAAATAATACGTTGTTTGTATTTGTTCAAAATATTCCTGAACATAAATCAAAAGCATAAATGAAAAAAATAACAACCATATTCCACTATAGCAATACAAATCAAGCTAATTAAAGCACATCGAAATTGGCAATTAATTTCCTCAAATGAAAATCTTACCTCCATGTCTCCTTGTACCTGGCAGGAGTGTTGGTACTTGCAATCAAAATCGCAGCCTTCTCCATAACCTTAGCATAAAGTCTCAAATTAGAACAGAGTGCATCCATTGAATGCGTAAGACGTAAACATATTTGATTCAGTGAAATTCTTACCGCATTGGCATTTCTCCTATTCCAAGGGTCTAAAGTTTGAATTGGCCTCGTGGACGCATAAAATGAGTTTTGCCTTTTTTCTAACGAATTTCTGAACATAAACGAAAAGCATAAATAGAGAGGAAACACAATCATGATCCATTGTAGCAATACAAATCAAGATAATTAAAGAACAAAAGGAGTTGGCAACAACTTCTCTTCAATGTCAGGAATGTCACTCCCTGCAGCATTCTCCACAACTTCTCTTCTAAGTCTCAAATTAGAACAAAATATGTCCACCGAATTCCTAGGGACTAAACATATCTGATTCAGTGAAATTCTTACTGGTATTGGATCTTGATTGTTCTCTTCTGCTTTGCTCCTATCTGAAATATTTTCGTCCGAAACCATCATAAGAAAACAGATGACAAACTTTGACAAAAATAAACTAGAATCACTATCAGACCTGATCTATGCAATTTCTAACTAATCTTTAAACAACTACAGAGACCAAATACTAAAATAGGCACATCGGTATTGCATAAACTATATAAAAATACAAACCCGGAGAAATTTGAAGCTGGCAAAATCCTTTTAGCAAGGTGAAACTCCCACTACAACTGTTCTCTGTAAATTCCAAGCAACAAAACATCACAATTGCACACCAAAACATCACATTCCAAAGATAAATACCTACACATACTGTTTACATTTTCGCATGAAAAAGGAAAATTTCAGCCTTAGACAAAAACAACATTTAACGTTTTATCTATAAAGTAACCTCCAATCCAAAAGGGAAAAACTCATTACTCTGCTTGAAAAATTAGACATTCAAAAAGTACAAACAAATATTAAAACACAAAATAGGAACATGGGTATTTCATAAACTATACAATTAACCACCCCAGCAAATATAAAATAAATTTTGAAAAAACACTGACCCTGTGGATATTCCTTCTTGCAAGAGCTTTCCGCCATGGAGAAACTCCCACAAAGACCGTTCTCTGCAAACTTTCAAACAAAGAAACATCACAACCGCATACCAAATTTTCTTCCCCAGAAATTAAATAACAACATCAAACATAACAATGGCAAGAGAAACGTTGTCAGTTGAAGCATTTGCCGAAAAAATAACACACTAAAGACAAAAAGGGATCGATTAGGGATTTGGTGATTGAATAATTGATTGCTTTAGAACTGGGAAAACAACAGAGGGTCAAACCCAACCAAAGGCAACGTATACATACGATATATAAATTTAAGGCTTTAATATCAGGGAACACAAATGTTAGGGTTATTTCCGATTCCAAGTTTACAACACGAATCCTATTGTGCAGTATTTCTACCCTTATGTTGTTTATCTATATATATAAAGCCCGTGAAACATTCAAAATACTAAAAATGTAACTTAGTTAATCCAAATATTATGAATTAAAATTATTAATTAAATCAAGGATAATATGGTAAATCAACGTCTTTTCAAATTAGAAAAATTAAAATGAAAAGAAAAAATAGATAATGGATCATATTTTTATAGAACACAACTACCCATTATCTTTTTTAATTCTAAAATAAATTTTAATTTTTTTTAAAAAAAAACCTCTCACAACCTCCTGGAGTATCTCTTTTGATAAGGTTGGGTATGGTCTAATTTTCGTCCACAATCGAAATTGAAATTGAACAAGGTATACAATTCGGTTCGATTGTGATAAAAAACAGCCGCCAAAAACCAAACCAACAGAACCTACACAGTTCGGTTCAATTTTCCCCTTCTCAGTTTGGGTCTTCATGAAGGTGAAATTTTTTTTTTTCGGTTTTCGGGCTTCAAGAAGAACCGTATACTAAAAACAGAACCCACTAACATTTTACAAAACCATGCTTGAACTCAGTTCACAATATCCTAAAAACAGAATCCAAATTAGTAAAACCAGTATACAAATATTCTTGTACAATATACTAAAAACAGAAACTAGTAACAGTTTAGAAAACCAATTTCATGTCAATTCACAATATCCTAAAAACATAAACTACCAAGTACACTTTACTCATTTAGTCTGACTATGATTACAAAAATACAAAACCATGATTGAACAGCTTATGATCACAAAAAATAAAAAATTGTTTGTGTTAATGGTTAGTACCATCACTGTAAGTCGAGTTTATCAGAAGAACATTACGTGGTCATAAGGGACTAGGTCGCCTGTGGGAGCAAATATTTTCGTCTCCAATCAGAGCACGCCACGTGGAAAAGAAGATTATCCCTTAAATTAATTAATTAAACTATTTATTGGGATAATTGATTAATTAGGATAATATCTTAATTATATGGTATTATCTCATAATTAATAAAGATAATATCATTAATTGGGATATTATCATAATAAAGGGATATTATCTTATAATTAATGAGATAATATCAATAATTTGGTTATTATCTTATCAAAGGGATAATATCCTAATTATATGGTATTATCTTATAATTAACGAGATAATTTAGATATTATCAAGTTCGAACTCGAATCTCTACGAAACCCTAGCCCCTAGGCTCCTATAAATAGATGACTTCAGTCATCATTAAAGGTACTTCAAAAACCCTACTTCAAAACCTAGCTCCAAAACCCGAGAAAATACCCGAAGCTCTCTCTCTCCCTCTCCACTCTCCACTCTCCATATTTTCTCCATAAGGCTCCGGCCACCACACACAGCTCAGCTCGCCGCCCGTTTACACCATACAAACTACGTACCCTTTGCTTAGCTATTATTTTCCTACAAACATTCGAACCAACTTAGGCATCGGAGGGCCTTTGGCCAACACCCCCCGGGTGTGGTCTATTTACTCCAATCTGTTTTCAGGAATTGAGGAAGAGAGAGAAGGAATATCGAAGGTTCAAGGATCTAGAAGCGAATATTCTCCCGTGAGATTATTTGCCCAAACATCACCCTCATACCGACCCAACCAAATTGACTACCCTGAGAATCAGTGGTCGGCCACTCAAACACGAACCCGACCACCGGGATGCCATGTGTGACAGAGGCGCATTGATATTCTAAAAACATGATCAGACCCCTGTTGAGTTAGTCACTCCATCCTCCTGATTCGACAACCTGGCAATGGAGATGGATCAATTAATGTGCTTCACATCCAAAGCCAGGTGTTGCATGGCCATTTAATCCTTGATAAACATCTTGGAGATGGAAAGGGGTCAGTTAATGTGCCCCACATCCAAAGAGAAGTCATTTAATGTATTTCAGGCCCCATCAGGTGGAAGAGAGAGATAAATATCTCCTCCTTAGATAATTATCTCTCTTTCTCCCCCCTATAAATACCCTTCACCTATATCAGGACAAAGGTAATAAGTATTCTCACCTGGAAACCTTACATCCCTATCTCCATCTTTAAACTACTCCTAACTTAGCCATCGAAGGGGGTTCAATTGGGATACACCCAGTCTGCTCCTATTCTTGATAATTGTTCGAAGTGTGCAGTTTGTTTGTACCATGTCTGTCCCCTCCACTCACATCATGACACATGGAAAGAGTATGAAGCTAGGGAAGACCCTGTGGCCCACTGGTAGATTAGTTAGGTATGGATCAGCGTCCGCGGCCGATTCAGCCCAGCCCAGCATGTCAGCCCCTCAATCGGCAAGCGCTCCCGGAAGCTCCTTTGACATACAATCGATGCGCCTTGTTGATTCTCAGGACAACCTCGAAACCCCTGCTTAGATATTTGTGGAGACTCATGTCGACCTCAAAAGGCACTCCCACGAGTCCCACATCGAAACTAAGTACAAAGAGCATACCAGGCACTCTCCATAAAGAGGGCCTCTTACCCTAGACACAAGGTAATACTTTCGACTTAACTCTTATGCTCTAGCATTATCAATAGCAAAGCTCTTAAGAAACTTACTACTTAGCATCGGAGGGTCTTCAGCTGGTACCACACCGGTGCTCTAGACCTCATCTATTGTTTCTCTCCTTGGCCTAGATCCAGCATCGCATCCCACGGAAGAATGTGTTCATACTGAAGGCTCAATTGGTCCTTAGACCGTCCACGTCACCTGTAAGTGCTTCTATTTCTATCTGTTTAGTTTTAGCGTCGACACAGGTCATCTCCAAAAGTTTGCTCAACCACGTGATTAGGTAGAAGCCCTTACCATAACCTAGGTTAAGGTCCCTTGCACCATGTGAGTGACTCACGGTTTACATTTGGCGCCGTCTGTGGGAATTTTCGCGAACGAAAGTCGCATCTCCTCATCCAACCGAGCTCCAACGCAAACAAAACCAAGCTATGCTAAAAAGTCAGCACCTTAGAAGGAAGGCCCCCCAGAGGTATAGCTGGGAGAAACGCCCAAAGGCAAAAAAAAAAGGAGAAACTGAAGTTGGATCGTCTGAAGAATTTGGAGAACACTACTACAAAAATCGAAATAGATGACGGTAATCCACCGTCGTGTATCCGATTTTTAACCGTCGTGAAATCGACCAACATCTTTTGATGCATAAAACCACGACGGTAAATCCCCGTCGTCTATTATTTGTAAAGACGACGCTTTTACTCACAACCGTCGTCTATTACATGTAAAGACGACGGTTTTTTTGAAAGAACGGTCTTCTATTATATCTAAAGACGACCCTTTTTTAAAGAACCGTCGTCTATTATATGTAAAGACGACGGATTTTTTTTTAAAAAGGGTCGTCTATTATATGTAAAGATGGCGGTTTTTATTTAAAATTGTCTTTAATTGTATAGAAAGATGACTATTTTTTATTAAAAAATTTATGTAAAGACGACGGTGTTTTGTTAAAAATCATCGTTGATTGTATGTAAGGACGATGGTTTTTACAATAAAACCATTGTTGATTACATTTTAGTTCAGTCGTCTAATAAATTCCTAGGTTATATTTTAGTTTTTTTGTTTCCTATGATTCTATACAACTATTTTTACTAGAAATCTAACCATAATGCTTTATTAATGAATATATACACTCAAAAATTGTTTCTTTCATAAAACTTGACAAAATCTTTATTCCTACCATATCGATAACATTAACCTAAATAATGAAGCTACATTGATTGCTCACAAATTCTACCAATTCGATATGAACATCAATTTGTTCTTGAGTGTGAGTTAGCTCTGTCTTCTTGCACATTTTTCATGTTGTATTCCCCTCCCCTATAGTAGTATCGGCAACAACATGTCTCTTCTTGGCGTGTAAAATTAACATCAATCTTTACAAATGAAGCTTCAGACAGAGTGGTTTAAAAAACAGTTTGTTTAAGCACCTGCCACATTAGATACAAACTTAATAATACTATTTTAGTTATCCACTGATTTTATGTTTCAATAAACATGGCCATGAGGAAAATATACATACCTGAAGGGTGCAAACAGTATCCGTAGCTAACAAGATAACACCAAGTGCTCCATGTAGAGAAGTGAAATAAAAAATATGAGCATAAAAGGGCAAAAATAAGAAGGAATAAATGTTTCAAATACAACACAAATATAAACTCAAACCACCAAAACGTGAACACTATCAACTTGAAACTGCTATTGGTTATAGTATACCACAACAACCTATAACTTTGGGAATTACCTGGAAGCAGAGGACAAGGTCTCCAACCTTCAAATTTTGACAAATTCACCCTAAACATAAAAGGACCACCAAGAAATCCAATGACAAAGTCACCTTTGTTTGTGTACTAACCATGCCCCATTTTTTGATCACCTTGCCTCAAATTCCAACTCTGATATGTTTCCGGTCTTTTCTTTTGCTTTCAAATGCACAATAGTAAAATAATAAAATGATATGTGAATGATATTATCTGAAACGACAAAAGCAAATAAAAGCAAAGCGCAATTAATTTCAACAGATAATCTCTCCATTTTCTAAGTCTGTTCAATAGACATTTATTATTTACAAAACCAATAAAGACCAAGAAGAAAAAATTGAGAAAAACTTGAAAAAGCTAGTCAATCCATCTTTGCAAACCTACCTTGTATGCTCAATTGTTTCATAAAGTTGTTATATGTCCACCAATCTTAGTAACTAGTTAATCCAAGCTTCCTCCTCATCTCATGAGAACCAAATCAGAAAATCTAACAAGAAACCAGAAATAAAAAAATATGTAAACAAACCAGACAAATCAAGAGAGACATAAAATCTAAAATTAGGGAGACAAAGAACATACCAGAAATGCGAAGAGACTAATCTCGAATTCACTAGCAAGATATACAAGGGTATTGAGAGATTAGGTGACTTTCAAATCAAACCTTTCGAAAGGTAGGAGGCTAGGGTTTCGATCTTCATAATTATCAGGAGATTAGGACAATTATAGGGCTTGGACCTTCAGAGGAGTGCGAGGGCCAAGGGACTGAAATGGTGATCACAGCCATGGGCCTGAAGTGGCCTACACGACAAATTTCGATGAGTATTTCTAGATCGCGACTACAAAATTGGAAAGCTAACCGGACCAAGCCGCTGAGGTTGATGAGAGAGTTGAACACCTGATATGGAGATCATTGTTAAAGAGCGTGGAGATCGAGATCTTCACCATCCAACTAGCTTTGATTCTCAAATACAAAACCTGTTTGTGCCTAATAAATCTCGGCCGTAAACTGGCCGAAAGGACCTTCCTCGGCCCTAGCACTGGCCCATGAACTGAGACGGGTCGTTAGGCATTTGCCTTCCTAAACACAAAAGGAAAGCTGCGAAGGCATAATCATCTCAGCCTCGCAACCACGGTATTAGAGGTCAAGGCCGAAGGACGAAAGAGACACGGCCGAAGATATTAAAGTCAAATCGCCACGTGGCAACTAGGTCCCACGCTTCATTTAATGAAGTAACGCCTCTGACTAGCAAACCCACTAGCCGCGAAAAGGCATTTAATGCACGAGGGAATAAGGGAAGTGACTAAAGTCATGATTTGGTGATAGAGATTAGAGTGGTTAGGCGCAAACATTCTTACAAATATTCTTACAACTTAAGGTTAGATCACCAACCACCAGACCAAGGCATTAAATGCGTTCCCACGGCCAGGCGCGCGAACCCACGATCAGGGCGGCGACCGAAATTTACCGGGATTTATGGGGTCACACCACCATGCTTCACAATCCCAAATGTCGATTGGACTACCCACTTGCTCTGATCTGGCTCCACCATGCAAATTTTCAGCCTCGATTACTCCTCCAAAGCTCTTCCTATAAATACCAAGCTTGAGCTACATTCAAAGGGTTCAAACACCAAACCAAAAGCCTCCTACGGAGCAAATTATATTTTCATGTAATGCACTTTCAATACCTTTACTTGCTTTCCTAGGAGTAGTGATAGATTGTAAGGAAAATCCATTTATCAATATATTATACGACCCTTGATTTTCAAGGCGCCGGAGCACCATCTCTGTTACTCTCTCATCCACCCCATATATCATACAACCGTTATTCTCTCGAGCAACGTGCCGGAGCACTGCCCAAAACCCACCACCAAACGGCCCTGGAGCTCAGGCCGTGAGCCTGACGGCCGAGATCAGTTCCTCTCTCGGCCATAATCATTTGAATAGAAGTCGAACCCAAACAGGCGCACCACTTAACCATTTTATCCAAACCACATCACCATCTCGACGCACAACCGCACCGTATCCAAAAGAAGGACGTCACGTGTTGACGCATATCCCCTCGCCCCCGAGCACCAGGCCGTGAGATTTGCGCCACCAACAGAACCTCCCTCTTCATCTTATGGATCTGCGAAGACATCAATCTCTCAACTCCTTCATTGATATCGATTTTCTAATTTTGTAGAGAGTTTCATGAGGGTGTTTTAGAGAGCTGGGGAGGGTTTCAAGGAGGGAGAGATAAGGTTTTTAGAGAAGGGGGAAAATATGAAAATTTGTCGAGCGCGAATTCACTTAAGCGGCCTTTTTTTAACGTGTTTTAAAAGACTACACTTGTTAGTGACAAGCGTCGTCTTATAAAAATCAAGTGGCCTTCTTTTGTAAATAAAAACTGTCGTATTTTGCCTACAATTAATGACGGTTTTAACAAAAACGTCGTTCTTACATATGTAAAGACGATGGTTCTTTAAAAAAAGGGTCGTCTATTACATATAACAGACAACGGTTCTTTAAATACAAGGGTCGTCTTTACATATATATAGACGACGGTTCTTTAAAAAAAAGGTCATCTTTATATACATATAGACGACGGTCGTCTTTACATACAAGGGTCGTCTTTACATATATATAGACGACGGTTATTTAAAAAAAAAGGGTCGTCTTTACATATATATAGACGACGGTTTTTAAAAAAAAGGGTCGTCTATTACATATAATAGACGATGGTCGTCTTTACATACAAGGGTCGTCTTTACATATATATAGACGACGGTTTTTTTTAAAAAGGGTCGTCTATTACATATAATAGAAGAAAGTTCTTTAAAAAAAGGGTTGTTCTTACATATGTAAAGACGACCCTTTTTTAAAAGAACTGCGTCTATATAAAAAAAGGCCACTTGATTTTTAAAAGACGACGCTTGTCACTAACAAGCGTCATCTTTTAAAAATCAAGTGGCCTTTTTTTTGTTCAGCGTGTTTTAAAAGACGACGCTTGTTAATGACAAGCGTCGTCTTTTAAAAATCAATCTAACTCTAGAAGTGTATAAGATGATATATCATGACGGTTTTAAAAACACGTCGTCTTTTAAAACATAACGACAGTTTTAAGATGTACCGTCGTCTATTTTGTGTCGTGGTTTAACTATTTTGTAGTAGTGGAAGATCCTAAGGGACGTAAAAGATGCACAGAATTTAAGCAACAACCTCCGCGCATAGAATGAAATACTGCAAGAGAACCATGCCAAACTAGTCCAGAAGGTGGACGCGCAACAAGATCACGAGCTGGTACCAAGGATACCAGCGAAACCTCATCCGCGTCAACGAGGGCTGACATCAGAGTGAATAACGACCGACGTGAGGGACATATTGAAGGAAAAAAGAGCCTAGCGGGAGCGCAATAAACGCTTGGTAGGAAGTCTGCATAAGGAAAAGGCTCGGGTCAGAACGGATGATGCCGAGGAGGAAGTTGATGGCATCACCTCTAGGCTCAAAGGCTCAGCCACCAGCGAACTGAAAGAGTGTCTGGGATCGGCTCGAGCAGGTGGAGAAATCGAAAATGCCTAGAGGATCAAAATTCACCGAGTAGGAAATCCCACTACCATATACCCGAGACCTGCTGGGCACCAAGGTAGTGGGAGATTCGAAGGCTCTGAAGATCCCCTTATACAATGGAATGACCGACCCATATGACCATCTGGATAAATTCCATTATGCCATGGAAGGACGTGGCGTGAACGAGGCAACCAAATACCGCATGTTCCCAACAACGCTCAACGGCCCCGCCACGAGTTGATTCATGCGACTCGCCCCTAGTCTTCAGCTCCTTCACCGAACTCAGAAAGGTCTTCTTGTAAAGATACATGATCATTTATGATCGGATGTACATTGAGAATGACTTATCAACTGCAGACAACGACCTCGACGAGAAACTCAGGGATTATATCACTCGATTCAACAACGAGTACGTACGGTGTGAAGGGTGCGACGAGGCCACATAACACAATGCGCTGATGGGTGGACTCCAGGGGGAACTTCTATTTCTCCCTCACCAGGAACCCCCCCGAGACATACAAGGACCTCCTCCGCGAAGCCACCAGTTACTCGCTAGCCAAGCAACTAAACCTTGCTAGGAAGGTGACTACCGGACCGACCTCGGATACCCATATTCTGTACTAGCCCAAGGAAAAGAGACTTAATGACTACGCCAATGATCGATCGGCGAAGAGAAAGAATTGGGAGCCTGGACCCTCGGCTCGGTGGAGTGAGGTTAGACTAGAAAAACATAATCAATACACAAATTATACCCCCCCTGAACAAATCCAAGGGGGAGATATTCGTAGTGATAGCCAATGAGCTCCCTAACTTGAAGAAAATAAGGTTCCCTTACCGAGGAAGGAGAGACGACAACAAGTACGGCAAGTATCACCATGACTATGGCCATCATACGGACGACTGCTACCAACTTAAGGAGGAGATTGAAGCATTAATTAAGCGAGGGAAGTTGAAGGAATATGTGACGGGAGAGGCAACCCATACAGAAGACCATGCACAAAACAATGCCAATGAAAAACCTGGGGTGTCTCGGGGTATACATATCTACCATATCAGGAGGACCAACCAGGGCGGGGAACTCAAATAGGGCCATAAAAAGCTAGGCAAGGGATTACCGAGACGGGACTGTTGAGGTGATGTCGGTCGAATGGACCGAGCGCCCGCCCACAAATCCCAAGATAGATCAAAGCCGATCGTATTCTCGTAGAGTGATATAGTAAGTATCACCTTCCCCCATCATGACCCTCTGGTTATCGCGGTCGAGATCGCTCATTGCTAGGTAGCTCAGGTGTTTTTGGATGGGGGTAGTTCCGTCAATATCATTTTCCTCGACGCTTTCAGGACGGCTCGGTGTTAGCAAGAACCTTCTCGACTGACGCTACTCTGGCCTCGTGGCTTTTGGCCGAGGACACGTACAGCCCCTTAGGCACATGCCTCTGACCCTGTCAATTGGTGTACATCTAGGCGCGCTAGCATTACTACGAACTTCATCGTAGCAGAATGCCCCTCATAATACAATGTCATCCTCGGTCGTCCCGCCATAGGTGACTTGAACCTATCAATCAATATTATGGCGCTGCTAATTAAATTTCCTACTTCTCTTGGGGTCGGCAGCATAAGGGGAGACCAGGAGTCGGCTTGGACTTGTTACGCCTCCTCAGTGAGATTGAAAACCAAGATGACCTGAGAAGCCTATTGCGTGGAAGCCCATGATAGTGCCGCTCCCACCTACTCTACGGTCGTTGATTCGAGAGGAGAAATCAGCCCTGTTAATCCGCAATTAGTAGAAGAGCTAGAGCAAATAGCACATTTTCCTGACCACCCAGATCAGCTCTTAATTATCGGCTCCCAAATCATACCATGAGTCCGCAAAGAACTCGTAATGTTTTTAAAAGAAAATAGCGACATGTTCGCTTGGTCCCATGATGATATGCGAGGAATGAACCCAGAAGTTATCACCTACCGTCTAAGCATCGATCCACAGCACCGACCTGTTCGCCAGAAGCATCGGGCATACGACGCCATCAGGTACGCCACCATGAAAACAGGAAGTGGACAAGTTACAAAGGAACAACTGCATTTTCCCGGTAGATTATCCTAGATGGTTGTCCAATGCAGTTATGGTCTGGAAGACGGAAGACAAATGGTGGATGTGCGTCGACTTCCCCAACCTCAACAAGGCATGCTCCAAGGATAGCTTCCCTTTATCGAGAAATTGACCAGCAAGTTGACGCCATGGCAAGGCACGAGTTGCTAAGTTTCATGGACGCTTATTTTGGATATAACTAGATTCGTATGCACCCAGCCGACCCAGGAGAGCACTTCCTTTATCACCGATCGTGGCACATACTGGAATCAAGTCTTGCCTTTTGGACTTAAAAATGCGGGGGCTACCTACCAACGACTGGTGAACCGAATGTTTGCTGAGCAAATTGGCAATACCATGGAAGTTTATGTCGACGATATGCTAGTAAAAAGTATCTGGGCCGATTAGCACGTAGCCAACCTAGCCAAAACCTTTGCGATATTAAGAGAATATGGCATGAAATTGAATCCAACCAAGTGTGTGTATGGGGTTGCCTCGGATAAGTTCTTAGGTTTTATGGTCAGCCAGAGGTATTGAGGCTAACCCGGAGAAGATCCAAGCCCTTATTGGTATAACCCAACCCAGGACCCGGAAGGAGGTTCAGAGCCTCGCAGGGTGAGTGGCGGCGTTGAACAGATTCATTTCTAAAGCACTCAAGGGGAATAAGAAGATAGTGGATTGGACACCCGAATGCGCCTTGGCGTTTGAAAACTTGAAGACACACATGGAGCAAGCCCCCATAGTATCTAAACCTGAAGTTGGGGACATATTATCACTGTACCTATCTGTATCCCCCTCGGCGGTCAGCTCTGTGCTCACCAGAGACCAAGATACGATACATCATCCAGTCTATTATGTAGGAAAGGCCCTGAATTCAGATAGAGACTCGGTACCTAGAGATTGAGAAATTGGCCCTAGCCCTGATCATCTTGGCTCGAAAGATGCGTCCATATTTCCAAGCACACTCTATCATGGTCCTAACTGATCAGCCATTAAGCCATGTCTTAAGAAAACCTAAGACATCAGGTCAACTAATCAAGTGGCCGGTAAAATTAGGGGAATTTGATGTCACTTATCAGCCGCACATGGCTATGAAGGCGCAAGCCATTGCTAACTTCATCTCGGAGTTCACACCATGGCAGTCCCCCCACCCTAGCATCAATGAGGGCAGACACACCCCCCACCACCGACTCGAGCCTACCACAATGGACCCTATACATGGATGACGCGTCCAACTTGCAAGGCTGCGGTGCGGGATTGGTCCTGATCTCTCCTGGAGGGATTACGGTGGAATATGCTCTCCGATTCCAATTCCAGGCATCCAACAATGAAGTAGAATATGAGGCCCTCATCGCAAGACTCTGCCCGGTAAGAGAAGTGGGGCCTTAGCATATCAACATCAACAGTGACTCACAGCTGGTAGTTAACCAAGTCACAGAAAAGTACCAAACTCGGGTGCAGCATATGACCGCTTATGTCCAGAAATTCAAAAACCTCATCTCTTCCTTCCGATCGCATGCAATCACCCAAATTCCACGCACCAAAAATACCCAAGCGGTCATTCCAATGACCAAAGTGTGATGTCTGCATAAGTCTTTAGGGTATGTTTTGTACAAAACATTTAGTGACGTTAATATTGTGATATTCTAAAGAAGTATGGCAGAATACTTTTAATTAACGTTACCTATATAGGAGTAAATGTGGGGTCGCATTTATGAGAATTACATGGCTACATTCTCTAAAGCTCCTATGAAACCAGGATTTTTTCAAGACCAAGATGAACACAACCGCATGAACTTAAGTGTGTATAGATTTAATGCATGTGTGGCGTATTATCTTGGTTTACTACAAAATGATGAACAGTTCAAGGTTATGAATTCCAATGATTCATTAAGTAGATCTTATACGCCTACACTAGGGAAAGTTCAAGTCCAAAAGACACTTATCCTGATGTGTATTTTATCTAATTTCCTCTCCAGTTTTTTAGTTTGCATATATTTTTTAAAAACAAATTTGCATTTCAAATGTGGGGTATTGTTGGAAGTTTGAAAGCAAATGTCCCACATTGGAGAAAACAAAAGGTTCTACATGCTTTATAAGCATGAAACCTTAACACCAATTAAACAAGATTGGTGGGCTGGTGGGCTTGGTGGTGGAGGCTATACATGGTTGGCTTGCTTGATTAATAATATTTAATTAATTAAGACTTGGGCCTTGGGCTTTGGGGTCTCTGAGAAGCACACGAACGTTCGCCAGAATTCAAGGAGAATATCTTTAAAATCAAACTTCCATCTTTTGAAGTTTGATCTAGTGAGTGTTTGAATTTGTGAGAAATTGATTGAGGAAGGATTCGAAGCTGTAAGAATTTGCAAAAGAAAGTATAAGTACTTCCTAAGAAATCGATTCTGAATTTGTTAAGAGAAAACAGTTTTTTCAATTTAACTTTAATTCACAAAACTAACAAATAACATATGCAATTTCCTTAATTAAATCACACATTTGTAGCAAGAGATTACTTATAGCTTACAAACAAATTACGTGTTATTTCGTGCCATCATAAACAAATTACAAGATAGATTCTATTTGTTGAAGAAACTTATCAAGTAATTTAGGTATGATGCAATTTTGGTTATTTCTTTAGGGTTTGAGTATTTAGGTTCGGTTTTGTTATGAAAAATTTGTTGATTCTCAAAACAAAAGCAAGTTCCTGTCTAGCACAAAATAACCAAACAAAACACAATCTAAGAGAAAAAAAAAATCCTTAAATTGCAATGAACAGTGTTTCTGATGTGAACAGTATTTTATGGGTTTTTGGTCTCTGTCTTTGACCCAAAATACCTTTCCGAATAGGGAATGGCGTAACTAACAGATCAAAACCGGGTTTAAAGTTTTGCATATTTGAAAAATCAATTTAAACATGCTTTTTTCAGACTCTTTAATATTCATAGTATTTAGAAAAACATGTTTAATCTATCATCGAAATTTTAAACATAACAAAAATAATCATGGCATCAACGAATAAAGAAATCGCAATAGGCTTACTTGAAAATGATCTTAGTGTGTGTGAGTTACCATGTGCTCTGATACCAACTGTTATATTTTCTATATATGTGTCCATGATCTTTTACACAACCTGAAATACATAGAAGGCATACCTGGCGCCGTCTTCCTTGAGTATACCATCTCTAAACTCATTCAATCACAGCAACAACAACTTTGGCAAAAGACACTTACTGCTCAAGACTTCTGCTCTCTCTCAGAAATTGTTTTAACTCTCTCTTTATGATGAGATTAGGTTTTGAGAACATGTCTGACGAGAGAGGGTCTTAAGCTTATATAGGGCTAGGTCAAGTCATTTCTACTCATCACCAAGGGCCAACTTGACTAACACTCTAAGCCCATCAAGCAACGGTTCACGCAAAAGGAAATAAATAGGACCCTTTTAATTGGCTTCAAAACTTTCCTTATTTCACAAGGTTTTAGGCCTTAAGGTATATAACCTAATTTAAACTCTTATCAAACCTTATATAACTTAGTATCTAGTGCACCGATCTGAATAGGAGTATAACAAAATCCATTAAAAATTCACTTAAAACAATACACACTTGAACAACAACATCACCACTGCCACCACCACGGTCGGTGTCCAACGTATTTTCTAAAACTTCAAAACTGGTACCACATATACCAACATGTAGAATGTGAATAGAGGATGAAGTTTGATATCTTGGTTGACAGAAGCTGCCATCGAAAACATCTGAAACGGTGCCGCAATGTTTCCATAAAACGGAGGACCTTTCAGCTTCGAATGGTGATTGCGGTGCTCCAACGATGGTGACTTAAACACTAAAAACGTTCCTTGAAGGGAGAGGAACCTAACCCAATAAACCTTGCAAGGAGTAGTGTCCATAAAAGACCGAAAAATGCATCGAATGGCTCTCGACGTCAAGTTTCCAGCTGTGCAAACCATGAACTTCTCACCTTCGTTCCTATCTGTATGTTGCTCCAAAGGAGGTGATCCCAAAGTTGTTCCTTGCTGTGAGCTGAAAAAGACTTAAGAAGGAATCGTTGGAAGATAACGTGTGTGTTGATAGGAAAATCCTTTGAAATTTCAACTCTCCGACCTTTTTTTTCAATTCAATAACTCTATCACGAGTATATGTCTGAGCACCCACATGTGAAGGTTTTGAGCCAAACTCAAGTAGGTGGGTTTTGCGCCAAACCCAAGTCCTCTTACTTGACGCCCTGGGCCAAGTGCTTTGACAAGAGCATCATTCTTAATAGAGTATTTATCAGCAAATGTTGCATTCTTGTTTTCTTCTTCGATATTTTTCTGAAATGAAATAGCCAAATATTAATTTGTGAAGAAAAAGAAAGTAAATGCATGCAATCTTAAACAAGACACCTAGAGATGTTGAATTTATAGAAAATAAATTCTATAATGATTCAAGGTCTGTACAAGCAAGGGCGGAACCACACTAAGGGCTATAGTGGACTGGAGCCCAATGTGGTTTTTTAAGAAAAAAAAAAAGTAAATGTCTCTGTCATTTTACTTTTATTTATTTTTATATTACTCTATTTACTTAAGTTTACAATGTAAATAAGGAAGTACCCCCCATTTGGATTCAAATAAAAATACTAGAAAATCAAATTCCCACCAAATCAAAATATGAAAAATCGGTTTTAGTGCAAAATACGATTTAGGCTAAAAATGATGGCTCATTAAGTCAATATATACTTCATACAAAAATCCCATAAAATTAAGTTTTCATATTTGATGTGTGAGGAATAAAAGCCGCCAAAAATTATCTTGAGAAAATGATTATTCCGAAAACCCATTTTTCATACTTAGTCACTATTTTTACATAAAATAACTTTTCATGTATGATATGAATGCATGAAGGAACCTATGGTCAATCTAAGTAAAAAGCCTTAGATGTTCAATCCACTATGGTGTTAAACCCTATTTGGTTTATGTTAAAACTTATTGAAAATTAGTCTATGGAGCTATGAACTAGCTTGGTTTATATGTGTAGGAGCTTTTTTCTTCCGGCAGCAAATGGGCTTGGGCTGATGAAGTTGTCCCCTTTGTCTAGTTCGAAAATTAAGCCCCAAAATGCTTCGAAATGGCAGCAAGGCCTTAGGAAGTATTTTGGTTATCTTCACCAACCAAAATAACAGTAACTTACAGATAATTTCTTCAGATTTACAGATAAACTTTTGAGCTTGGCATGAGAGGCATATGGCATGAAAGCAAAATTATCATGGGTTTAGCACTTTAGGAGAGAGAGAGTTTTGGGTTCCTATGAAGGTCAGAGGTTCTAATGGAAGGGAAGAGAGGTTTTAAGGAGGCTTGGTGGGGAGTTTTGGGTGATTTTCGTACCTTCCGGCAGCTTGGCAGAGACTCTGCCAAAGTTTATGTCAAGCTGTCGAGAACGAGGAAGCAAAGGAAGATGGGGGTGAAGGAATTTCAAAACATTTTTCCAAAGTTCATTTGAATATTAAACATGCATTTAATCAAATTAATCGCAGCGGAAGTCTAAGGTGGTTGTTTAAATTCAAAAACAAAACTTCTTCCAAGTATATTAAGTCATGAACATTGATATGTTTTTCATAAATGAAAATTCAAGAGAAAGGATAAGATCTAATTACCCTTGAAGTAATTATATGAACCAATTTGTGTTTGGTCTTCTCTTGATGATTTCCTCTTTGTTGATCTCCTCTTTGATCTTTGATCTTTGCTCCTTGATCTTTCTCCTCCATGTGAGCCACAAAAGTATATGGCCTCTAAGTCTCCACACCAATGGAACCTTGAGATGAGAAGAAGTATCTTGGGAATACTTGGATGCTAGTGCAAGATTCTCAAGATTGGTTTCAATCTAAACCACTTTGAAAGATGAAAGTGTTTCACTCTTGAAAACTCTCTTTTTCTCTCTTTGATCTCCCAAACCCATTTGGTTGATGTTGGATTGTGTTTGTGTGTTAATGAGCTTATGGAAACAATTCTCATACATACTTACTTAAGCATTTTCGGCCAAAACCCATTGGGCTTCCAAAATTGGACTTATGACACTTAAAATCATAATATTTAGGTGTCTTAAGCCCTTGGGCTTGATACCCAACCATTTGGGCTTCCCGTTAACTATTACCGAGGCCCAAATACGTTTTTACACGTAGTAAATCATCAACATCAAATCAATCAAATTGATTTCCTCATTCTCATTTGTATTACTCAAAGTTAACCATTTAAGGTGTGCGATCCATTATGTTCTAATTAGCAAGGCAGTGGGAAAATAAAAGAACTCTTTCTAACCAACTGGAATTAAAACCCCTTTTTAATTCTTCCTTTATTTAGATCGATCACAATCAATCCTAGGACTTCCACAAGCCAAGAGTGACATCTAGCAATATATCAAGGCTACCCAAGCTAACCAGAATAGATGAAGAACCTATTCAGTTGGAATTGCAATGCAATACGATCCTTCTCTTATACAATGTTTCAAATCATATTATTAGGGTATGGATTGTTTATGTCAAACCCCTAATATGATTTACATCCTCATGTGATTCAAAAGAACATGATTAAGAATAACTTTCTAAATCAAGCTCAAAATACTTTGGCCAAAGATTTACTGAATCACATCTTGAAACATTCTCCTTCTTTATCGAAAGTAGAGATTCCTTATTGTACGTTCACATGCCCCTATGATGAATTAAGAGATCCCAACAACACTTAAGACAAATCTTTTACGGCTTGCCTTTAAGAGCTATCAAAGATCAATAACGCATCACAAGACAACCATGATGCCTCAGGTCTAAGGACTAATTTGCATTATTGCAACTATGAGTTCTCGTTTGACATATAGATAAATATTCCATACGAGAACTACGGTTGATCGCGTTCAGTGTACTCATTCACTAATGAGCACCCACATACTTGTATTAGTGTCAACTACACAAATGGTTTGAGACTAACCATCCTCCCAATTGAGAATACATAATATGTGCTAATCTTGACGGTTTATCAATGCCCATTTGATAACCTATGATTAGGAACATTTTGGGATGCTACGGTTAGAGATTAAAGGTCTCCGAATCTAATCTTCTTTAGATTACTTTATCTCTTATTTAGCATACCTTGGACATTTGTTTCTTTACACGATGTAAAAGATAACAAAATAAATTTGCCCTTTATATATCATATACGAAATGTATTCTAAGGAGATCACATCAAATGTATTGGCTCTTAGGGCACATTTCTAACAATCTCCCACTTGCACTAGAGCCACATAGCCATGTATCTCATACCCATTATCTCTGTATGTCTATCCAGTTGTGACTGTGACATAGGCTTAGTGCGTGGATCTGTTACGTTGTTTGCAGATGCCCCATCTAATGGTAACATTTTTCTATGTGTTTGGATCTCTGATGAGACCTAGGTTCCTTGGCTTGAGTTATCGCCCCATTGTTATCACACAGTAAAGGTACTTGTGACATTATGGTTAGAATCACATTTAGTTCGGTAATGAACCCTTTTATCCAAACAGATTTTATTGTAGCTTCTAAAGCGACAATGTAATCAACTTTAATTGTTCTCCAACAACTACGTGTCCATTCGAAATGAAGACGTACCCTTAGGTGGATTTGCAATTGTTGATATTAGATATATTATCCGAATTAGTAAATGCTTCCACTTGCTACTCTGATGTTCCTCCCAAATGAGGAACATGTCCTTAGTCCTTCTTAAGTATTTAAGAACATACTTGACTGCTCCCAATTGATCCAATCATGGGCTTGATTTATATCTTCTAGTTATACTCATATAACTTGATATCATGTCTTGTACATGCTATGACATATATGAGAATCCCTATTGCATATGCATAAGAGATTTTACTCAACTGCTGTATCTCATAATGAGTTTTTGGACACATGCTCTTAGAAAAGTGAAGTCCATGTCGATCCTGGAAGTAAACCTTTCTTAGACTGTTCCATATGAAATCTCCTTAGCATCTTATCAACATACAAGGATTGAGATAATCCAATTATTCTCTTAGATCTATCAGGATAAATCTTTATCTCAAGTATGTAAGATGCTTCTTTAAAATCTTTCATTAAGAATGATTTTAATGAGTCACAGCTTCACTGAAGATATCATTCCTATATCGTTTCCGATAAGTAGTATGTTATCTACATACATCACTAGGAATACTACTAAACTCCCACTGACCTTTTGTACACTCATTGGTCATCCATGTTTTGTATAAAGTCAAACGATTTGACAACTTCATCAAATAGGATGTTTCAACTCCAAGAACCTTGCATCAACCCATAAATGGATCAATGTGGTTTGCATACCTTATGCTTATCAACTTCATAAATGAAGCCTTCAAGTTGATCTATATATAGTTCTTCCTGAAGGTGGCCATTCAGAAAATCCGTCTTCACATCCATTTTGACAAATCTCATAATCATGGTATGCAGCTATTGCAAGCCAAATCCGAATAGATTTTGTCATAGTGACAAGAGAGAAGGTTTCTTCATAGTCAATCCTTTCTCTCTGCTTGTAGCCCTTTGCTACTAGCCTTGCTTGTAGGTTTCTACTATCCCATCTGAGCCTATCTTCCTCTTAAAGATCCATTTATTCCCTATTGGAACAATACCAGGAGGAGGATCAACTAAAGTCTAGACTTTGTTGGTATACGTAGAATCCATTTCGGATTTCATGGCTCCAAGCCATTTCTATGAGTCAATGTCTGACATTGCCTCATTGTAGTTCGAAAGGTGTTCGATATCCTTACATTCACTTAGGAGATTTAACTCTCCTTTGTTGTCGTGAAGGAAACCATAATACCTTTTAGGTATTCTGCTAACCCTTCTTGAACTACGTGGAGTCTGTGTTACAACAGGTTTGTGGATCTGGGATTTCACTTAGTTCAGTGTTGGTTTCTAGCTCATTGGACAATTCCTTGAGTTCTATCTCATGTCCCCATTTTCCCATCAAGAGTGTATTCTCCTTTTAGGAAGGTAGCTGACCTTGCGACAAACAACTTTTGCTTGTTGATGTGATAGAAGTAATATCTCATAGTTTCCTTGAGATACCCTATAAATCTACACTTCACTAACCTTGCATTTAGTTTATCCACATCTTGCCCTTACATATGCTGGACAACCCCAAATCTTGATCTAATCAAGACTTGGTTTCTTCCCAAATCACATTTCAAATGGAGTTTGTGGAACGGATTTTGGAAGACACTCTATTTAACAATTTCAAGTTCATATCCCTAAAAAAGGATATAGGTAAATTAGTACAGCTCATGGAACTCATTTTAGAAACTCCATTATGTTGTGGAATTCCTGGTGGAGTCCATCGTGATAAGATGTCATGTTCCTTGAGGTAATCAAGAAACTCTGTGCTTAAGTATTCACATCCTCGATCGAATCTAAGGATTTTAATACTCTTGCCTGTTTGGTTTTCAACTTCATTTCTGAATTCCTGAAATTTTTCAAAATTCAGATTTATGCTTCATTAAGTATAAATACCCGAACCGTGAATAATCATCGATAAAGGTAATGAAGTATGAATAATCGCCCTCTGTGTTTGTAGACAAAGGTCCACAAACATCTAAGTAGATAAATTCCAACAGTTTTGTAACTCTTTCTCCTTTACCAGTGAAAGAAGACTTGGTCATTTTGCCATGTAGACAAGATTCACAAGTAGGCATAGGAACATGATCAAGTGATCCAAAAGGTTCCATCGTTTGCCATCCGGTAAATTCTATCTTGGCTAATGCCTCCAAGTTTAAGGTGTCACAACTTAGTTGCGGTATCCACATCTCTAGGCCTCTCAGGTCTAGTTGCATCTTTATCCATATACAGTTAATGCTACCATTCATTTCTAAAATGAAAAGAGACCATCAATCAAAATTGCATAAGCAACAATTTGATTGATATGTGAAATAGAACAAAGCATTTTGTCAAACAAAACATCAAATCCATTTCTTAAAATATAGAGACGGATATTAAGTTCTTTACACATCCAGAAATGAAATAACAATTATTTCAAATTTAGGTCTTCTTCGGATGGTAGTTTGAGATGTTAGGTGCCTATTGCATTGGCAACTACATTAGTGCTATTTCCCACGGTTAGCACCATTTCTCATTTTCCAAGTTTTCTACTCCCACTAGTCCATGCACACAATTGCATATATGTTGACTAGCTCCTGAATCAACTATTCAGTTTAAAAGCTTTAACTGTAATTACTAATTTTAGAACAAGAGAGTGACCTTCTGAAGGTTTTTCTCTTGAGGCTTGCAAGACATCTCTTGCAATTCCTCTTCCAATGTCCATCCTTGTCACAGTGAAAACAAGTACCTTTCAGTTACTTGTCTTTCTTTTGTATTCTTTCTTCCTTGGGTTTTTAGAAAATCTTTCTTCTTATTTCCTTTATCCTTACCTTTTGTTTGGATTTGAAAAAAGAAGAACCCTTCTAAAATTTGCAACTATCCTCTTAACCCTTTATCTTTCGAGATATTCATTTAAGCTACTATAGCTATATTGAGTAGCTCATATAGGGTATCATTCATCTTTCCCATATTATAGTTCATAACATATTGGGATTAACTAATGATAGGGATGAAAGAAAGAATCTTGTTGAACTTCAATATCAAAGAAAAATCCATATTTTCCAATATCTTAAGTAATTATATTACTTTGAGATCATGTTGATTAACCGGAACCCACTTACCATTCTTGCCATAACAAGTTCACATATGGTAATGTAAGCTAGGAGTAGCTTCACCTTTTCATGGATGCCAACATGTAACTTTTACCTTAGTTGTCATCTAACACATGCTTCTTATAAGCCTTTGTCTCCTCCTCAATGGCATATGGACCAAGAGGGGTATGTGGTGGGGTTTTTCTTATACACAACAAATCTCATCCAATTATAAGACAACTTGGTGTTTGTGCAATCAAACTGGATAGTTCATGTCATCTTGGACGTTTGAGTCAAGTATCTTTGAGATTGGGTTTGTGATGGTTAATTTGAAATTCTGCAAAACGTAAATAGATTTTAATTTAGATTAATCTTCTACCAAGGACTTAGGGTCTTTAAGTCATGATGGTAGCTCCCACTATTTTTGGCAAATTTCATATCCCTCCTGAAATTCCGAGAGTTTCCGTTGAAACTCTTAGTGGGGATGGGAGTCTCACTTTCACATAGTTTTCATCAACCTAACAGTTTGTTGGATTGCTATGATACTAATGAGAGGATACTCTTATCCAATCACATCATTAATGTGAATACCCATCACTATGGCCTCTAGAGAACTAGACATCAACCTAACAGTTTGTTGGTTTTCGTTCGTCTTAGTTAAGTTATTCCCACCATGCTTGTGGGTATAGGGTTTCAAGTATGACCTCAACCTAACAGTTTGTTGGCCACACTCGTTATCTATCTGCACTACATCAAGTATGTGTAATAGGCTTCCCTTGGATGGTTACAAGTACTGGATGTTGCCTCACTGAGGTCCAACAAGGTGTAAATGTGCCACCCAATAAGAGACTACCACGGTGGAAGGCCACAAAATAGCATTCAAAGTGTCATTTCGCTTATCAACTTAATATTGCTTTGAGGGTAGTTAAATTGGTCTCATTTTAATCCTATTAAAATTACTTATCTAATCTCATTAAATGGTTCAGGGTTTAGGGTAGTGCAATATATTAGTAGCACATAATACTCCCACTAAATGTTTTAGAAACCATTTGCTTGAGATAGTGGAAATACATGATACTACTAATTGATTAATTATCATCATTACCGAACATTCCAATTGCATTGGGCTTGTAGGATGATTATGGACTTTCTTGTTGATCCAACACGAGCCACCATGTTGGATCATGGTCTTGGATGGTGATTGTTAAGCTCATAATTTCATACATATACATGCTCTATTTACTTAGTTCTTTTGCTTAGTTTCCTATAATTCTGAGTTATTTACCTCTCTTTGTGTGTTTTGTAGGCCAAGAGAGCAAAAGAGCATAATTCATGCAATTCAAGCATGTTAAGGCCTCATTTGGATGCATGGAATACACTTGAGGCATTTGAAGCAAAATGGTGCAAAAACGTGCAAAAACTGGAGCCTGAGTTAGAAGTTCATTTTGGACTTATCTTCTTCATCCGAACTTGGATTGGGCCAATACTTGTGTGGTTGGATCAATGACATTCTGAACTTCAAAATGGACATCTTAAAGTCATCATTTGATTCAGTCCAACCCAATTCGTGAGCCCATGGAAATACACATCATGCTGAGAGGAAGATGAGCTCATTGCATGCTTGGTCATGATGAGCTAGGCATGAGCTATTGGTTTCTGAATGGAAGCTTGGTCATGCTGACATGAGGATGAGCTAGGGCTGCTAGTGGGATTTAGTGGAGCAACCATTTCTGATTTTCTAATGCAAGTGTTGAGTCCATTAGCCATATTCAATTCAGATTTCCCACTCCCATCTCCCTATAAATACCACTTCCATTCCACATTCAACAAACATCCTGAGATCCATCATTTACATTTCCATTGTACACAAAGAGAGGGAAAGTTGAGAGTCACAAAGGGAGAGAAGGGAGAAGGCAGCAGCTGGGAGGCTTTGGCCTCCTGGCAGCCATGGAGATGATTCTTTTCCATCTCTAGCATGCTGTCCTTATCTTCTTCTCCTCCCTTTGTCTTTTATTTTCTTGTTGTATTTTCTTTGTTTTACTTTGTTTTCTGTTATTAATTGTAATAAACATCTTGCTAATCTTGTATCATGGTTTGAGTTTATAAAGTTTGATTTCATTCATGAATTCTTCTTCACTATTTTAATGGAGCTGTTTTTGCATCCTTTGATTGATCACCTGAGGTTTCATGCATTTTGCTCTTGTTGGGAAGGTTTGGGGATCATCTTCATTCCATCCATTAGCAACTCACGTGATTTGGTTTCTAGGTCTCCTAATGTAAACACCATGCTTGGGGTCCTTGTGATGTTCAATACAATTTGATCCAAACACCATGGACTTATTTGTGAGCATCTTCATGAGTGAATCAATTTGTTTACTTGCTGCCATAACATGATTAGAACAATTAGGGTGGATTCTAAAACCTCACCATCTTGTCTTAGTTCTTTTCTTTCTTCCTGTTTTGTTTCTTTTGTTTCCATTTCTGTTTTGTGTAGGAAAACTGAGTTGGATCATTCAATCACCAATCCCTGTGGAATCGACCTCGCACTTACATATGCTAAACTACCAACGGCTCGTGCACTTGCGAGTATCACAACTTGATGATGCAGCTGAATCCATTTTGGTGCAGCTGAATCTACGCAACAAGTTTTTGGCGCCGTTGCCGGGGATCGGTAACATTGCTTGATTCTATTTGGTTTTCCTACTTTTTATTTATTTTTAACTTTTTTATAACTGGACAGTTTCATGTTTTAAAGTTAATGAGGTTAATTGATAAGTTGTGTTTGTAGTCCAACAGACAAGGACAATTGCCTGACAAGCAAGAGAACTGGGTTTGAGTCCCAGCTTACACAACACAAAACAACACAAAAAAAAGGTTCAAGTAGCATGTTGATTATTTCTAGTTTCTGGTTTCATTCACTTGCTCTTAATTAAATATCTTGTTCAAGTTTACATAAACACCATATGATTCTTGGACTGATTAGTGAATGGATGGGTAGATATTGAAGACAAACACCATGTTTAAATTCTACTTGGTTCTTTATTGTTCTTCTTGTTCTTAATGGGTTTGGAATTTGTGTTTAGACTAAACACCATAGCTAAATGCTTTTTCTGAATACTTGATTAAAACCACACACCATATGGATAATCATATTTGAGAAAGAACGAACTCCATAAGCTAGTTTGATTTACTTTGATGCTTGTTACTTTGAAGCATGGAATTAGATGTTTGTGGTGAAGTTGAATCCCTAATCTTGATGTTTTAGTTTAGTTTATCATTTTCATTTAAGTTATGGTTTCCTAAGCCAACAAATCTGAAAATCTGTTTCAAGTCTCCTTATCTTTGTTTAAGCATTTCTGAAGTAGCTCAATAAGAAAGAGGGAAAGAGAGGAGACAACCCAATCCATAGAAACATGGAGTATGGAGTAGCGGAGAAGTCGACCTCCAGCTGCTATGGCCAACCACGCTCCAGCTATCACTTCAAAGGGAAGCATTCCGATCATATCTCTTTCATTTGTATAATAACTGCTACTCATTCTTAGTTGTGTCTTATATTCTGTTTTGTTTTTGTTACGGTTTTCTTGTCCTTGATGTGGGAGAAACATGATGAGCAGCTGACCCAAATACTCAAAGAAGAACATGTGCTGCCATACTATGTGCATTACCCCTCTCATTGTCTTCAAGGGGAAGTTCTAAACTCTATTTATTTTTATTTCTTTCATTTCATTTCTGTACCCTGGATTTGATGTGCATTGCATGCTTTACATGGATTCAAACATTGAGGGCAATGCTTCATTTAAGTTTGGGGGTGCTGGAAATTTTTTTTAGTTGCTGGAAAGTTTTTTTTAGTTTTTGTGTTAGTGTTTGAAAACGTAGGCTTCTTCATTGCTACAAAAATTTTATTTTCTGCTTCTGTTTTGAAAGTTTGGTCCGCGTTGTGTTCTTAATTTTTTCATGCGGAATCCAACGGCATAAAGAACGTTAAAATTGACCAAGTGGTTTGAAAGTTACATGTCAAAACAGATTATATGTTGAAATTGAGCAAAACAGCAATTTGAAACCTCACGTTTTTCTTTTTCTGTTTCTTTTCTTTGAGTCATTTTCAGTTTTCCTTCCTTCACCAATGATAAATCATGACTCTAACTTCTAATATGTCTCTTAGGAATTTGATAAGCATTGTGTTAGGTCTGAATCTTATTCTTTTGCTAGCTAAGTCTTACATAATTATGCTTGAGCTTTCTATGCACCTTAGCCATGATTATACAACTCTTGCATGTCTTACCCAATTGTATGCATTTTTGCTTGTGTGATTCACTGGAATGTTAAGTTATAACTAAGATATGATTTAGGCCATCTTTGTTAAGCCTCTTTCTTTTTCCTCCATCAACCCATACAATATATATTCCAATGTAAACCCTTTTGTGCTCAAACACTTAGCCATTTCTTTCCTATCACCTTATCATCCATTAAACATCCTATCATCTAGGGGACATGTAGAGTATGATTGTATTTGAGATTGTAATGGATTCAAGGCAATAAATGAGCTATAAAAAAAAATCAAAAGAAAAAGAGAAAAGAAGTGTGGCCAATGTAGTCACGACCCTAGGGTGATATAAGGAGAAATCAAGGTGTTCTAGGGTGAAGAGCCGCAAAATTGGGCCAACTATTATACAAAGTGTGTAAATGTCAAATTCAAATTGTGAAGTGATTCAATTGCAAAATCTGGTGTTGTGAGCTCTTCAATTTATGTGCCTTACATTTCAAATGTCAATGATCTTGTTTACATGTCATGCTCTACTTTGTTCTTTAGACCTTGTGTTTCTATATCCATTCCTTTTCTAACCATTACATTACATCCATGAGTAAAGTCCTATTGATTTTGGTTTAGCTTGGCAAACTTGTGTTCATTCTTGCAGGAATTCATATCGTTGTTTGAGAAGCATGAGTTGTATCTTCATGGCTATTTCACACACACACCTTGAGCATGATTTTTGTGAGATTGTGGTAGCACTTGAATAATGTTTAGAACTTCCTTAGTGCTTGTTTTGTTCCTTGTTGAGACATCTCTATGAAGTTTAAAATTTCTGTTCAGTTGGAAGGTTAACGTTTTTGTTTTTGTTTTGTTTTTGTTTTTTGTTTTGTTTAGACTAACAAATCTATTAAGTTTTTGACTACTTTGTTTTGAAGAGTCAGTAAAACGTTTGTGGGTATTGATCTGTTAAACCCTCAGGAGACACAACTCCTCCTACTAGGGATGCCTAGAGGTTTAAAGGCTTGTTGCATACGCTCAATGCAATCGAGTTACCTACGAGAGTGGTCTAGTTAACTTCTTATTTTGTTTTGTTTTTCTTCGTTTTCCTTTTGTTTTGCTCGAGGACTAGCAAAATCTAAGTTTGGGGGTGTGTTAAGCTCATAATTTCATACATATACATGCTCTATTTACTTAGTTCTTTTGCTTAGTTTCCTATAATTCTGAGTTATTTACCTCTCTTTGTGTGTTTTGTAGGCCAAGAGAGCAAAAGAGCATAATTCATGCAATTCAAGCATGTTAAGGCCTCATTTGGATGCATGGAATACACTTGAGGCATTTGAAGCAAAATGGTGCAAAAACGTGCAAAAACTGGAGCCTGAGTTAGAAGTTCATTTTGGACTTATCTTCTTCATCCGAACTTGGATTGGGCCAATACTTGTGTGGTTGGATCAATGACATTCTGAACTTCAAAATGGACATCTTAAAGTCATCATTTGATTCAGTCCAACCCAATTCGTGAGCCCATGGAAATACACATCATGCTGACAGGGAAGATGAGCTCATTGCATGCTTGGTCATGATGAGCTAGGCATGAGCTATTGGTTTCTGAATGGAAGCTTGGTCATGCTGACATGAGGATGAGCTAGGGCTGCTAGTGGGATTTAGTGGAGCAACCATTTCTGATTTTCTAATGCAAGTGTTGAGTCCATTAGCCATATTCAATTCAGATTTCCCACTCCCATCTCCCTATAAATACCACTTCCATTCCACATTCAACAAACATCCTGAGATCCATCATTTACATTTCCATTGTACACAAAGAGAGGGAAAGTTGAGAGTCACAAAGGGAGAGAAGGGAGAAGGCAGCAGCTGGGAGGCTTTGGCCTCCTGGCAGCCATGGAGATGATTCTTTTCCATCTCTAGCATGCTGTCCTTATCTTCTTCTCCTCCCTTTGTCTTTTATTTTCTTGTTGTATTTTCTTTGTTTTACTTTGTTTTCTGTTATTAATTGTAATAAACATCTTGCTAATCTTGTATCATGGTTTGAGTTTATAAAGTTTGATTTCATTCATGAATTCTTCTTCACTATTTTAATGGAGCTGTTTTTGCATCCTTTGATTGATCACCTGAGGTTTCATGCATTTTGCTCTTGTTGGGAAGGTTTGGGGATCATCTTCATTCCATCCATTAGCAACTCACGTGATTTGGTTTCTAGGTCTCCTAATGTAAACACCATGCTTGGGGTCCTTGTGATGTTCAATACAATTTGATCCAAACACCATGGACTTATTTGTGAGCATCTTCATGAGTGAATCAATTTGTTTACTTGCTGCCATAACATGATTAGAACAATTAGGGTGGATTCTAAAACCTCACCATCTTGTCTTAGTTCTTTTCTTTCTTCCTGTTTTGTTTCTTTTGTTTCCATTTCTGTTTTGTGTAGGAAAACTGAGTTGGATCATTCAATCACCAATCCCTGTGGAATCGACCTCGCACTTACATATGCTAAACTACCAACGGCTCGTGCACTTGCGAGTATCACAACTTGATGATGCAGCTGAATCCATTTTGGTGCAGCTGAATCTACGCAACAGTGATTCATTTTAATTACGCGCGCATAAAAATAAATTAGGCATGAAAGCCATTTCATTATTACATAGCCAAATAAATTAGGCATGAAAGCCATTTCATTATTACATAGCCAATCAAAATCGAATACATATCCAATAAGCGGTCAATCTCATAGCTCAATTGTTTGGTCTAAGTCCATAACCATCATTTAATTATTTAAACGCTTTAAACAATTAAACTAGCAATGTAAATACATGCTCTTGGGTTGCATACATATATATGGGTTTAATTCAAGTGGTAACCATATTCAAATAAAATAAATTTACCATGGAGTGAAAACATTTTACTACAATAGTAAATGTAATTGTAGAAACCTTTTAGGCATAGTTACACTTATCATATATTGCAACTATATCCAAAACTATTCAACAATTAATAATGGATCCAAAGTTGATCCACTAGGGTGTGGGATTAAAGCATGCATTTGTATAATACAAAGTGGTGATCATAATTTTTTCAACTAAGTGAATAATCATGAATGTGACTAGGTAGGCCAACCACACTCACCAAAGTAATCAAAATTAATTTTAGTGTGGTAGGTAAAGAATTAGTGATATGAATAAATTGATCAACTTTTGCATTTTATATCAAATCACCATAATTTACATCAAGATAGCCCCACACACTCACCAAAGTAATCTTATTAATTTTAGTGTGGTGGGTAAATGTTTATTGAGTGGAAACATTTTTGAAAAACTTTTAATTTTATAATAAAACATCATCATCATCTTTTGACCTATTTTGGTGGAAAATTCCACTAAACACAATCATCAAAATTAGCCACCTAACTTATGGATCAAAAAGATCCAATCACAAGAACATCAAGAACACCAAGAACATGCATATGAACTTATATGAATGTTCATGCTATTTCCGGAAAAATCCATATTCCATTTTAACTATCTCATGCTCTTAATATCATATATTTCATGAAGTTAAAATCATGTGAGTTTTAATGCAACTATGCTCTAATATTCATATACATATATGAACACAAAGAGAGCATCAATCATCAAAACACAAATCCGGAAATTCAAAATCCCAAACAACCCATTTCACTCCATTAGATTTTTATTCAATCATATCAAAATAAATCAAGTATAACTATTATACTTTTAAATGAATTCACAACCCATATATGCATCTCTAAACCCCAAAACATATCAAGTTCATGACCTATGGCTCTGATACCAATTGAAGGAATTTCAAAACATTTTTCCAAAGTTTATTTGAATATTAAACATGCATTTAATCAAATTAATCGCAGCGGAAGTCTAAGGTGGTTGTTTAAATTCAAAAACAAAACTTCTTCCAAGTATCTTAAGCCATGAACATTGATATGTTTTTCATAAATGAAAATTCAAGAGAAAGGATAAGATCTAATTACCCTTGAAGCAATTATATGAACCAATTTGTGTTTGGTCTTCTCTTGATGATTTCCTCTTTGTTGATCTCCTCTTTGATCTTTGATCTTTGCTCCTTGATCTTTCTCCTCCATGTGAGCCACAAAATTATATGGCCTCTAAGTCTCCACACCAATGGAACCTTGAGATGAGAAGAAGTATTTGAGAATACTTGGATGCTAGTGCAAGATTCTCAAGATTGGTTTCAATCTAAACCACTTTGAAAGATGAAAGTGTTTCACTCTTGAAAACTCTCTTTTTCTCTCTTTCTCCTCCCAAACCCATTTGGTTGATGTTGGATTGTGTTTGTGTGTTAATGAGCTTATGGAAACAATTCCCATACATACTTACTTAAGCATTTTCGGCCAAAACCCATTGGGCTTCCAAAATTGGGCTTATGACACTTAAATCATAATATTTAGGTGTCTTAAGCCCTTGGGCTTGATACCCAACCATTTGGGCTTCCCGTTAACTATTACCGAGGCCCAAATACGTTTTTACACGTAGTAAATCATCAACATCAAATCAATCAAATTGATTTCCTCATTCTCATTTGTATTACTCAAAGTTAACCATTTAAGGTGTGCGATCCATTATGTTCTAATTAGCAAGGCAGTGGGAAAATATAAGAACTCTTTCTAACCAACTGGAATTAAAACCCCTTTTTAATTCTTCCTTTATTTAGATCGATCACAATCAATCCTAGGACTTCCACAAGCCAAGAGTGACATCTAGCAATATATCAAGGCTACCCAAGCTAACCAGAATAGATGAAGAACCTATTCAGTTGGAATTGCAATGCAATACGATCCTTCTCTTATACAATGTTTCAAATCATATTATTAGGGTATGGATTGTTTATGTCAAACCCCTAATATGATTTACATCCTCATGTGATTCAAAAGAACATGATTAAGAACAACTTTCTAAATCAAGCTCAAAATACTTTGGCCAAAGATTTACTGAATCACATCTTGAAACATTCTCCTTCTTTATCGAAAGTAGAGATTCCTTATTGTACGTTCACATGCCCCTATGATGAATTAAGAGATCCCAACAACACTTAAGACAAATCTTTTACGGCTTGCCTTTAAGAGCTATCAAAGATCAATAGCGCATCACAAGACAACCATGATGCCTCAGGTCTAAGGACTAATTTCCATTATTGCAACTATGAGTTCTCGTTTGACATATAGATAAATATTCCATACGAGAACTACGGTTGATTGCGTTCAGTGTACTCATTCACTAATGAGTACCCACATACTTGTATTAGTGTCAACTACACAAATAGTTTGAGACTAACCATCCTCCTAATTGAGCATACATAATATGTGCTAATCTTGACGGTTTATCAATGCCCATTTGATAACCTATAATTAGGAACATTTTGGGATGCTACGGTTAGAGATTAAAGGTCTCCGAATCTAATCTTCTTTAGATTACTTTATCTCTTATTTAGCATACCTTGGACATTTGTTTCTTTACACGATGTAAAAGATAACAAAATAAATTTGCCCTTTATATATCATATACGGAATGTATTCTAAGGAGATCACATCAAATGTATTGGCTCTTAGGGCACATTTCTAACAGGGGGGAGAATAGCACGAAAATTGCTGGGTTTGCAAGTGAGAGAGAAAGCTTGCTCTCTGAAGGCTGTGGGTTGTGTTGTGTTGGGTAGAAGAGGCCCTATTTATAGTTGCTGGGGTTTGTTCTTCTCCAAGAAACCCTAATGGTTTCTTCCCAACTTAGCTAAGCTTTCTTCTTCCTTTCTTCTCCTCCTTCTTGACTTACCTCATGGTGGCAAAGTCAACTTTACCCAATCCCACAAAATCAGAGATTTTGGGTGCTCCAAGCTTCTTTCAGCGGCTACCTCAGAAGGGAGCTTCCCCTTTTCACCCATCTTCCTTCTCCTCTTTCTTCCTCTTTTCATGGCCAAATCCGATGAAGGAAAGGAAGTGGGTGCGCTTGCTGGTCTAAGGGATCGCATCCTCCCTTGCGTGCTAATATCCCTTGGTCCCTTGAAGGATTTTTGCTTGGAACTTGCTCCCAAGCCTCCCAGCATCCCCTCACATGTGAATTTTTTTGACCTTTCGTGGCTTTCTCCTTCAGCCAAGTGCTGAAGGCATTGGATTCCTTTCATTCAAATGGTATGGGCCTTTTAATATAGAAAACCAAGCTACTTAATAAGTGGGCTAAATTCACCAAATATTTGGGCTTTTATGGGCTATCTAAAGTAATGGATTATTTTGATTGGGCTACCCTAGTTGAGGTAATGGGCTATTTCCTCTCTTGTGCTTACCCACATTTGGGCCTAAGAAATGAGTTTGAGTCCCGAGGCCCCCAACCGACCCGAGACTTCCATTCCTTGACTCATCAATGGGTCCCATGACAATTCGTTAACATCCATACCACAATCCCACTCAAGCAAGCCCCGGGCATTTGAGTGGCTTGGGTCCACTTAAGCTTGCAATGCAATTGGGTGTGAGATAATGATTTCCCACTCGGCATGGCATGTTGCTTGGCATGCTTTTAATTATGACGCTTGATAAGATAATTAGCATGGATTCGCAGAGCTAAATGCATTTTTATAATTTTAGTCTCAGTTTCTAGCATGATGGATTTTTTATTTGGCATGGCATGCGAAGTATAACTCGTGCGCGGCAGATTTTTGTGTGCTCCAAATCGAGTCTTATCTCAATAATATATCGCTTTGGGCTATGAATATATCCTGGCCCAACCATGGATTTTTTGGGCCTCAACAATATGATTTAATGTTTATTTTTATTTCTAGAAAGACTAGAAATTGTAAGTACCAAAAAACAAATAAATAAATTTTAAGCTAATAACTTTAGCTAGCCCACTCGTTAAACAATTCCTGGTTCCGCCCTTGTGTACAAGGAAATGATCAAGTGCCTTTAACTTCTATGGATACTAGTTCGTCTCAAAGAGAGAAAAGAAAACAGCCTCAAACTGTTCCTGAACCTAGAAAAATTCAAAGAATAAGAAAAGAACAGACTCTAGGTCCAAATTTTATTTCATCTTAATCTATTGTATTTTTAGTAGGGACGAGAGAAGGGTTCGTGTCTCAAATATTTGCGCGACGAAATTTTATTCATCGCATTCCCTTTAGAGAGACGAAAACGTTCGTCGCACAAACATAAAATATATTGTTTTACAATTTAGTTTTACAGTTTTGTACTTTGTAAAAAGTGAGCTTGCGCGACGATTTTGTAAAAAGTGAGTTTGTGCGCAAAATAAAATATATTTTAATTAAATCAAATCATTTTTTTTTGTTTTTGTAAAAAACAAAATTGGTGTTTTTTTGGTAATAAAATGAAATTACAATAAAACAAATGTAATGAAGAGAAATTTTTTTTTTTATAACATAATATAAATTTATAGTACAATAGAAATGTTTAAAATGTAAGCAAGTAAAAAACTAATCAAACAATGTTGCAAAATCTACTTGGTCGTCTGGCAAATGCGGCTCGGAGGTCTGGACATTGTCGACAGGGGCAGCGGTGTGGTGGCCATGCTCGGGTTGGATGGGCTCAGAGGTCGACGAGGGACTGTAGAAACTGTGACATCTAGGACACCTGGGTTTCAAGCTGGGCCACGTGCCTTTGCTGTCAAAGCACTATTTGACTGCGACGATGAAGGGGTCTAGGTTCCCGCCGCCGAGCATTCCCCATCCCTCGACAGTATGTCCCTGGCCACCTCCCGAGAGTCTGATCCAAGGTTTCCGTCAAGATCTGAAACCCTGCATCCTGTGGAAGAGCCACGAACTTGAGCGGCGTATTGGGAGGAAGCTGAGAGGCGGACTCCTGAAGAACCAATTGGCTCTTCTCCATCATCGTCGTCGTCTGTTTAACATAACATAAAATATTAATTAAAACATTCATATAATAACCATAAAACTTGAATGCGTAAGATAATAATTAAAATGAAAGACTACTTACATGAAGGGACTTGGCCAACTCATTCCCAGGTCGAACATAAACATCGCCAAAGACGTCAATCTCAGGGAATTTAGACCCCCCCTGAATTGAACAAGAGAAGAAAAATATTAGTACGAAAAAAAACAAATTAATACATGTCAAAATCTTAGGGCATAAGTGTCAAAATCCATCTTGTCATCGCGCCCCATTTTGGCGCGTTTTTCTTATGCGACGACAGGTCATATGTTGTCGCGCAAGATCCATCTTGTCGTCGCGCCTTTCTTATGCAACGACAGGTTGTGTCGTCGCAAGAGTCGATGCGTGACAACAGGTACCGTCGCACAAATATTTGTCGCGTAAGTTTTGGGCACCAAATACAATGAACCCGCGTTTTTCTTCCTGCGCTTTGTTTGCGCGACGTATTATTTTGACAGATCAACATCTTGGTTCAGGGCACTCTGTTGGGACAAAAGATTAGTTAACGACAGCTGCATGGAAGCCGCGAAAGTGGACCAAATTACAGCTTAATTAAGAAGAGTCTAATGCATATATGGATGCCAACCAAACTGAACGAACAACCAACAAATTAAGAAGAGGTTACAGCTAGTTTAGGCGCAACTAATTAACTAATTAATCCCTCAATCTCGAAACTTTGATTTCTATTCATTCCTCTTTAATTTGTGTTGTGTGATAACAATCACTTTTCTTTTCTAGTTTCATTGTCATAGTCTTTGTCTTTGTCTTTGATGAGAATGGTGTTTCTAGCGATTTGGACGTCATCCAAGACAAAAGAAAGACGTCCTGAGGTAGCTAGGGAGGAAACCCAGAATTCCTATTATCTAATTTGTAAATAGAGTTTGTAGCTCAAGTAGGTAAGAGCAGTTACTTTTGCATTTGAGGTCCTTTGTTCGAATCCCTCAATTCTTTAATATTGCTTTTATTAAAAAGAATTGTCAATACAAGTATCGTACGTAATGGATGATGCGCTACGGGACAATAATGGCGGGGTAGTAGAAGCAGACTTTACAAGGGTATGTTATAATAAAACGATAACACACGTGACTGGGATGTGGAAGGCTGAGAATGCCTTGCTTTCAACTCTTCCTCTCTTCTTCACCCAACTAGGTCTCATTATGTTTATATGCCACTTTCTCAAGCTTCTCCTTACACCTTTGCACCAACCTCGCATCGTTGCTTACACTATTGTAAGTAATCTGTAATTCTATTCTATATCTCTATGCTCTACATAATATTGATATTTTTATTATGACAAAGACAAATAGTAATACATTGGCATGCATGCATGCACATTGCAGGGTGGCATAATTTTGGGTCCATCTTTTATCCTGAAAACCCAGTTCTCTCGCAAATACCTATTTCCAGTCAAAAGCACGTTGACCATAGAGACAATGGCCAACTTGGGGTTGATTTACTACATGTTCCTCCAGGGCTTAGTGGTCGATTTCAAGCCAATTTTGCAGGCCAGGAAAAAAGTTTGGAGCATTGCCACTGCTGGAATTCTAGTTCCCCTCCCTCTTGGCTATCTCCTCCACAAAACCCTAGCACCCAACGCCCACCCACTAAAGGCTACTACTTATGGTCCTTTCTTCTGGGGAACCACCCTTGCCACCACCAACTTCTCTGAACTTGCCCAAGTACTTGCCGATGCCAAGCTCCTCCAAAGCGACGTTGGCAGGACTGCCCTCTCCGTAAGCATCATCAACGACCTTGTCTCTTGGGTTCTTCTTGTCATCACAGTGGCCACAGTCAGCGATGGCAAACTTTACACAGTGTTGTCCACCTTCACATTGATCATTTTCTGTGTATACGGGCTTCGTCCGTTGGTGTCATGGATGGTTTGCAACACGAGCTTTTTCAACGAAAAGTATGACATGGACAACCAAATATGCTTCATCATGGCGGGGGTTCTGCTGTTTGGGTTCATTAGTGATGCGTTCGGGTCACAGTCCATTCTTGGGGCCTTCATGTTGGGAGCCATTTTGCCCAAGGGAGAGCTCAAAACTGTAATCACCGAAAAGGTTGAGGACTTTGTGTCAAAAGTCTTGCTGCCCCTCTTCTTTTTGATTCTTGGGATGAGAACGCATGTCGATATTGTCTTTCGCAGTGCAAGCATTCTAATTGTCATGTCAATTGTTGCCCTGGCTTTCCTCGCTAAATTTGTTGTGACTTTCGTCGCTGCCATCGTCAACAAAATGCCAGTGAGGGACAGTTTGGCTTTTGGACTAGTCATGAACGCCAAAGGCCTGCTGGCTACAATAATCCTCAATTCTGGGCGGGACTTACATGTATGTATATACTATTTCGTTATTGCATGCGCGCGCGCACACACACACACAATATGGCCAAATGCATGCCTTCTAGGCTTAGTGTTGGGTTTAAGTAATACTATATTCAAGTTATGTAAGTATACTGTATTTTAGGAACATAAAAATTGAAGGTTAGGTTAGACAGCTAGTAATTAATGGGAGGTAGACAGCTAGATTCTTATTTATTTATTTTGTACCATATTTGAGTATCACATGAGTGGTTTTCCCTTTTAGAAATTTTGTTTCCAATATTTTTTTTAATTTTCCTTTTGGTAATAGGTCTTTTTGTTTATTAAGGTTATGTTTAAGGCTTTTGTTTTATTGATAGGGGTCCTATTTTTGTTTTGCTTCTTTTTAAAAGAAAAATTATGTATATTACTGAATAACCAATAATGCTATTTGTATTACATTTATTGACCATTTTGCTGACTACTTCAATATGTGGAACCTACATGTATTAGAGAGGTGGTTAGTAATATGGTCAGTGAATGTCGTTCAATGGTATTACCAAGTGTTCCCCTAAACAAAGTACAAATAAATTACATCTAAGAAATATATATCTTAAAACTATGTGTTAAATTCCTGATATTTTATATTGTTTTAATTGGCAAATATATATAAATGCAGGTTTTGGACCACAATACTTTTTCAGTAATGATTCTTGCAATTGTGATAATGACGGCAGCGGTTGGACCCATTTTGGCTTTGATTTACAAGTCGAATGGGCCATCTAAGCAGCACACACACAGAAGCATAAGAAGCATACAATCCAACTCAGAGTTTCGAATCCTTACTTGCGTCCATTCAACAAGCAATGTTTTAAGCATCATCAATCTCTTAGAGGCTTCCAATCACACCAAACAATCCCCGATGTTCGTCTTTGCGGTCCATCTGGTGGAGCTCAGTGGCCGTGCTTCGGCCATGCTCATAGTCCACGACACATGCAGCAATATTCGTAAGACAAGCAAAATTACAGCCAAAAATCAAAAGCACTCTTCGCCTTCTGACCAAATTGTCGCTGCCTTTGAAAAACTTGAGACCGAAAGTGAAGAAAGCAGCTTGTTCGTGGAGGCACTAACTGTTGTGTCGTCTTACACCTCCATGCATGAGGACATTTGCAACCTTGCGGACGACAAGAGCGCAGACCTTATAATCATTCCTTTCCACAAGCAATCCAACATTGACGGGGAAATGGACAACGGAAACTCCTCTTTTAGAGGCGTTAACAAGAACCTTCTGGAGAACGCTTCTTGTTCGGTGGCCATCTTCGTGGATCGTGGGCTCACCGATTCATCTAACATTAAAAATGACGATGGCCATGGCTGCTGCCGCTGTGCCATGCTCTTCATTGGCGGGCCAGACGATCGCGAGGCATTGGCATATGCGTGGAGGATGGCTAGCAATCCTGGCCCTAATCCTAATATCAGCTTAACTGTTGTTCATTTCATCGTCGGTAAAGATGCGTCAGTTGATCTCCGTCCCAACAATCCTAATAATGATCATGATCATCATGAGGACGAAGACAAGAATATTTTAGAGGTGGTAGAGGAAAACGAGAAGGAGAAACATCTAGACGACCAATACATAGAGAGCTTCGTGTTCAATACTAGGAACCAACCTTCCATAAGATTAATTAACGAGGTGGTGAATAATGGGGAGGAAACTCTCAAATTGATAAGCGCCATGGGAAATGACTATGATCTTTATATCGTGGGAAGAGGGCAAATAGGTTCTTCACCACTCACGTTTGGGCTATCGGAGTGGGGTGACTGCCCGGAGCTCGGACCCTTGGGAGATACGTTGGCATCGTCCAACATTGTGGCCAGGGCGTCGATTCTCATAGTGCATCAAGGTGGTGCTTTAGTGGATGAATTAGTTGATCAACATCTTAGCGAGTAGTCTCTTACATCTGAAAAATACAACTACACTATCTTGCGCCCTTTGTGAACCCTAAAGGTACTCTGTCTTGAATGCAGGGCCAAGCAAAAGACAGGTAAATTAGGGTCCACTATCTCCAAGAGTGCAAGGAGAGACCTGAAAATCAGAGAACTAGGAACAAAAGCAACAATCTCTCAAGAGAAAGGCACTTAACACAAAGAGAGATGAAACTCCTTTGAAATGGTTCAATTCTGTATTCAAAAGTCTGATTACATATTCAGATTACAAAGCTGTATATAGCCCCCAGCAATAAAGTCACGAAATTGTAACTGAATGGATTCATTGAACCCGCAATTATTAAAACAGGGCTCCCCTCATCAAAATTATTCTTGCTGCTGCAAGTTACACAGTATGAGGAATTATAGCTTTTCTTTTCTTTTCTTATTTTAGCAATCCAGAATGTAAAAGATGGTCACAGTCAACAAACCAGTACACAGTCACAATTGTCAAACAACAAAGTGTTAAAGTTTGTATGGTCTTTCATTGATGATCTCTTTTGGATTACGAAGGGAGCAGAGGAATGAAAGGAAGAGAGAAGAACTAGAGAGAGAAAGGGAATAATCACTGCAACATTCTCTACGTTGCAAAATGATGCATTTCATTCATATAGTTCATTCTCTTACATCAGTCATCACAACCATACATGAGCCATTGTGATTATGACACATGGCACTACAAGGCATGTGAGCCATTGTGATTATGACACATGGCACTGTTGTGAAAATTGGCTCGCATAAAGGATACGAGCTTCAGAGACAGAACAGGAAGCGACCGGTAGCCCGTTTAATGCGACCGGTCGCAGAAGACTCTGCTTAAAGAGACCGGTCGCACGAAGCAAGCGACCGATCGTTTTCAGGCAGATTCAAAGTCTGGAGCGAAAACTTCTGGCGACTAGTCGCTTGCGACTCTGTGCAAAAAAAAAACAACCAGTCGCCCAGCACGTGCCGTTTCTGGATTTCTCGAGTTTTGAACTCTAATTTCAAGGGCTATCGCCTCCCACCTACTTGCAAGCACTCTAGGGGTCACTTCTAGTTGGGAGGTTTGAGGTAGCATTGAAGGACATTGGAAGACTTGTTTCAAGGTGTAGCTACCCTATGGTTCTATATAGGGTGGCTACACAAGTAACCATCAATACATAGCTTTTGGCTGGCCTAATCTGTGGTCCATGTCAGGTATTCAAGGGCAGAACGTGGGAGACAAAGCAAGGGTCTTCTCTCAAGTCTAGAGGCTCATGTATTAAAGGAAAGAGTGAGCAAGTCTGAAATATGTAGAGAGTTAGAGAGAGTTGGAAGAAAAGTAGCTGGGAACTAATGAGTCAAGAAGAGGTGAGAATTCTCAAGTGTATCAAGGTGTGAGCAAGGGTGTGAGAGAAAAAGATTGTGAGGGTAGTGTTCTAAGGGGGTTTCTGTGTAAACCAAAGTTGTAACCTATCTTCATTAGTGAAATTTCTCAAGGGGATCACTAAAGAAGATGTAGGCAAATTGCTGAACCTCTATAAACACTTGTGTCTTGTGTGCTTGATTATTTTCTAGGTGTGTGTGTAAGATTCATCCATCATTGAGTCTTGTCCAAAGTCCATCAACAACAAGGTCTAAAGGGGAGTGACTTGGTTCTAATTCTCAACAGGCACTACAAGGCATGTGAGCCATTGAAAATGAAAACTAATCTAAGACCCTACACTTGGCATATAAGCTCAAGCTATCACAACATAAAGCAGTTACACAATATGACAAGAGATAAATCTAATAAGTAAATCATTTACTAGCAAGAAATTAGTAAGCAATTTAATTTTCAACACTCCCTTCTAAATTGCTAACTGATTTCACACCAAGTAAGTTTCTCAAATAGTTGAATATGTCCTTGGGAAGAGCCTTGGTAAAAATATCAGCAATATGTTCTTCACCTTTGCAATAGACCAAATCAATCACACCTTCTTGAATTGCATCTCTAACGAAGTGAAACTTCTTGCCAATGTGCTTGGTTCTTTGGTGAAACACCGGATTCTTAGACATGGCTATAGCTGAAGTGTTGTCACATAATAGAGTAGTTGCAGTAGCTTGCTCTTCTCCAAAGTCCTTGAGCACAAACCTGAGCCAAATGGCCTGAGAGGTTGCTTCAACTGCACTTACATACTCTGCTTATGCAGTTGAAAGTGCTACACTGTGCTGCTTAATTGAAGCCCATGAAAATGCACCACTTACAAACGAAAAAGCATACCCTGAGGTGCTTTTCATGTCCTCCTCAAATCCACTCCAATCACTATCACATTAACCAATTAATAGAGCAGATTTTCCAACCACATATTCAATCCCAAAGTCAATTGTTCCTTGAATATATCTCAGAACCCTTTTAGTAGCTCCATAATGCTTCTTAGAAGGCTTGTGCATAAACCGTGCAAGCAAACTAGCAGAGAACATAATGTTTGGCCTAGTTGCTGTTAAATACAAAAGACTCCCAACAATTTTCCTGTACAAACTCTCATCTGCAGGTTCAGTTTCATCCTCTCTTTTCAGTTTATCGGTGGCAACTAATAGGGTGCTCACTGGCTTGCAGTCTTTGAGCCCAAATTTGTCCAAGAGAGTTAGAGCATATTTTCTTTGGTGTATAAATATACTCCCTTCAGTTTGAGTAACCCTCATTCCAAGAAAATGATGGAGTAAACCCAAATCTGACATCTCATATTTGCACATCATCTCAACCTTGAACTCTTCCATCATTTCTGCACTACTTCCTGTGTACACTATGTCATCAACATAGATTGACACAATCAAAGTACCAACACCTTCCTTGTTCCTCACATATAAAGTTGCTTCACTTGAGCTTTGGTGAAAGCCACAGTGAATTAAGTATGTGTCAATTTCACTATGCCATGGCCTTGGTGCCTGTTTTAGACCATAGAGGGCCTTTCTTAGCCTATACACTTTGTCTTCAGCCTCTGTATCCACAAAACCATCAGGTTGATCCACATATACCTCCTCTTCAAGAACACCATTCAGGAACGCTGATTTAACATCCAATTGCCACAGTTTCCAACCTTTCTGTGCAGCTAGTGCAATGAGTGTCCTAATGGTATCTAACCTTGCCACAGGAGCAAAGGTTTCATTGAAGTCAACCCCGGGTTTTCTGTGTAGCCCTTGGCTACAAGTCTAGCTTTGTGTTTTTGAATGGAACCATCAAGATTCAGCTTTGTTTTATAGACCCACTTCACTCCCACAATTGGTTTGTTGCATGGCCTATCAACCAACTCCCAAGTTGAGTTCTTCTCTATCATTAACATCTCTTTTGTCATAGCCTGTTTCCAAGCTTCATCTTTGATTGCCTCACTGAAATCTTCAGGTTCAATAATGCTCATCATGCATTGAGCATATACATCACTCAAACTTTTCCATTTCTGTGGAGTATGATCATAGGTTTCTGAGATTGAAACTGGAGAATCAAGTGAACCAGATTCCTGAGATGCTTGCAGGTCTCTAGTTGTTTGTGATCTTAGAGGAGATTGCATAGATTGAGGTGAATCATTTGATTCTGAATCAAATTCAAATATCCTTCAGTTTCCTCCAATTTGTGTCTTTTCTGTGAAGGAATGTGAATGTAACACAGAGAACCAAATATCTTTAAGTGTTTGACACCTGGTTTCCTTCCACTAAATGCCTCAAATGGAGTTATGTTGTTCAAGGCACTTGTTGGACATCGATTATGCAAATACACAGCTGTATTCACAGCTTCAGCCCAAAACTTCAAGGGAATCTTCTTTTCAAACATCATTGTCCTAGCCCTTTCATTCACAGTATGGTTCTTCCTATCTGCAACACCATTTTGTTGTGCAGAGTATGCCACAATCAATTGCCTTTCTAATCCCATATCTTCACAGAACTTTGAAAACTCTAGAGATGTGTATTCCCCACCCCATATCGCTTCTGAGTTTCTTAATTTGATAGCCACTTTGAAGCTCAACCATGGATTTGAACCGTTTGAAAATGTTGAAGACTTGTGACTTGTGTTGCAGAAAGAACACCCAACACATTCTAGTGTGATCATCAATAAAGGTAAGGAAGAATCTGTTTCCTCCAAGTGTAGTGATCTGCATTGGGCCACAAATATCAGAGTGAATTAGTTCTATAGCTTGTGATGCTCTCCAAGCCTTTTCCTTATCAAATGGTTCTTTGTGACCTTTCCCTGTAGCACATCCAGAGCAAACATGTTCAGTGACTTGTATTCTAGGTAAGCCCTGCACCATTTCCTTTTCTTGCAGGAGCATCAAATTGATGTAGTTTAGATGTCCATATCTTCTATGCCACACCCAAGATGACTCTTCAACAGTTGCTCTATTAGCCATAAGAGGATTGACATATTCTAGACTTAAGGGAAAGCATTTGTTCCCTTTCATTAGAACACTTGCAATCAGATCTTCCATCTATCTATCTCCATATATATCAACCATGTAATCACTAAACACAAGCCAATATCCATGTTCAACCATCTACCCTACACTCAACAAATTCTCATCCAATCCAGGTACAATCATAACCTCTTTAATGTATCTAGTCACACCCTTCATTTCTATAACCAAGGTACCTTTGGCTATTGACTACACTAAATCTCCAGTGCCCATTTTAACTCTACACTTCACATTTTCATCAACATCAATAAGCAAAGATTCATGAGAGGTCATATGATTACTACATGCACTGTCTACATACCATATGTTCATATTCCTTCCAATAGTAGCAGAGTGACAAGCATAAAACATGCTTGCAAGTTCTGTTACCTGATTAGCAAAGTTTACAAGTTTTCTAGCCTTGTTTGGTTGATCACAGTCCTTGATGACATGACCAAATCGATTGCAACCATGACATTTTGGCTTCCCTTTAAACCAACACTCACCATAGTATAGTTTATCACAATGTTTGCATTTTCCCTTAGCCTGGTCAGATTTTCTCTCTTGATCATTTTTTTCACCTTGATTGACAGAGTTCTAAGGCTTAGGATCCCATTTCTTTCCCTTCGATTTCTAGTTTCTTCTTTGGATTTGACTGAGTTCCCTTTGGATTCACATTCATACTACTGAAAGCTCTCTCAATGGTACTCTCAGCATGCCTATTAAGGCGCTGCGCAAATCCCCTTAATGAAGCAATAACCTCTTGCACCTCAATAGTTTCAATGTCCTTAGTTTGCTCGATCACATAGCAAACAGGATCAAATTCTTTGGTCAATCTTATGAGAAATTTCTGAACCAAACGTGCTCTGGATAATTCTTCCCCATAACCCTTCATCTGATTCACCAACTTGAGAAGACGAGTGAGATACACAGACAGGGTTTCATCATCCCTCATCCTTGTGTACTCGAAATCACGAGGTAGACCTTGCAACTTGATGGATCTCACTTGCTTATTGCCATGAAATTCTTGGTGTAGAATGTCCCAAGCACCCTTTGAGGTCTCCTCGTTCGAGATTCTGGGGAAAATGTCATCCCAGACAGCTCCTTAGATAATACCCAGTGCCTTAGCATCCTTCATTAGCAGAGATACTTTCTTTGATTCCGATGACCCTTCCGCATCAACCTTCTTCCCTTTCAATTCTGGAATTTCAAGACCCTTTTCAACTAGATCCCAGATTCCATGTGATTTGAAAATAGTTCTCATTCGGATCTTCCAAAATTCATAGTTGTCACCATTGAATATTGGAGCCCGAAGATCACTACCACTTGACCCAGCCATTTGAGACCTGAATCGACGAACTAAGTCGGAAATTACACGTTGGATTTCCGAGCACAATACTCACAGATCCGACGTCCCAATTCCATATAGAAACTAGGCTCGTGATACCATGTTAAAGTTTGTATGGTCTTTCATTGATGATCTCTTTTGGATTACGAAGGGAGCAGAGGAATGAAAGGAAGAGAGAAGAACTAGAGAGAGAAATGGAATAATCACCGCAACATTCTCTACGTTGCAGAATAATGCATTTCATTCATATAGTTCATTCTCTTACATCAGTCATCACAGCCATTCAAATACATGAGCCATTGTGATTATGACACATGGCACTACAAGGAATGTGAACCATTGAAAATGAAAACTGATCTAAGACCCTACACTTGGCATATAAGCTCAAGCTATCACAACATAAAGCAGTTACACAATATGACAAGAGATAAATCTAATAAGTAAATCATTTACTAGCAAGAAATTAGTAAGCAATTTACTTTTCAACACAAAGATAGCCGTGGAGCAAATATAGAGATCCATATGATAATGACAAGTAACACTATTCTTCATCTCTTAAAACTGAATGATATGAAAAAGACCTGTTTCCTCAAAGAGAAATCTTCATTGCCAAGCTCCTGAGCGCACCCCTCATGAAATAACAAGCATATACCCCTGTATGATAACAGATATTACATCTCTTAAATGAAATGGAGAGTGCATGGCAAGTGAAAAACAATTTGGTTAAAAATGACACGAAAACAGTCAAATACAGCAAAAGCAACATCTAACCCTATACCCTCCATAAATTCAGTTAAAACCACTTAAATGATTCTTCATATAAATGATTATTGACCTATCCAAAGTCACTCAAAACGAGCATTTATTAAAGTATGGTCAAATCTTATATTGCCTCCCAGAAATTATAGTAGCTCACTTTGCCCCCTTGATCAAGGTTTAGTATTATAGAATGGTATGTTTCCACCCAGATATTGCCACATGTCTTTTAAAAAGAAAATTTAAATGTTTTTCCAGCTAGACATAAAAAGAAAGAAGACGACTGTACCCAAGGTTTGCAATGCCTCTACCACTTGTTGCCGCCCTCTCTCTCTCTCTCTCTCTCTCTCTGAATCAATTTAGGGGGACTGCGAACTAGATAGAGGTGGGAGGTGAGAGGGAGGGCATGACGAAGGGAGACTTCCAACCGGTTGCATCACTTTCACCATGCACTCAGCAGTATATATTGGATGGTATTTATGCTCTGTTTGTCCAATCGAGGCAACTTCAAAATCATGAAAATTCCAAAGGCACAATTCCACCATGTTACCAGCATCATTCACCCATTTTGAAAATGAGTTTTTATTTAGTTTTTACATAACAGTAATACCAATGGAATCAAAAGTTTATATGAATACATCAATGATTAGTCTGTGCAAACGGCCAATTAATGAAGTCAGTGTGATCACTTCCTTGAACCTGATCGAGTTCAATTTCCCTTCCCTTGTCAATAAAAACTTTACAATTGGAGGTCTGAAATTCTTGAGACAAGATTAAGTAGCAAAAAGTTCAAGTATCACAAACCCTAAGTTCCACAAATTTCTTTAGCTTCATAATGTGGCGGTTTTTCTTTGACTCTGCAATGGCGACACTTATCACGGCAACAAAGAGGAACCTCTGTATGGGGCTAAACAGCTCCCAAGCCATGGCTTGCTCGGGGTTCAAGCCACCTTTAATGGCTCGAGCCGAGCTGGCCTCGTCGGCATTGACGAGCCGACCGTCAAGGGAGACCCATGCTGGCTCGTCGGAATACAATGTCCTTGGATATTTTTTTGAACTTATTTGTAGTTAAGATTACGGATCACTTAGAATTCATTCTGCATACACTCCATTTTGTTCACTGGGTACAACACACATTGACTTGCACCACGCTTCCCCCTTCCCCAAATCATATGGTTATTAAGGTATATAATGCATTTGAGAAAGTGAGAACCAAGATGGAAAAGAGATGCATTACAAGAACTCATGCATAAGTGTCAAACTTAATATAGCCTCCATTTACTCTCTCCTCCAGACCAAACCGGTTCTGAAGTTAGTAAAAAACAACTCAATCAGCTGGAAAACCACTTACATCATCCTCAAAGTTCTAGTAATAGCTTTCAAAGCCTACAAGTAGTTCCCAAATTCCCAAAATTTTATGTCTCGGTCTGAATTGCCTTGACTCAGAGTCAGAGCTGATTGTGAGTGATTAGAAGAGCTTCATTGTAGGGTCTTGCTAATGCTTCTCTAAACTATCCTGAAAGATTAAGTTCTATGTATTTAAATCCTTTATTTGTTATTGTAAGTAATCCGTTCCCTGTCTTTGCTGAATTGATGCAGTCTTTTCTGTCATTTTCTCATGCAACTGGGAACTTTTATGAATTATGATAATTCCCACTTTGGATTATTTCTTCTTGTGGTTCGTAACCGATCATGAATTTTAATATTTATAGAAAATTGAAACTGCAACAACTCCTCTGAGAAGATATGTGGATGCATAAAATGAGGCAAATGAGATGTATTATGCAAGAACATACAAATAGATAGAGGGAACATGCTTACCTCAATGTTACAGTAAATTGATTTCCCAGGAGTTGGCCAAGGACAAGTCCTTCCCTCACATAGCTGGAGAAAGGCAACTATTACATGAACACGCATTACAAACCAAATGGATGGGAATATAGATAACCCACAATTCTTGAGACTTATGACATCACCTACCTTGACACCAATCAACCTATCATTAAGAGCAGTTAATTTACTTGCAAACTGCTTTAAAACAGTTACCTGGAAACACAACAAGAACTAATGGAGCACCATCCTGCAACAGAAGTATTAGTTTTAACAAATTCATTAAATATTTTAGCAACTATTTTGCTGGAGCTAGAATAACTGATATTCAGAGGATTGGACTAGAAATCTGTATTTCAACGAAATTCGACCTATGGAACATGGGTCAAACCCCTGTTCCACACACTGATTTGAAAACAATTAAAAGATGAGCTTCTATACCTTGGTTCAAAGATATGTGGTGTTAAACAGCTTTATCAGAAGTCTAGCATATGAGTGCCAACAAGAATAAACTCAAGCAAATACAATGTTTAGAGGCATAAGCAGCAAAGTTAGTGAGTATCAGTTACCCAATGAGGTGAGGGGCAATGTTTAGAGGCATAAGCAGCAAAGTTAGTGAGTATCAGTTACCCATTGAGGTGAGGGGCATAAAAGGCAGAATCAATATGGCACACACATCATGTACCAGGCATCAGGCATCAGGCATCATGTATGGATTATGATACTTAGAATTTAAGTGGACCAAGGAAAAGTAAATATTATCTGGTTAGTTCATTAAAGGAAGGGGCTTTCTGTGACGATAAGCTACACGAGGTTTTCTTCTCTGCATAGACGATCACTCGAATCTCCATGAGCATAACACAAACACAACTATGCTATTCACAATATGTACTCTACTTAAATTTGGATGCTATTCACATATCTACTCCATGTAAAGCTTACAGCTTCAACATTGGCTACTTCTCAAAATCCTTACACCTGGTTCCAAAAGTCAAGATAAAACATGATAAAAGGGTTCAATGGCCATACCAAGCACAGAACTTAACGGAATATTGAACTAAACCTTAAACCCTAAACTTAATCCGCAATTCATAAAACAAATCCCAAAATAACAAACAATCAATTTCAAAAGCATTATAATACAGCTACAACTTCTTGGTTATTTAGAAAAGCATATATTGAAAGAGCACAACATTAATATATAGGTGCAATGCAAATTTTAGCAGTAAAAACCTAAACTTTCCCAAATCCCTCAGTTCAATACCAACCCCCTTCCTAAATACAATCTAATTAGCCTTCTTCTAATCAAAATCCTTCCTTGATCCTCACCAAATCAATCAATCAATCAATCACTTGTACTCGAAGCTGGGCACGGGCGGGGCATCAAAGCTCTCCAAAATCTTTGTCTCGCTTCCGCTACTCTTAGCCTCAGGCTCCTTGCTCTTCCCGAACCACCCTCCAAGCCACCCTCCCGAACTAGCCTCAGCCCCGCTGCTGCTAACCGATGTTGCCGGCTCCGAGCCCGGCTGACCCGAAGCACGGCCCATAGGAGGAAGCCCAGGCAAACCGGCCACGCTCGCTGGCTCTTCAATCACAATAGGCATCTGCTGCTGCTGGCTCATGAACTTATTAAGCATGATCCCAGCTCCTTCGATCAGAGCCAGGAGGACCCCACCGAAGGCAGCCGATCGAGCAGAGGCGCCGAGGCCCTGTCGCATCTGGAGGAAGCCACCGGTGGCAGCGCCGGCGATGATAGAGTTCCAGGGGTCCTCCTTCTGGCGGACATAGACCATGGTGCAGTCGAAGGCGGAGAAGAGGCCACCCCAGACGGCGAAGCTACCGCCGACTCGCGGCGCGTTCATGCGCACGGCTTGCGAGCCGCCGATGAGCCGAGTGCCGGAGGGGGAGTTGTAGACGCCCTTGAGGATGTGGAAGGCGGAGCCGCCGACAGCCCCCATGCCGAAGGCGCCGCCGATGTCGTCGAGGATGCGGTCGGGGCACGGTTCTCGAGAGGTTTCTGGAGTTCCCATGGTTTGTGTGACGGGCGAGAGGGTTTTTCGCTTCTTTGAGGTTTGGTTGAAGAGTCGAGAGAGAGATCGAATTAAGAGGACTTTCTTTGTGTTTGCTTCTTCTGGTTCTTCTGGGTTTTAGTTTGGGTGGTGTTTTAGTTCGGGTCGGGTTTTTTGACTTGCAAATCACGTAGTCAAATGACTCATGAAAGTGCAACACTTTTTAGTTCGGGTCGGGATTTAGACTTGGAAATGCTTGTGGCATTTAGGGATTCAATGGGTATCAATTCAACATAATTATATGTTATTGACTCATGAAAGTGCAACACTTTTTAGTTCGGGTCGGGATTTAGACTTGGAAATGCTTGTGGCATTTAGGGATTCGATGGGTATCAATTCAACATAATTATATGTTTTTTTTTAGTATTGTGAACCTGAAATTTATTGAGTACACCTTAGTATAAAAATATATATTAAATCACTGATTTATCCTAATATAAAATGACCAAAAAAGATATGTGAAATTATGAAACAAATATAATTTTAATAAGTACACCTTATTAACCATATTCAACCCTAATTAAGAGATTACTTAATTCTCATCTTTGTGATCCACGAGTTAAGAATGGCCTGGAGCAGATGAAGTCTTCCTTCTTTCTTCTTCAGAACTATTTCTTGGCAACTTGGATTACTTGGTTGCCAACCTTTTGCAATCGTCTGTGTTGTTTATTTCTTCCTGTTCTTTGTGTTTATGCTCCAACAATGTTTTATCATCCTAATTACCCAATCAGCAATAAGAAAAGAAACTGAATCAAAGTCAAAGTCAAAGTTTCTTTATGAATATGAAAATCAATCTGACTTACCTAGACCCTCTCTGAACAACCAAAGGCATGTCTTTTTTTTTTTTTTTTGAGCCATGGATAAATCTCCATGCGTTTGTCTCAGCTTCGTGCATGGGTAATTATGATGGCTTTTTGCTCATTTGGCTTCTTCCAACACAAAAAATGTTATGAGATAATTTGTATTTAATTTCCCATTTGTCCTATTGTGTTTTTAACGAAAGAGGTGATGATTGCAAGAACTTGTAATTGCAAAAATAGTATCAATAGTTTTAGTAGAAGCATAAATTCATATGAAAAGTCAAAGATTTATAAACACTATTTAAAAAAAAATCAAGCTGAAAATCAACTATAAAATAATGCTACAAGTATTAGGGTGTACCAAGGGTATTTGTGGTATTTCTATAGGGTGTACTTAGTTAATTTTACATTTTAAGTAAAATATTAGGGTGTACTTAGATCATAGGGTGTACTCAGTTAATTTTAGGGTTCGTTTAGCAGCACTCTTTTTTTTTCACTTATTCTCTCTAAATATTATCCCTAAAGTAGTAAAATAAATTATCGCAACTATTCAAAAGTATATTTATGTTTGGTATCATCTCATGTTATGTATGAATTGAGCAATGAAAAACTGAAAGATCAATTACAGAGAAACAGGTGGCGCAAGTGTTACATTTGTATTTTTTTTGGTTTCATTCTTTTTGTTGTACTAATGCCTTGTTGCCCTTTTTTTTCCTTCTATGATGTGTCTCTGGAACCATCAAAAGTTCACTCTCTATACTTGCTCCACTTGAAGCAGTACTATTTGATGTTGATAGAACTCTGTGTGATCCAGATATCCTTCATTTCAATGCCTTCCACAAAATGCTTCCATAAGTAAAGCGATTGTTTTGTTTCCTACTATTTTGTCATAAGGAAAATATGCAAGATTTATCTGGTCATAATTTGACCTTTTTCTTAGGTTTAATGATGGACTACAATGTGTTCAATTAGAAATCATTAGTTCATTTGGTGTTTTTAGTTGAGATTGTGGTGATTTTCATTTATTTTCTTTTTGTGGATTTTAAGTTATTGCAAGATGTTAACAGTGTATGAGAGAGTCAAGAAGAGGCTATGAGTATAAGGATGTTCTTTGCAGGCTAGACAAGATTGAAAATGGTTTTTTTTCTCTTTTTCCTGTTTTCTTTCGAAACTTCTTGTTCACTTATTTTCCCTGAATATTATGTTCAAAGTATTTACATTTTCATCCAAAATGTTTTATTTGTGTTTCTTGATTTGAATGAAAGTTTGGTATTTCATCCTTTTTTTGGGTTTCTTTCATTTCATACTGTCTTCGTATTTTCCTTTTCGAAGTGAACTCTTTTATCACGATTCTTGCATATATCAAAACCAACAAAGCTGTGGTGATTGAATTATAATTTTCATGTATGACACATTTTGAATACCAATTCATGTCCTAAAGACAAAAAATTTGCTATTCAGTGGAATATTTGTTCTGAAATTTGTTTTACTTTGTGCTTTTTGCTCTTCCAATTACTTTTTTTTTTTTTTAACTTAATGATATGTTCATCAATGGCGTGTAAATAACGTAGTAGCATATTTAAATTCTTCTTAAGGGGTGTTTTGAATCAAGTGCTTGGTTCTATTCTTCAAGAAGAATATCTTGGTAAATTAAATTGAGTTTGAGTTTATGGAGTTAAATATTTTGCCATATTTTTGTTGCACTGTTTCTTTTCTTATTCTTAAATGCATGGATGATTTGTTTTCTTTTCTTTTAAGTTTTCAAACAGAGTTACAGTACTTTTCTCTTGCTTAAATTTTGTGAACCCAGATTAAGAAATAGTGTTTACACATTATGTAGCCTTTTTCTTGGGTTTAACGATGGAGTACAACAATGTGTTCATTTGGTGTTTTTAGTTGAGATTGTGATGATTTTCATTTTGTGGATTTTCAGTTTTTGCAAGATATTAATAGTGTACGAGAGAGTCAAGAGGAGGCTCTGAGATCTTCAGTGACTTCCTTAGGGATATTTCTATTAGATTGTATCAAACTTGACAGGGATTTTGGTAAAGTATAAATGCTTAACCAAATGCCTCACAGCCGTTGTCTGTTTTACAACTCTCTTTTTTTTCCTTATTTTGTTTGATAATTCTTTTTCCCAATGTGTAGGAAGCATGAGATGGCATTGAATTTGTAGCATGCTCAACAAACGGCTATTTGTCTAATTAGTTTCTAATCTTCCCAAATATTGTGAATCCACTTTTACTAATATGGTTATATACTTTAGCATATGCATGGAGGAAGATTAGGCTTTCAACACGCATTAGGTATCAAGCTTTTTTTATCTCCAGAATAAACCCATTTACCTATACTGAAGCTTTGTGGTTTTATTTTAGTTTTTCTCATTTTTATACAAAGGAAGTTTTTACTTCAACATGCTTTGTTTGTGCACTTCAGGAATACCAGTTGCATCAAAATTTGAGACATTATTCCTCATATTGTATTTGTTTAGTACAATTTGCCATTGGGACTTGATTGTGTACTTCATCATCACAAACATGAATTGCTACATCCAACTTTTCTGTTATGTTGCTTATTAAAGTTTGAGTCTTTTGGTTTGATTTTGGAATGAATATTTAGTAATTGGTCAAGCTTCTTACAAGTTTGTTATCAATCAATTGCATACATTGAGGTTATAGTTTTGTGCATTAGATTTATAGAATACTTAGGGGCTGTTTGGTAACGTTTTCAAGGTCCCGTTTTCATTTTATGTTTTCATTTTCTACCAAAACTGCCTTCAGTATGTCGTTTTCATTTTCACTGGAATTCGTTTTCAAAAAACAAATTCAAACTCATGTACAAAAACTGAAAACACCAAATTATTGTTTTCATTTTCTACCTAGTGTATTGGTCTGATTGCCTTTTATTTTCTTCCTTTTTTTTTGTTGGTCTAATTTTTCTTTTTTTTTTTTTTTTTCTTTCAATTTTTCATTTTTCTTTTTTTTGGTTGCACTTCTTTATTTTATTTTGTTACACCAGTGTATATTAATTTTATGATAAAACCATCATATATTATTCAATTTCATATTTTTCTTTAAATATTTATTTTAAACTAAAGATAATGGAATTTATTATCTAGGTTTTTCTAACATTATTATTCTCAAATTATACATTTTCATTGTTTATAATAATTTTAGCCTTTATTTAAAATATTTTTTTAGAACAAGAAATGAGCAAAAATATACTTGAAAAATAACTCACATATTATTATTCTCAAATTGTCATACCATATACGTTTTCACTGTTTTTTTTTTAATTTTCTGAATATGTTTATGTTTTCCAATTAATCTACCAAATGCATTTTCGAATCCTGAAAATGAAAATTCGTTTTCTTGTTTTCATTCTCAGAAAATATTCTTAGAAAACATTCTTCGAAAACGTTACCGAACGGGCTCTTAGTGTATTCAAATTGTGGTTTGTGTTGTTGATACATATCCACATGTATTAGATGTTTTAGATGTAATGAACAAAACTATAACCTATAGCCTATTATTTATGTCTTTATTCTGCTTCTATGACCTATAGGTGTTTATAGGTTATTTATGCTTTTATAGCTTACTTCTCCAGTAGATTAACTTAGCCTAAAAATGGCCATACATGTATCAGTTTTGACCATAGGTGTCAATAGATTATCTCGGCTTCTGTACAACAAAAGGCTCATGGTTTGATTATATTACGGGTATTTGGTTTGATTCTATTAAAGTCTGGGTCTTTTGTTTCGTTATGTTATAGGTATTTAATAATTGCGAATTTAGAGAAAAACCCAAAAGAAACAAGCTCCTCTCAAACACACCCAAAATATTCTCAAAATGACGAAAAAACCCCTTATCTTTTCCATCAAAGACATGCAAGCCCTAGGTCTCTTTCCTCCACTGAAGACCAACATCAACATGTGAAATGACCAGGCCTACATGTGAAGATTTTGTCTTCAAGAGACCTGACCATGTGAAGACTATGTCACTTTGTCTCCGTCCAACAATTATTACTGCGCAACGACAGTGCCAGCAATAATGTTTTGTTTCTTTGTACATATTTTTTATTGCATTTTGTCTTAAAACGCATGTGAATTTGTTTGTTTATTATCAGTTGGCATGTGAAGTAAGTGTGAAAGATCATAGAGATAGAGAAATGGTATCAGATAGGGAGGCTCCTCTTCTCATCCTTAGCCATCCTTAGCAAAAAATAGAAGTCGGTGAATATGATGTATATAGTTCTTAGCTCCGAACAAAGAAGTATAACACCAAAGAAGAAGAAATCTCAGTACTTTCTCCTTCAGCTCTCAATCAATAAAACTCCATTTGTTCATATACTTTCTCTTATTCTCTTATTATACTCTCTACTTCGACCGCTATTAATACCGCTGACCACCGTTAATACCTGGTCATAACAGTTCCAGCAATAAGTGCAATTAAGTAAGTCATTTTCTCTTTTATTTTTGATTTTCTTAGTAGATTTATTGTCCCAAACAGAGAAACACTTTTTATAATTATGTTATTATTTTGCTAAACTAATGATCAATACTTTGTTTGAGCACTTGATCATGTTTGATTTTTGCCATAACAATAACTGGATGTCTATCAGGGAACCTCTTAGTTCTGCTCTATAGCCCTTTAAGTTGGCGTTTTTGCAGTTCCATGTTCTAGGCATGGTGTTTGGTTGTTATTTTGGCCTTTAGTAACCTTGATCGAGACCCGCACAAAAATATGGTATTAGAGCTTAAGTTTAGCACTTTAATAATATGTTTATAATAGTAAAGTATCTTGAGGACATAAATCAATCAACACAACTAATAAAAAAAACCAACATTTTAACCCGTTAAAATTTTGAGAATCATCAGTTAAGAACAATGAACCATTTGCATGTGGACACCTATTATAATAAAAGAAAAAGATAGACTTCAATAAATTATATGATAGAGTACTTTAATTTAGAAATTAGTGAACAACCAAAGAGAAAATTAACTTTAGATAATAATACATTAGTTTGTTATTTTCCACAAAAAGAACACAAACATCTATTACATAGCAGTAAAAGCCCCTTAGAAAATAGTATTGTTGACCTTTTCATTAGTCAGTTAGAAAGTGTAAAATTTGAACATAATAAACATACTAGAATAATTCAACAGTTATTAGAATATTTTCAGAAAAAATCCCTAAAAATAATTAGACAAAACTTAGACTATATAACATCTAAATTAGAAGATAATAATAAAATATTCAAAGATTTCCTAATAAGAAAGAAATCAAATACCTCATAGATCTTATAGATAGCAAGCCAAAACAAGAAGAACTCCAATTATTAGAAATTGTTGAGCAATTAAAAATAAAAGTACAAAAAATACAATTAGTGAAAGAAAACATTAACTGAACAAGTACAAAAGTTACATAATAAAATAGATAGACTTTTAATTTAATGATATATTCTAAAATTAATAATAAATATATCATAGCGTTAGAAGAAGTTGGTTGTAACACCCTTGAACCAATTTAATTAATTTAATCCAATTTAATTCTTTTTTGAAATTACAATTGCCGTTGCGTAGAGCTCGCTCTCACGAGTTCGTAGACACGTAGTGAGCCCAAATCGGAGTTTTAAGAAAAAAGTCGTGGTCAACGGAAGTGCAGTGGTACAACGGTAAATTTTTCGAAGTTGGATTTTAAAAACAGATCAGCTCTCTCTCTCTCTCCTTCTCTCTCCTAGAGCGCATCTCTTCTCTCTCTCTCTCTCTCTCTCTCTCTCCTCTTAGCGCAGCAACAAATTTTCGACAACAATTTGGTTGCAAAAGTTTCGTATCGACGTCCTGTATCTAACCCACCCATTTCCCCAACTCAAAAACCCAAGGAAATTACACTTGAACAATTGGAAGTTCGGGTGATTTTTGAAGTTTCCAACGCTATTTCCGGCAACTCCGGCCTCCATTTTTGTTGAGTGAGGTATGAAAATTCATCTACTCTTCGTGCTCTATCAGTTTATGTATGTATTGTATATCGATTTTGAGGTTTTACCGATCGTTCAATATACCCATATTAGGGTGGCAGTTTGACTGTGATTTCATCTAGCTCTGGTCACGTTTTGGCCATGGTCCAAGTATTCCCCTTGTTCGTCTGAACGTATTGGTATAGGTATTGTAGGGTGTTTCAAGAATTTTCCGTCGCTGGAATTTTCTCAGCCACCCACGCGCTGCCGAAGCGTGTGGCGGCGCGTGGGCCATGGTGTGGCGGCCTATTGTGTTCTAAAATGTTCCCCATGTCATCCCGAGGGCGACGGTATGCTCAGATTCAAATTTAGTTATTATATGACAGTCAAACAGATTTGCGCCTATTAGGCGATATCCGGATTCGATATGTTTGGACCGTTGGATCCACTCCAATTCCAAGTATGTTGTCCTCTGTAGGAACTCAAGAATCGAGAATTGGAGTCTTGGATACTCTGAATCTATGATTCTAGGGTTAGTGTTAAGCTCATATTTTCATACATATACATGCCCAATTTACTTACTTCTTTTGCTTAGTTTCCTATAATTCTGAGTTATTTGCCTCTCTTTGTGTGTTTTGTAGGCCAATAGAGCAAAAGCACATAATTCATGCAATTCAAGCATGTTAAGGCCTTATTTGGATGAATGGAAGAAGAGCTTAAAGACAAACTAATTTTGGCTACAGCCCCTTGCCAGCCCAGTTTCGTAGGTCATATTGCAAGCTTTGTTTCAGCAACCTACACAGCTCGGATGAGGTAGAATTCTTCATGAACATTGTTCCAATGGGTGTATACTATAACATATTCAAAATTCAGCCCCATTGGATAAATCTGGAGTCCGTCCCCTAGCAAACACAAAACCATGCTCATGATGGATTTTATCAGCGTGCAAAACGAGTTAGCAATTTGTTTCGGCCTTAACTTCTTCCTCCGACCTTGGATTGGCCCAAATGACATATGGCTGGAAAGAAGACATTCTGAACTTCAAGTTTGAGTGCTTAAAGTCATCATTTGCTTAATAGAAGCCCAATTCGTAAGCCCTTGAAATTGCTAGTCATGCTGACCTAAGGATGAGCTATGTGTGCTTGGTCATGATGGCATAAGCATGATGTGTTATTGATTGTGGGGAAGTTAGGTGAAGCAGATGCATTTCTTATATTTGGGTGGAATTTTACAGCAGCCAAAGGGAATAAAACAAGATGAAGTGGGAGCTGCAACACTAAGCCTAATGAGAAGATTAATTGTTTTCAAATGTAATTGTGTGTTAGGTGAAATAGGTGTGGTTAGTGAACTTAATTGTATAATCTGATTCACTTAACCCTTGTGCCTATAAATAGGGAGTCTCTAGAGGAGAATTTTGTTCCATCATTTACACTTCCATTGTACACAAAGAGAGGGAAAGTTGAGAGTCACAAAGGGAGAGAAGGGAGAAGGCAGGCAGCTGGGAGGCTTTGGCCTCCTGGCAGCCATGGAGATGAATCTTTTCCATCTCTAGCATGTTGTCCTTATCTTCTTCTCCTCCCTTTGTCTTTTATTTTCTTCTTGTATTTCCTTTGTTTTACTTTGTTTTTCTGTTATTAGTTTTAATAAACATCTTGCTAGTCTTGTATCATGGTTTGAGTTTCTAAAGTTTGATTTCATTCATGAATTCTTCTTCACTATTTTGATGGAGCTGTTTTTGCATCCTTTGATTGATCACCTGAGGTTTTATGCATTTTGCTCTTGTTGGGAAGGTTTGGGGACCATCTTCATTCCATCCATTAGCAACTCATGTGATTTGGTTTCTAGGTCTCCTAATGTAAACACCATGCTTGGGGTCCTTGTGATGTTCAATGCAATTTGATCCAAACACCATGGACTTATTTGTGAGCATCTTCATGAGTGAATCAATTTGTTTACTTGCTGCCATAACATGATTAGAACAATTAGAGTGGATTCTAAAACCTCACCATCTTGTCTTAGTTCTTTTCTCTTTTTTTTCTTCTTGTTTTGTTTCTTTTGTTTTCATTTCTGTTTTGTGTAGGAAAATTGAGTTGGATCATTCAATCACCAATCTCTGTGGAATCGACCTCGCACTTACATATGCCAAACTACCAACGGCTCGTGCACTTGCGAGTATCACAAGTTGAGGATGCAACTGAATTCATTTTGGTGCAGCTAAATCAACGCAAAGGTTAGGTAAACTGGTGACCGTCCGATCATGCGATTGAGAGCGATCCGACCGCTCGAATCTGGACCAAACTTGCAAAATGTGCTTAGTAACTTTGTTGAACCCATAAGAATTTTCTTTGATCGGAAATTCGGAGGTTGTGGGCCCCACGAGCCCGGTTGACCAATATGAGAAGTTTGACCCCTCAGTTGACCGTTAGTCTTCCGAGGTTGTTTCACCCTTCGAAAAGTACTAGAATGACCTTATAAATCTTGATTGTTATTTGAGATTATTTTATTGTTTTAATTGTGGGGTTATCAGATGTTATATTGTTATGTGAAGTTTATGCAATTTTGAAGTCATGAAATGTATGATTTTGGGATACTTGATTGATTGGTTGTGAAAACGAGTCTTGGGACTTCGGCTATGATTTTATCAGAATGTGATGGTTTTTCCTGAGAGTATTATTATTATTATTATTATTATTAAAATTGTTCACCCGTTTTGATTTATTTCCTGAGATGATAGGGAAAAGTTCCCCATTAATTCAAAGACCATGTTTTGGTCAGTAAATTAACTTTCTTTAGTGTGCGAGCGTGCCACTGTTAGCAATTTTTCAACCCTAACAGACTTATAGTAAAAATAACTTGCGCCCCAAGTTACTGACTTTGAACAAACGATTGTGAATTTGGGTGAGGAATATCTCCCAAGTAAGTTCTTTTCTATGCCTTAGACTGGTAAGGACTTTTACAATTTTTCTAGTATAAAACCGGTAGTTCTGGCCAGAATAATTGATAACATATTGAACTAATTTCAGGCAGAACTCCCATTTACAAGACTCAAAAAGGGAAAACTGACTATATGAAGACAAAAATAGGGTTGTGCTTCCATTTCTGCCTGGTTGGTTGCCTCTGCTTATGGGCTGGACTTGGAGTGTCTGTGCTGGACTGGACTTCTGAACAGCTTCAACTGTTAGGCTTCAGCTGCAAATCGATACCAAAGCTTGAGTTTGGCAGAGCTTTAATCTATTTCAAGCCCTGGACGGCTTTTGGATGGGCAGAACTGGGACTTCTCCAGTCTGAAAGGGCCAGAAGCGGCTAGACTTGATCTGGGGGTGTACTGTAGTACCTGTGCTGCTTAGTCAGGGCTCTTCGTAAATTTGTTGAGGTTTTCATATTTGAAAATACTCAAACTCTGCTAGTTTTGGCTGTTGCTTGAACCAAATTTGTAACGAGAGAAATCTCGTTATTGTTGACTTATGAACTGGGATTCAACTCAAAAGTAGTGGTCTAATTGCCTCTGCGGGGAAAACAAGATGATTCTGCAAGCTTGTTGAAAAGCTTTTGAAGTACTTCAGACTTTAGTCTGTTGGAACTTTGTTTTGGGATTTTGTGATCAAGTGATCATTTGAGTGTTTGTCTTTTGACTGAATTTTGGGTTGTGTTGATTGATTGTGTTTTGCTATGTTCACCCTCTCTTGTATATATAAGAAATGTTCTTTGAGGGTGGGCGGCAAGTAAAAGATCTTTTTAATTTTTAATTGAAACAAAACAGGGGTTCCATCCTTTTTCTGGCAAGTAAACACTCAACGATTAGTTCCTAGATGACTGCTTTCTGTATTTTGATGGGGTGCCATGCTTGTTCTTCCATTTTTCCTGCTTCTGCAAGGGTCTGGAGTTTTGAGATAGCTATTTCTCAGCTTTTGAACAGCTCCCTGTTTCCCGCTTATCTTCTTTTCATAGAGGCAGGAGTCTCTTATCCTTGAAAATGGCGTTTCTCCAAAAATATCAGATTATCTTTAAATAAACTAAGCGGAATTTGATCCTCTGGCAGGAGAGTTTTCTTTTAGAAGCATTCTTCTTTATACCTGCCTCTGTTCGAACTTTAACTCGAGCCGATTTTATTGACTTTTTCCAAGCCAGGGTCACGTGGGACTGTTTCCGTTTTGAAGACCAGCTTGAGTTTAGTTTACTTTTGAGCCTAATTTTGATTTTCTTCGAGCCCCAACTCTTTCCTGATTCCCACTGTTCCCAGGCCTCTTAACGTTTTGGGCCATGTTCATTTGTTTTGATCTGTTTAATCGTTAACGGGCCGGGGTCGTGTTGATGGGCTGAGAGCTTTGGAACAAACGGCTTGGGAAATGTCGTGGGCTTTCTTCTTTCGGCCCCTGGCACGCCAGATTTAAGCCCAAACAAAAATATATGGATTGGGTGATATGGGGTTTGATTTTGAAAGTGTTTTATGGATTGTCTTGCATATTTATATACTTTGGATTATTTTGATTATTGAGACTATGAATATTTTGGGTCTTTATGGAATTTATGCTTGTCAAAGTCTATTTTCTATACTTTGAATAAATATTTGGGTATATTAGAATATTGAGAATTTGGAAATTTTGAATTAAGGAAGGGTATATTATTTTTTAAATATATATAAGGGTTGTGAATCTCACCATCATACGTACTTTCCCTGATTACTTTACCCACACGTGGCGTTGGATTTTCCAGCATGTGAGCTCACTTGAATATTGATTACTATTACTCTACCTACACGTGGCGTTGGATTTTCCGGCGTGTGGGCTCCCTTGGATCCTGATTCCTGGTTACTTTACTATACCTAGCGTTGGATTTTTGAAAGTGTGGTAAAGAATCCAACACATTTGATATTGGTTACTTTACCCATACATGGCATTGGATTTTCTGGCATGTGGTAAAGGTCCGGGCACTTTTGGTCAAGTGTGTCGTAGGCCATTGGTTGGGCAGTCTTGCGCGAGTAGGACATGGTTTGGTTTGGCCACACGTGGCATTGGATTTTCCTGCGTGTGTGTTGTAGAGTGGTACTCTCCCATTTGGACAGCTCATCCCTAGACGCAGGGTAGAAAGTTGAAACCCTGCGGGCTAGTCAAACAATCCTCGTGTTGGATTGTTTCCTCCTGGTACATGATGTGCACTGATCGGTGCATATTTATATATCATTTTGTACCATTCTAACTTATGATTTGATTATGTTATTGAGTTAAACTTGTGCTTTTAATCCATTTTCTGTTTATCATTCAGTTCATTGGGCCTTAGGTAGCAATGGTGACTTTGGATAGGAAAAGATGCAAAATGGTGCAAAAACGAGCAGACTGAGTTAGCATTTTGTTTCGGCCTTAACTTCCTCCTCCCAACTTGTATTGGCCCAATTAATATGTGGTTGGAAAGAAGAGACTCTGAACTGCAAGATGGACTGCTAAAACGTATCAATTGATGAAGCCAAGCCCAATCCGTGGGCCCATCAAAATGCACACCATACATTTCAGTTTATTTTCGGCAGTCAACTTGCAAGGCCCAAAACGTACACTTGTGTTGCTCAGATGGGAATACATTCATACAAGTTGTTCCAATGGGTGTCCATTATGACATATCCAAATTTGAGCCCCATTAGATACATATTGAAACCTCAGGCCCTCCTACACCAAGCCTGGTTCAGAAGAATCGTTTTTTCTAGCAAAGGTGAAGAAAACCCACATGGGTTGGCAGCAAAAGGCAGCCACAATTGAACACCTTTGAAATCCCATATGAAGAAAGCTTGAGGTGCGGCAAAAGAAGTATGGGATGAAATTGTTTCCAACCACACTAACATAGACAACATGAAGTGGGAGTTATGGATTGTATTAAAAGAGGAATGGTTGTGTTGGAATTCATCATGATGTTCCTCCCTCTTAGCCCTATAAATAGAGTAGTATTCAAGCTTCATAAATCACACCCCAAGGTGGGAGCTCTCAAACACTTCTCTAGAGCTCCCTTCCCTTCTCTCCCTCAAATTCTCTTAGTTTCCTTTTAAGTTGTCAATTGTTGTAACAAAATGATTTTACTAAATTTTCCTTCAAGTTTTCAAGTTCTACTTTAATTTTATTTGTAATGTACATTCTTTCTTAAGTATTCAAGTTTAATTAGTTTCCAAGTTTCAATTATGGTTTTTGTTCTTATTCATTATGCTTATAAGTTAATATGCTAGTTTGAATGATTGATCACCATTTAGGCTTGCATGTTAGCTATCTTGGTTTGAATTAAGAGTAGACACCATGCTTTAATTCGAATTGAACTATGAATAGGAAGAGTATGTATGGACATTCGACAACAGGGATTAGATACATGCTTGGTTGTTTAAATTGCTCTTCTTTGCTTAATGGGTTCCTAATGCTTAATTTTAGGTTAGACAACAAATGATCAAATTAGGGAATTAGGAACACAAGGTTAGGACCAAACACCATGGCTTAATCATACTTTAGCTAGAATCAATCCATTAATCTAATTGAACTTGGGAACTTATTTGCTTGAGTTATTTCCTTTTTCTTGTTTTAATTATTTTCTTTTTCATTTCTGTTTTGTGTAGGGAAAATGAATTGGATCATTCAATCACCAATCCTCGTGGGATCGACCTCGCACTTACATATGCTATACTACCAAACGGCTCGTGCACTTGCGAGTATCACAAGTTGAGGATGCAGCTGAATCCATTTTGGTGCAGCTGAATCCATTTTGGTGCAGCTGAATCAACGCAACATGCACTATGATATGTACATTCCCTAGTTACATAACCCACACGTGGCGTTAGGTTTTCTGGCGTGTGGGCTCCCTTAGTTATTGTCACTTTATCTCACTTGGCGTTAGATTTTCCACTGTGTGGTAAAGATCTGAGCACCTTTGGTCGGGTGTGTCGTAGGCGTTGGCAGGGCAGTCTAGATTGGCCACATGTAGCGTTGGATTTTTCGGTGTGTGTGCTGTAGAGTGGTAGTCCCCCGGTTGGACGGTTCGTTCCCTAGCCACATGGTTATTGAGGAATCTTCCATGTGGTCTAGTCAAACAATCCTCCAGTTGGATTGTGTTCCCCTAGTACATGATGATGGTGTGGGGTGTGTTTATATATATTTATCTATGTGGAAAAATATGTGGATTCGTTTTCGGGTTGGGGTTTCTTAAGCATGTGCATGGTCAGTGCTCTGGAGGCGTGAGCATAGTTTTGATGTTTGGACAATGTTGTTTTGCAATATATGCCTTGGATAGGGTATGATTGAGGGAAAGAAATGATTTTGGAAAAGTAACTTGAGTCTCAGAGTAAATGGTTAGTTTTAAAAGAGTTATGCATAGTACTTGTGAGTTTCTATAGGGAAATGGTTTTGAGTTGAGTTATGGAAAGAAATGATTTTTTTATTATAAATATTTAGTTATATGCCTTGTGGGAATTGACGTTGAGAATGAATCTAAATTTAATTGTGGGTTTTACTTGGACAATATATGTATGTTTCTAAATTGTGATTCTTTTTGTCATAAGAACTATGTGTGGCTTGATCCCTCACCAAGGGGTACGTAGGTAGCTTGGGGTTTCACCTAGGTGCAGTCATGAATTAAACTATTTCTTTTGTTGAGGGATTAAATGCTTGTTTATATTTCAGTTTTACTAAATGGTTGTGGTTAAAATGTGTTTGTGGTTATGACGGGTCTAAAACTTGTTTGGATTGATGATTGATTCTAGCCTGAGTCTTTAGAACTGCTTGCGATTGTACATAAATGGTTTTAATTGAATGCTTTGGCATCGTTTTACAAAATAGTTGGGCAAGTATGTGGAAACTTTGTTCTAATCCGGTCACGATTTCTATTTTGCTCCTCCCATGCATTAGCTTGATCTGAGCCTTGCAACCGAGCCAAGAACTCTACTTCCCAACCCTGAACTTCTGTAGGGCATTTCCATATGTTTAATTTCCGTTGAATTTCATTTCGGTTGTAAACTGAAGTCTTCCTTAGAATTGCTCTATTATCACCCATGTAGGGTTGGATTTAAGGTCGGAGGCCTATTCTGGAAACTGTGTGCTTTTACTTTTTGCGTGCGTGCCTCCAGTTGAATTACTATTACTGTATTTTGACAAGTTGAAATTTTGGGAAAAGTCTGCTTTTTAGGGGAGGCTTTGCCGAAATTTCGGCAGAAGTATTGACCTTCTTTTCCTTTGTTTTTGAAGAAAAGGATGTTGTTAGTAAGTGGGCCCGACATCGGTTTGATGTCGGAAAAGTTCGTCATGGATTCCAAGGTATTCGGGGCGAGTTCTGCAACTTGGTATCAAAGCATTAGGTTCAAATTTCTGTGCACTCCGCACCTTGTATGCATCCCTAAGTTTTGGTAGTGTGGTGTTTTCCGGTGTGGAATGGTGCCTCTTCGACGGGAAGGACGTCACAAATTGTATTAGAGATGTTTCGTAAGTTCGTAACTCTAGAAAACGCAGTGAACCTTATGTTCGGGGTTGCAAAAATCTGAGTCAACTATGAGTGTGGCAAACCCAATTGAGAAGTAATGGTGTTTTGGATGAAGTGTTTGATCTCAATGCTGAAGATTGCGTTATGGCTGAGTGTTGCCGGAAACATGGTCAAGGTATTATCACAAGGGAAGTTGATTAACCAAAGTAGCTAAGTGAGTGAGGATTGAATTGCATGTCGTTCGATTGGACCAATGGGAATTCATATGGGTTGTTATACCCTGAAACAGGAAGTGTTGGAATTGGATTTGGTTGGGCGTGTTTTTTCAAAGGAATGAATTGTAGTGGATCTTCAGGAATTGGATGGGGTGGTGTACAAATATTACATTGTTTAAGAAAGGTATAACCACAATTGATCAAGGTAATATATTAGAGTATTATAACAATATTAACATAGAAGAACAAAATTTTAAATACTATAATATGGAAGAATTAGAATAAATAAATGAACAAAAGATAGATGAACAAAATTAATTAGAATCTGATGATAAAACATTTGACAATGAGTATCCAATTGTAGGAGAAATAGAGTCTTTAAAGATTATGCAAATAGATAGACCAAAGATCTTAGAAGAATTTTTATAATTAGCTGAACAAACTAGAATTATAGGAGAAGATTCCCAATTACATTGGAATAAGAATAAGATATTAGCAAAATTAGACATTATTAAACCAGACTTAGCAATTAAAACAATAGATATGCCCTGTAACTTGTTATACAAGCAAGAATTTGAACAACAAATAAAAGAACTTTTAAACTTAAAAGTAATTATATCTTCAAAATCTAGGCATAGATCAGCAACCTTTGTATTTAGGAAACACTCAGAACTTAAAAGAGGTAAAGCTAGAATAATGTATAATTATAGGAGATTAAATGACAATACTTATGAAGATAGTTATAAATTACCAAATAAAGCTGAACTTATGAATAAAATTCAAGAAAGTAAATATTTTAGTAAATTTGATTGTAAATCAGGATTTTGGCAAATTAGATTAGCAGAAGAATCAATTCAATGGACAACATTCACCTGTCCAGAAGGACATTTTAAATGGCTTGTGATGCCATTTGGATTAAAGAATGCACCATTAAGCTTTCAAAGAAAGATGGATCAAATGTTTAAGAAGTATGATAATTTTTGTAGTGTATATGTAGATGATATACTTGTTCATAGTAAAAATAAAAATGAACTTAGAAAACACTTAGAAATTATTTTGAAAGAATTTATTGATAATGGTATAGTCATAAATAGGAATAAAGTAGAGCTTGAAAAACAAGACATGGAATTTTTAGGTATGTATATTAAGTCGGGAACTATACAATTACAAGAACACATAGCTCAAAAAGTGTTAAAATTTTTAGATAAATTAGAAGATAAAAAACAATTACAAGTATTTTTAGGATTATTAAATTATGCTAGAAGTTTTATCCCTGATTTAGGAAGAAAAATTGCAGCATTGCATAGTAAAACTAGTAAAACATGTCAAAAATATTTTAATAGTGAAGATATTAAATCAGTTCAAAATATCAAACAAGTTATAACTCAACTTAAACCTTTAGCATTACCATTAGATAATAATTACAAAATAGTTGAGACAGACGCATCATCAATAGGATGGGTAGGAATTTTATATCAGAAGAATCATAAAGAAGAACCAAAATCTAAAGAAAAAGTTTGTAGATATGCATCAGGTAAATTTAGTGATATATAGGCTAGACTTCCAGCCACTGACTTAGAAATTTTAGGAGTCATTAACTCCCTTGAAGTATTTTCATTGTTTTTACATAATGAGATATTTACTATTACAACAGATTGTTAGAATATTATTTCTAATTATAATAAAATTACTACTAATAAACAAGTAGCCCGAAGATGAGTTAATTTTGTTGATTCTATTATAGGAAATGGATTTAGACCAATATTTGAGCATATTAAAGGGATGGACAATACTTTAGCAGACATCTTATCCCGTATTATTCATTAACAGGTATGCAATATTTTGGAGCATCATCCTCTAGCAGCAAAAATAATGGTATACCATCACAAGGTGGTAATCCATTAAGCATGAGTAGTCAAGCAAGACTAGTAGTAAATACTTAGGGTTAGAAATCTAGTACAAGAGAAGAAGTTGTTAGCAATAAGAATATGAATTAGGAAGCTACGTGATAATTTGTTTTTAGATCTACCTTGATGAGAATTCTTTTCATATTATGACTGATTGATGGCGCGGGCTAGAGAGAGAGAGAGAGAGAGAGAGAGAGAAACCTGGCAGGGAGGAGTGTAAGACACATTCCTAGAATTTTCAGGGGTCGAAGCTAAAGTTTTTTGCATTCAGATTGATGATCTTTCATATGGGGGCTCTATCTTGATTAGTGAGAGTCTCAAAGACAAGGTGTTCCATATATCCGTCGAAACTGGGCTGCGTTCGATGGATTTTAAAACAACTACAAGAGCCTGTGGATAGGAAGGAACAGAGATTTTTCCGAAAATTCAGATGAGATTCTTACCACCTGTGGATGGAGAAATCATGCAACAAGTATGGACGTTTTCTGAGGATGTCCAAATGTTTGCATGGAATTGTGTCGTTGGTTGTAATCCCACAAGGCCAAGGAGGGCAAGGGTGGAGAAAGCTGGAGGAAAGTTTAGAGGTAATCCTAGTTGGTGATAGTTTCATAAAGGAAAGATCTGTTCAAAGGGGAGAGGAACAATATTTGCCGTATGATAGAACTAGAATAATAGGAAAATCGTACAAGGAGGCGGTACAAGACAAAGGAACAGTGGGACAAAAAGTGGAAAAGAAAGAGGCAGAGATTTTACACCACAACACAATTCGACCCAAACGGAAAACTGGAGTTGGGTGGTTGCTTATGAGAGACAAGTAGTACATCAGACTTGGAAGGACATTGAAGAAGCTCTAGGCAACTGGCTACAGTTCAAAGTAGAGTTATTTCCTTATCAAAATAACAGAGCATTCGTTGCATGTAACAGTAAAGAGGAGGCAACGTGGATAGGGGGAGCAAGTAAACTGAAGATGGATGGACAACCAGAGGTGTTATTGTGGTGTTGGGAGTAAAGCCTGAAGAACAACATAACAAAAATGGTTAGCTACGGAGGTTGGATCGCTGTCACTGGGCTTCCGATACACTGGTGGTCCAAAAAATATTTTGAACGAATTGGTGATGCTTGCGGAGGTCTGCTGGAGGTGGGTTGGAAGACTGAGAAGCTTAAATACCTCATTGAAGCCAAACTGAAAGTCCGAAAAAATACAATTGGTTTTTTGCCTAACTGCTTAAATTAGCAGAAGGAAACGAGGTCTATTACGTTAAGAATAGACCAATATCACCGGCGATAAGGCCAAACCAGTCAGTTCATAACAAATCAGTGGAATTAACTCCGGGCGCCGATGGAAATCCGCATGAAGCACGCGGGATCGCTGAATCCCAGATCACGCGTACACTACCTCTGGTCGTTGGCAGAAGCATGGAAGCCCTCACGCTTGTCGAGCAACTGCACATAGCACAAAAAGAAAAAGTGTACGTGGAACTCAAGGACAAAGGGATGTTCAAGGATGCCAAGAGGGGCTTGACTTGAGTGGTTCTGAAGTTGGGCCCAGAGCAATATCTATTAAGGCCCAAGAGCTGGGTAGGACAGAGGGCTCACCCCATGAATTTTTGGAAAAGACTAGGACAAATCAGGATTACATGCTGCTGCCGACAAACAGACCCACTCGTCACAGTGAGTTTGGAATGGGATTGAGAAATAAGTGGGTCCACCCGAAATCTCCTACCTCTCTGCCAAATCTCTTTTCAAGATTCGGGCAGAATAAAAATAAAGGAAAAGGACTATCACGTGTATCTCCATCTAAATTTGGGAACCAGCGTGAAAAGGAGAAGGTAGTGGGGGCAAGAAAACAAAATAAAGGAAAGTCGACAACAGTGATAAATCATTATGATAAGGAATCTGCAGATGAGTCCTTGCAAGAGGAGGGATCCGATGAAGAGGGAATTGGCTTATCTGATGGAACCCAGTCACGAATATGTGATATACATGACGCGGAGACACAAATGTTTTTGGAGAATATGGTCGTTCACTCAAACATCCAGGATTCTGAGGTCGAAGCTGGGTATGGATTCTGATCTAGAAATGGGTTACTACACCGGAACGGATAACAGGGAAGAACTATCAAGCTCTGAGGTGGAGTCTGAGGATATAGACACAGTGGTTGCGGAGGAACCGGGAGGAGATTTAGCAATGGAACAATATCTGCAAGAGATGTTTTCTGAGAAGGATAAACAGGTTGGCCAGTCAAATCAGGTTAGTTCCCTTCCTGGATTGGATCAATCTACCTGATCCAATTCCTGAAAACACAGGGGAAGGCAAAGAAGAAGAGTTTGGACTGGGGAATAACAGTAAGACTTATGAAAATGAAGGGGTCTCACCACATGTTGAGAGCTCAAAGAAACATGCCCCCAAAGGGAGTCTAGAAAACATGGAAACAATGCTGGATAGTATGGGCCTGCGATTGGTGGAAGAGGACATTAGTACACAGGTTATTCAAGCAGGAAAAAGGGATACCAAGAGAAAAGGGAAATGAGAACTGGAAAATCTGAAATTCGGGGTGAGCTACGAAAGAGGAAGGGGGAAAGAAAAAGACCAATGGAGATAGTTAGCTGGAATGTAAGGGGATTGGGGGGGGGGGGGGGGAAGGAAAAAAAGAGTGGTAATAAAGAAGATCTTAAAGACGTATGATGCAGATGTTGTACCTGATCCAGGAAACAAAGAAGGAGAAGGTCAACCAAAGACTAATAGGAAATATTTGGGGAGCGAGATTTAGGGAGTGGGTTTGTATTCCTTCATGTGGAGCGTCAGGAGGGATACTAATCATGTGGAATACAAAAGCTATCAAGGTGAAAGAGTCTCTCTTGGGAAGTTATACGGCTTCCATCAATTGTGTGGATATGGAAGGAAAAGAGTGGTGGCTGACGGGGTGTACGGACCAAATGGCCCAAGATATAGAGTGCTGCTTTGGGAAGAATTAGCTGCTGTTTATGGCATCTGTGGTTCTAATTGGTGTATCGGGGGAGATTTTAATATCACCAGATTTCCATCCCAAAAATCCAATGGGGGAAGAATCACAAGAAGCATGAGGGTGTTTAACGACTTCATCAGGGAGACAAATTTATGTGACCCGGATCTTCACAATGCCGCTTTCACCTGGTCAAATATGAGGGAGAATGCGATCCTAAGAAGTTTAGACAGATTCATGTTCACCCCTGCCTGGGAGGAATTATTTCCTCACACAAGGCAAGTGGCTCTACCTAGGGTAACCTCTGACCATTGCCCCATACTATTGGACTCAAATGCAAAGAAATGGGGACCGGTGCCCTTTAAATTTGAGAATACATGGTTGAAGCAGGCAAGACTTCAGGGGAAAATTCAAAGAATGGTGGGAGGGAGACCTACAACACCGGTGGGAAGGTTTCAAGTTTATGAAGAAACTAAAGGCGGTGAAAGACAAAGTGAAGATATGGAGTAAAGAAATCAGTAGAGACACTAACTCCGAATCAAAAGAAGCAAAGGAACGAATCAAGGACTTAGATTTATTGGAGGAGAGGGATGGCATATCCCTAGGCAGAAGGGCAGGAGAGAGCGCATCTGAGACTAAGAATTGAAGAGATAGCTTTCAAAAAAGAGATCATATGGAGACGAGAGAGAAAAGGTGGCGTGGGCAAAAGAGGGGGACTCAAACACAAAGTTCTTCCACATAATTGTTAATTGTAGAAAGAAACGGAATTCAATTGAAAAACTAGAATTAGCAGATGGGTCCACTACGGGAGATGAAGGTAGAATTGAACAGGAAATAATCTCATACTTCAAAAACTTATACTCAAGTGAGGGTCGGGAGAGGCCTAGACTAGAAGGTTTGGACTGGTGTGCTTTGGAGGAATTAAGGGCTTCATGGTTGGAAAGACCTTTCGAAGAGGAGGAAATCAGGAAAGCTGTTTTTGAGTGCGGAAAGGAAAAGTCCCCAGGCCCAGATGGATTCTCATTGGCATGCTTTCAACACTGCTGTCGATCCTGAAAGGTGATTTAATGAGGGTGTTTGAAGAATTCTATGAGTCAGGTATTGTGAACTTGGTAACCAATGAAACTTACATCTGTCTAATTCCTAGAAAGCTGAAGCAGGTCAAGGTGGGAGACTTTAGACCTATAAGTCTGATCACAAGTGTGTACAAAACTATTGCAAAGGTTATGGCAGCTCGATTGAGAGAGGTTCTGGGCGATACCATATCTCAAACGCAAGGGGCGTTCATAAAAAAGAGGCAAATCTTGGATGCGGTGCTGATCGCAAACGAGGTGGTGGAAGAAACAAGGATGAAAAACCAAAAAGGATTCATTTTCAAGATTGATTTCGAGAAAGCCTACGACCGTGTGGATTGGGGGTTTCTAGATTTTGTGCTGGAAAAAAAAGGCTTTGGTTTGACATGGAGGAAATGGATAAAAGGGTGTCTTCGGACAGCAAACTACTCAGTTCTAATAAATGGTAGGCCCAGGGGAAAGTTTGGAGCTTCAAGAGGAATAAGACAAGGAGATCCACTGTCTCCTTTTCTTTTTACATTGGTTGCAGACACACTGAGCAGATTGTGCTCAAAGGCCAGAGAAAGAGGCTTGGTTGAGGGGCTGGCCGTGGGAAGAGATAGGGTGATGGTATCACATCTCCAAGTTTGCAGACGATACTATCTTTCTCCTATCTGACAAGGAAGGAAATTTTAGGAATTTACTAAACATTCTGGAGGTGTTCAACCTGTGCTCTCTGGATTGAAAATAAACAGAGGTAAATGCTCAATTGTTGGAATTAATGCAGAAGACAATGAAGTAAAGTCACTCTGATGAGATAGGTTGTGGCATGGGAAGTTGGCCGCTGCTTTATCTTGGTCTACCGCTCGGTGGAAAACCTAGGACCTTACCATTTTGGGTCCCAGTCATCGAGAGAGTGGAACGAAGAGTAGAAGGATGGTGCAAGGCCTTGCTATCTCGAGGGGGAAGATTGACCTTAATACAAGCAGTGTTGAGTAACCTCCATCTTACTTCTTATCGTTATTCCGAATGCCTGCTAGTGTGGCAAAGCACTTGGAGAAGATATTGAGGAACTTTCTGTGGGAGGGTGTGGAGGAAGGCAGGAAGGATCATTTGGTGAAGTGGGAGGTTGTGTCTTTACCAAAGGAAAATGGGGGACTTGGGATAGGAAACCTAAGAAAACGTAATGAGGCCCTCCTGGGGAAGTGGCTATGGAGATTCCAAACTGAAACTAACACCCTCTGGTATGATGTGATAAAGAGTAAATATGGGCTGCAGATGAATGGCTGGGATTCTAAAAGAAAGTCGAATGGTTCTAGCCGATGCCCTTGGATAGAAATAATTAAAGGTTTGGGCTCGTTTGTGGCTTGCTGTCATCTCAAGGTGGGCAACGGTGAGAGAATAAGATTGTGGGAAGACGTGTGGCTGGGAGATAGAGCTTTGGGCGAGAGATTTCCACGCCTCCTTCGAATTTCTTGTAAAAGGAATGCCAAGATTGCAGATATGTGCATAGACGGGAACTCCCTCCCGCTCAGTTGGGATTTTGGCTTTCGCAGGAATCTTAGGGAGGAGGAAAATGAAGAACTGTCTGAGTTACTCTCAAGATTGGAACACGTTGTGTTGATCCAAAGCAGGAAGCGACACCAGAGTATGGAATCTGGAGACCTGGGAGCTTTCTCTTGTAAATCATTCTCTAGACACCTGATGGTAAATCACCAAGCATCTCTCTTCTCTCCGTCCACTGTAATTTGGAAAGCTAAAGCCCCTCCTAAGGTAAGACTATTAGTTTGGCTAATCGCTCATGGCAGAACTAATACTTGCGACTTGATCCAAAGGAAAAGACCTGGCTGGTACTTCTCTCCTAACTGGTGTGTTATGTGCAAAAAAGATAACGAATCTGTAGATCATCTATTCTTACTTTGCCCGATTGCCTCATCCCTGTGGGCTAAGCTATTTAAGGTGGCAGGCCTAACGTGGGGAAGCTTCACAACTTGCAAGGCGATGCTCGAAACTAGGCTGAAATTCTTTGGTGGCAGGAGGAAGGGGTAAGTGCTGGGAAATTGCGCTTTGATGGCCATTTTCTGGGTAATTTGGGGGGAAAGGAATAGGAGAATTTTCGAGAATGTGGTCGGGGAGGAGATTGAGCAGTTATGGGACCGTACCCGTGTCTGGGCATCACTTTGGGCTTCTGTTACAACAGAGTTTAGGGAGCTTAGTTTTCAGCTTATCCATCTAGATTGGGAAGCGGTAGTCTTGTAGTGTAGATCTTTCTTTTCTATTTATCGGTTTGGTGGCCTTCTTGGCCATCTCTGTATTATTTTTCCTGTTTTAATGAACACTATTGTCTCTTTTCAAAAAAAAAAAAATCTAGTACAAGAAGTTAGAAATCTTGCTTTGAAATATCGTACTCAAGCATCATTAGCAGATAAACAAAAATTTCTTTTAGACAACTTTTGGAACATTAGAACTAATCCTGAAAGCATGAGAAGAGGGCATGAAAAACTTATTAAAGCACTTGAGCAAGAATTTTTGGCATATAATTATGATTATAAAAGAGCAAAACAACAACTTTTTTTTTTACAGGAAAAACATGAAGAGCAAAAGAAAGAGTATGATACAATAATAAGAAATTTTAGAATTAATAATTTAAGATGTCAAAATTTAAGCAAGATTTTACAAGAAAAAGAGGCTAATGAGCCCAACTTACTTGAGCATAATAGAGAATTTTCCCTTGAGCAAAAAACTAAAAATCCATATTTTCTTCAAATTCTAGCTAGAGAAAGGAATAGATTTTTTGACAGGACCCGACCCAAATTCCACTTTGGAATCCGAGCCAAACCCTGTGCGTGTCCGACACCTGGCGGGTGCCGAGCACAACGACCAAAAATACCCTTTTAAACCAAATCCGAAGAATTTGAAGCTCGACTTCTACCGAAAATTTGGCAGAGTCTCCCCTATAAAATGGACATTTCCCCAAAAACTTCCACCTGTCAAACAAGCATATACGAATATAACCCAACCTCCAGCATGTATCAAATTATATCAAAAATCAAGCATCATATACTTCTGGCCTCAGGCCTCACTAAATCAAATAAAATCATTCAGCTAGTAAAATTCATCTTGGCTATCATAATACTAATGCCACGTTAACAATCTCCAGGACTCCAACTCGTGGCTGCACATTGTAACAAAAGGCTGCCTACGTACCCTTACTGAGGGATCAAGCCACACGTAGCTCTTCTATTTCATTTCAGCTTTCTGTTCCAAGCTTACTGGCATTACTCACATGGCAATAACTATATTCAAATGAAGGAATAAAAGCATTTAGATTCAAGTAATCATTCTTGGAAAGTCATAACTATTAATTACTCGTGACACCATTGGTGACACGTCCTCCCCTGTAATCCTAGCTGACTCAGGAGACATCTGGTCAACCTAATCCGCAATCCTGACTCCCCCCTGGTCCTAGGATATCTCTAAAACTCGGGGAGGGCAAAGTATGCTAGAAATACTTGAACTATTTAATACCATAACCAATAACAAAAAGATCAAGGCAACAATTTAAATAAAATAAATTAAGATAAACTAAAGCAAAACGGATTAAAATAAAATAAAATAAACAAGCTCAGAAATACCCTGGTATCAAACTTATATATATATCCGTCTTTCTCTTGTGACATAAATATATCGATTAAGAAAATGATAGTAACTGTATAAAGTTCCTCACTTTTACTTTAAAAGCGTTTCAAAGCTTAAATTCTCTCCACCTAGGCGTACCCCCATTCATGATTCGTCAATTCCAATTATTCGGTCAATTCCATCCTCGCAAACTTCGGAAACACAAAGTTAACCGAGTTGCATTACTCGCAAGCCTCGGAGACACCAAGTCAATCCGAGCTGCGCTCCTCGCAGGTCTCAAGGGGACCATAAGTCAGCCCTGAGCCGCGTTCCTCACAGGCCTCGGAGACACCAAGTCAATCCGAGCTGCGCTCCTCGCAGGTCTCAAGGGGCCATAAGTCAGCCTGAGCCGCGTTCCTCATAGGCCTCGGAGACACCAAGTCAACCCGAGCTGCGCTCCTCGCAGGTCTCAGGGACCATAAGTCAGCCTGAGTCGCGTCCCTCGCACCACACGGTCCAAGCGCCCCCGAACTCGTGGGGAGTTAACAAAATACCAAACTGTTTCAAAGTAACTAGGGGGCACCCTTGTGGTGGGTCTGAAAACCACAACCCTTTATTTATATCAACTTCCAATAAACCAAAGAACACTCGCACGTACATGAACCTCATACAAGCTCATACACAACCCATCGAGCTCATCCTCCCTATTTTATTCAAGACTCTGGCCCTGGGTTCCTAACAGTACGTGCACTAACTTTAAAGTCATTTCTATGCTCACGGTAGTTTTTTCCAAGGTTTATGACAGTATAAAAGTACATCGGGACTCAAAAGTGCTAAAGTTCCAAAAAGTCAACTCGGGACCCCGTGGGGTCCACGACCTCAGAATTCCGATCCGATCATTCCAAGAGGTTCTAATATGCTTAGGACACATATCCCGAAAGTCTGGTCTCGATTTGGACGGTCGGATTGCTCACAATTGCCCAATTGGACGGACGAACGATTTCCGTAACCCTCGCCCTAGGGTTGACCTTTTCGAAGTATCCGGGACTTCGATTTACGATCCGTCGAAATCCTACACGATCCTAAAATTGTCTAGCTCAACATACTCAAGTTTGACCATGATCCAATGGTCTGAATGTATTGAACCCGGAAATCACACAATATGTGAGATCCGTTCGGGTTCAAATGTTATCTGAATTGAGATCCGCGAATTTCTATGCACTCGTGAGGACACGAGGATCATTCTGGGACCAAGAGTGAGCCCTGCTACCTGGCCCACGCGCCGCGCGTGTGTGGGTGTGCAAAACAATTTTCGGCGGCCAGAAATTCTCCAAACCGCCGGCCCAAACTCCTATCCTAGGTAAAACCCCCAATTTGGAACCACTTTTGTTCTTAGACCTACCCCAAAAAGTGGCCGGAAGTGGCCAGAGTCGCGACCCCAAAACGGCTGAAACCCAAATTCAAAAATCGAACTACCTAGGCTCAAAATTGATAAATTCCTACCCAAACATCAGCTAGATCATGAAAAATAGGTGAGAAAGCATACCTCACTCGCATGAAACGGTGGCCAGAGGAGGGAGAACGAGCTCCATGAAATTCCATCAAAATCTGTCCAGGCCACCCTGTTTCGTGGGGGTTTTCTGTCGATTACGCGCAGCGGGTTTCAGGCTGGGATGGGCTGGAATTGAAAGAGGGAAGTGAGGTGGTTGTAACGGGACCGGTCTTGCGTGAATTGGTGGTCGGAGTTGAGAGAAATCACCTCTCGAAGTCGGCTGGTCCCCCCTTCAAACTACAGAAATTCTGGGTTTATAACAAACTGTACTTCGAAATATTTACCGGTTATACCACTGAACTTCTTTTGATCGTCATTTCTTCGTTACAACTCCGATTCGAGTCCACCACGTGTCTACGGACTCGTTTCAACGTGCTCTACGCAACGGTCCAATCAAAATTTCCAAATTCCTTCCCGAACTTAAAATGACCTTTTTACCCCTTCTTAATATTAAATAATATTTTACTTTTCGAACACCTTAATTAAATTCAAACCATTTTATTGTATTATTTATTTCAAATTTATTTTCTCACTTAAACTTATTTCCTCTTATTTTAATTATTTAAACCTTCATGGGGTAAAATTGTCCTTTTCCTGAATAATTTAATATTTAACTATTAATTTAGGACTGGGTTGTTACATTTTGATGAAATCTATAGATTAGGAGAAGAAGAGCTAACCAATATAGACAACATGATGGGTGCATAACTCCATGTGGAGACCTTATCCTTTCATGTGAAGGATCATCCCAACAGATGAAGAATAATTTCCAACCTCTTTGGCTCCATTCGGCATCATCTAAAAAGAAGAAACATTTTTGGCTCTATACAGTATTGTAAAACAGGCCCGAGGCTCTAAAAGCCTACAGAGGGGGGGGGGGGTGAAGTAGGCTATATGGTAATAACCTATCTTTTTAAAATTTAAGCCCAGCTAAGAATTAATAAGCGGAAAAATAAACACATGCACAACCATGATGTTTAATTACTTAGCATCTCCAGTGAGTAAATGGAACTAACTACATGAAACTGGATTGATAAAAACGACACCACGTATTAATACAAACAGAAACCCTTGTGATTATGGATCAATACAGTGCAACGTAGTATTGATCCACGTTAGTGTACCTGATGTCATTTGAACAAGATGCAGCAAGTACAACTAATGACAACATGAATATAAACATACACAAAGATTTGTTAACCTAGAAACCCAACACGGGTGAAAACTAGGGGACCAAGCCAGTAAGAGAATCCACTATCAATGAGAAGTACAAGATACAAAGGGAGTTGAGCTCCATCTACACTCAGGAGGCAGCTAACTATCTAACCTTCTAGCAAAGCACAATATTAGCTCATCTACACACAATTGGCAGCTAACTATCTAACCTTCCAGAAAAGCACAATCTTTACTTCTCGCAGCAACCTCTCTTCCAGAATTTGCATGAGCATTCAGCTCCAATTGCAACAGACAAATCTTCATGGTTTGCAACAGCACCAAGCTCCAAGTTGCAGAAGGTATAATGATATGAAGTGAGTTGTGGTTTCAGATTTTCATCTTTCTTAATCACAAAGAATGATTAAGCTAGACAAATGAAACCAAGTGTTGTGATGATTAAACTAGAAGTAATGAACTTGAAGCATATAGTTTAAATCAATCATAACAACAATGAAACAAAAGACTCAGCCGAAATCAATGTGAATATACTTGGAGGAATTTTATGTGTATGCAATCATACTCATACTCTCAAGTAATTAACAATGGCTGAAACAATAAAATAGTTTTTGAATGCTCAAGAGCAGATATATAATGATTTCAAAAACATGTCTGCATCAAAGATGCAGATTTTTTGTTTTTACATGTCTAGCATGAACGGTTCTTCTTCAGAAACTGATAAAAATGAAGCAAGTTCAAATGAACTTCTCAACCTCTTCCTTAGGTCTAGCTTAGTATATATAAAGACTTGATTCGAATGAAGATGGGATATTTTGAACCACATATAATATAAAGAATGTTGTTTGGTGGCTAAAATATCTGAAAGGGCAAGACAGCAACAAACTCCTATCCTATGGAGTGATCCTGGAAAAACCAGTATGCAAGTGTATCTCAATGACCAACCTATTTATTGTCCAATAAGGAGCAACACACATAAAGCTACGCATGGTCTGTCCAAGACATGTTTGAAAGAGAATAACTAAAAGTGATCTCAAGGTGGGCGGTTTCAAGAAGAATAAAAGAAATAAAATAGTTTTAAAAATCTTCTTGAGACAAGCTATTCAAACAAAGCACACAAGGCAAGGGATAAGGATAAATAACAGTAAAATGTCATGTGCTTTGTGAGCTTTGACTACAAAGCACACAAATGAAGTAGCCGTAAGGTTTTGACTACAAATATTTAACACAGCCATAGAGATATTAAGAAGAACAAAGAGGGAACACAGGTTGTAACAGCCGTTGAAATAAAGAGCCCATGATTTGCAGAAACATCATGTAGAAAAATAAGATAAAGACTTCCCTTCAGAAAACTAGTTTCAAGAAAACAAATATTATATAATAATATGTTATTTTCAAGAATACTAAAAGAGAGTGGAAGGTCTGTTGAAGGAAGACTCTTGCTTTTGAAAACAAGTTTCAAGAAGTTTAAACTGATCAGAAGATATTTGAAGTCTTCATTCGAATGAAATCAAGAGCTGAAGATATTTTAATAAAATATTAATTGATACAGCTCAAAGTAGATTGAAATAGAATATCATGGATTGATACAGAATAAAGCAAAACACGTTTTAAAAGCATGTATCAATCCAGATGTATCAATCCATGCGTATGAATGCAAAGTGAAAGATGGATTAAAACAGACTGGGAAGGATTGATACATAATGAAACAGAAAATGAATTTTAAGGCTTATATCAATCCTGTGTATTAATCCATGTGAATGTATGCAATGATTTTTGAATTACAAAGATGACACTTTTGAATCTAGCATGTGCATTCAAACAGACTTAAACCAATACCTATACCTCAGCAAAATACACTAGTTTTGTCATAAGAGAAGAGCCAAAATATAATCCTTACAAGTATCATCTGAAAAGAAGAAATAGAAAAGACTCCTTAGACAATATAAAAATGAATAAGGGCATTATTGTCCAAACACTTTAATTTTGTCCTTTATAAATACTTCATCCATTTTGGGCTGAATCATAAGTTCCCCTTTAATAATTTGTGGCAATGACTAAGATTATACTTTTGTCCACCAGATTCGTAGAATGCTTGGCGCATTTAAATTGTGGTTTGTGCAATTGATTTTTTTGCCTTAATTCTACAATAATAGCATTTGTCTTCACTAAAATTTTCCTATTTGTTTACACCAACACCTATCATTTTCCAAATTTGTAGCAACATAATCAACACCCCTTGATTTGATTATATTAAAGCTCGGATGTTTTGGCCTAATTCTCTTATACCTATTTAATAAATTGTCACAATTGTTCTAAGTTCGTTAGCAATTAATTAAATAGACTAAGGTTATAGTTTTGTCTATTAGATTAATAGAATGCTTGATGTATCTTTTTTTTAAAATTTTAAGAAAGGCCACTCAACCCAATCATAAGCTTTAGATATGTCCAACTTAAGAACCATCTTCTTTAACTTGTTGTTACCCTTCGTTTAATGGCATGTATACTCTCAAATACAGCAATGATATTGTCAGTAATCAATCTTGCCGGAACAAAAGTACTTTGAAATTTAGAAATCACGTGAGGCATAATTTTCTTCAAGCGAACTACTAAAACCTTAGAGTTAATTTTGTAGAGAACCGAACACAAACTAATGGGACGAAACTCGGTAACTTGTGTCGGATTATCCACTTACAGAATGAGAGTGATGAGAGTATGGTTGATTTCTTTCACACTTCCCCCACCATTAAGCACTAGTAGATAAAATCTCACCACATCATTACACATCCCATTATTTCTGTTAAAAAAGAGCTGGTAAACCATCCATACCAGGGGATTTCATTGGACACATTTGAAACAAAGCTCCTTCAATCTCGCCTTGCATAAAAGGCAAACACAACCAACCATTTAGCTCCAAAGTAATCACTGATGTCACGACATCTAGTATTCCGTCAACATTCCAAGCACCATTTGAAGAGAAAAGCTGTTGAAAATAGTTACAAAAAACAGAGCCCACTGCATTTTAAGAAGAAACCAAACATTATCTGAATCAAACACTCCTTTTAAAAAAATTCTTGCACCCCCTGAGTTTTGCATGCGCATGGAAAAACTTGGTATTCTTTTCACCGGATTTTAACCATGTTATACGAGACCGTTGCCGCCACAAAGTTTCCTCTCGCTCTAGCAAAACATCCAGCTCATTAGTCAACTGACGTTGATATTGGGTGGCATGTAGGGTCAATTCATGACCCCGTATAGCGTTTAACTTATCTTGCACATCCCGAATTTTCTTGGGAATAAGTCCAACCTTTTCCATGTTCCAAGACAGGCAGAGAAGTCTGACATGACATAATCTTGTCAACCACTGTGCCACCCTCACCTCCCTAAGCCTGGGTTATTGTTTCTTGACAACCATCAATAGTAGTCCACATCTCTTCAAACATAAAATGCCGATGTCTCCTTCCCGTATTACTCACTCCAAAGATAAGTAAAATAGGTAAATGGTCAGACACAAAGGAATTAATATGATGCGTACGCATATCTAGAAAGACCAACAACATCTCATCATTAGCCTCCACCGTATCTAACTGGAGCTTTACATTCCCTTCACCTTGCCATCTATTTGTCCATGTAAACTTGTACCCTGTATAATTGATCACCTTTAAGCCACAATCATCAAGAGCCTCGCCAAACTCACGCATCTATGACATAGGTCTAAACCTTCTTCCCCAGGATTTCGCTTGCCGGAGGATCTCATTAATATCTCCACCAACTACCCACGGTCCATTGCCATTTTCACCCAACCTACGCAATAGCTCCCAAGAATGCTTTCGAAGATTCGTTTCAGGATGACCATAAAAACCTTGTAAACCTGAATCCTATTTGCTCTACCCCTTCAATAAAAACATCAATATGACTTTTTGAGTAGGACATAAAGGAAATATTAACCCCGTCCTGCCAAAGTATAGCCAAACCTCTAGACATTCCAACATGACCCATCCTGAAACACCCTTTCATTCCTAACTGTCTTTGTACTACCTCCATTTGACGCGTCGTCTTCTTAGTCTCTATAAAAAAAGTAACGCGGGGCTGTTTAGCTCTAAGGAAGAACTTTAGAGCGCGGAATGTATGTGGATTGCCTAAACCAAGCATATTCCAATAGAGGATCACCATTTCTCATGATGGGCCTATTCTTCGGGACCCACGCGGATTTGGTAGCCATACCAACTATTGTAGCCTCCGAACAGAATTACCTCGTTGCCCCACACCGTTCATTTTTTAACAGCCTCGAGGATGTACCCCCCCTCCTCCTTTTGAACCCTTTTTTTTTCCCAAATGAAGAAGAACCTTCGTGACAACTAGGGGGAATGGAGTTCACATTGTACGTAGTACCTGGTACATTCATTTGGCATGTTATCTGGCACCACCTCTTTAGTTTGGGCCCTTAGAATCTCCTTCCTGCGACTCAATCCCAAGCTTATCATCACATGAACATCACAAAGCACATCAGTAACATCAGATTCTCCATAATGAGGTACTTCCCAGACGAGAATCAGATGTCAACCTTCTCTTCTTGGAGAGGGCCCCTCAGGGACTTCTGTGCAGGGTATCATCTGAACCCAATGAGATATCCTTATGAGCAGTGAAGGCCACATTGTGTGAACGAACAGTCTCTACAGGTGAAACATGACTCCTTAAAGCTACGTCCTTTATCGACGTCTTCCACCTCCAATATTGCTCTTTGTCAATAACCCCTGAATTTTTGAATTCACACCCATACTTAACGTGATCCAACCTACCACAAAATAAACAAAAAAAAGGAATTCTTTTATATTCTATTTCGTAGGGTTTGACAAGTTCATCCAGTACAAGCCTCAAAGTAACACAACGTTTCAAAGGTTTCGTCACCTTTAATCCTACTCGAATATGCAGGAAACTCCCCAAACAATCACCATTAAGTCCCTTATCTACCATAACAAAGGTCCCCAAAAAATTCCCAAGTTTTTCTCCCCTTGTTGGAGTAAGGAAAAGAGGTAGGATAACCCTAACCCTAACCTAGAAATTTTGTTAGTCCAGCGGAACAATATGGGGATCAACGCTGCCATCAGTTGCCGACAATAACAATAAAGCCTTATCAAAAGTCCATGGTGATCCCCTCATCACCCTTTTACGATCGAGATCACTCTTGAAATAAAATAGAATAAGTTTAGAATCCTCCAAGGTAACAGAAGAGAACTCCTCCCGTGTATGCCAAATACGCTTCAACATTCCCACCAAGGAATCCTTGTGATAGTCTTTAGTCGTTAGCAACCGCCCCGCCAAGAGAAAGCGAGTCGCTTTAAGCCATCGAGATCATCAAGACCAACAACTTTGACAGCCTCTGCATTCGAAATCGCAAGAGATTTGGTAAGCCCCTGTGTAATCCCATCGATATGATCCATTAGCCTAAGAAAAAGCAGCCCGCAACCAAGCTTTGAGAAGAACTCAAATCCAGGCGACCAAACCAAACCCCGAGACAAAAAAACTCAAACCCCGTCAACCAAAACATCACTAACACCACCACCAAACAATGGGAAACCCTGGAGACGTTGAGAAACCCCGCAAATGATGAGAAACCCAACTCCAGCACACCACTCAGACGGTGAAAACCCGACAGCCAAACCAGCACCAAGTCCACGTAGAAGGTTGCGACGGAGAACCAAACCCTATTTCCTAAATGCTTGATGTGTAACATCCCACATCGACCAATGGAAAGGGGGTGATGTGCCTTATATGTACATACCTACCTCCATCTAGCACGAGGCCTTTTGGGAGCACACTGGCTTCGGATTCCATGGGAACTCCGAAGTTAAGCGAGTTTGGGCTAGAGCAATCCCAGGATGGGTGACCCATTGGGAAATTGCTCGTGAGTTCCAAGTAACAAAACTGTAAGGGCGGGGGGCTCAAGCGAACAACATCGTGCTACGGCGGAGCCGATCCCGGGATGTGACATGATGTATCTAAACTATGATTTGTCATGTTGGATTTTTGAACTTAATTATGTCATAATAGTTATTGCCTTCACTCAAAATTTTCCATTTATCTACACTAACACCTGTCATTTTCCAAATTGGTACCAACAGAGTTAAAACCCTTGCAGAGGACAAGAAAGAATAGAAGCCACCTCTACAGCATAGCCAGCAAGAGAAAGATCCCCTTCTAACATACATCAATGCAAAAAAAACCTCCTTCCACCACCCCGTAGCATATATATAAAGACCTGTCCAAACTCTTTTGAACAATGAGCAACTCAAAACTCCTGATATTTTGATTGCTGTTTGGTTTATTAAAATATGGTCAATATTTTAACATGACAAGTAGCATATAAAACATGTTATTAGTCCATTTTTTGTAACTTAAGCTTGCTAAACAAAGCATGATGCCACTATTTAGATCTCCATGTTTATATAAACAGTACCATTTTCCCTATATATTTTCACGACTTTGTACACATTTCATACGGTTTTAAAACCTAGGCATCTGTCGGGTGCCATTGCTAGTTATGTTCTATAACATAACACTCTTGTTCTTTAATTTAACCATTATCATGAACTCAAATATGTGGAATCATGATTTTAGACCTTTATAATCGAAGATAATGTCATAAAGAGTTAGTAGCAATTTTCGGTATATTTTTCTGATTTTTAATTATTTTTTTATGAAGTTTTTAGGGTTTAGAGTGTAGGATTTAGGGAGCTTGGAATTGCATATTAACATTACAGATTGGGCCCGATGCGGAAACTAATTGGGGGCATGTTTGGTACGCCTCACTGTATTGGACTGGGTTAAATAGCACTTGAAAACTCATGTTTAGTAAAAGGAGGACTAACGTAAATGAGATTAAATAGTCTAACAATAAAAAAAATTGCCTCACTCGCTCGTCCAATTAGCAAACTTGAAACATGGTTTGCAAAATAGCAAGCTCGCTAAACAAAGCATGCGAGTTTGACAATAACCACCATATACCCAGCCGAACCACTAGAATCACCACATACAGTCGTCAAACCCAGTCACTCGAACCATCCACCACCAATTCAAACCCAGCCACTTGAATCAACCACCACCAATTCAAACCCAGCCACTCGAATCAACCACCAATTCAAATCTAGTGGAATCAAAACCCAATTGAACCCAAATTCAACCACCATTGTCAAACCCACTTGAACCTTTGGAAAAATCATCAACCATCGACCATGGCTCAATGAAACCAAACGGAGATTTGTGACTTTGAAGGAGATGAAAATCTGTAACTTCAAAGGGGAATAAGAGAGAGAAAATGATATGGAGGCGGGGAAAGGTTGGGCGGGAGAGATAGAAAAGGAGAGAGAATGAGAGGGATATCATTGTATCAATATTGGAGAAGAAAAGAGATAGAACCAGAGAGTGAGATCGGGAGGAAGAGAGAAAAAAGAAAAAAGAAAAGGGGGTCTAGGAAGGAAAAAGAAAAGGAGAAAGGGGAAAAAAGGAAGGAAAAAAAGACAAAAAGGACAAAAAAGAAAAAAGAAAAAAAGACATGAGATAAAGATAAATTTAGCCTTTGAAAAACATTAGAATTTTTTTATTTAATAAATGATATATTTTTCTTTGGTTTTTTTGCAGCATTTATTTAGTTTTAGGTCAAAAATCCTAATTAATTTTAAATATTTAAATAATTGTTTTAGTTCGACACAATGTTAAACATATGTCTTCACTATTTTTACAATCGAGCTTCTTAGTCCGACGCATCACCATATGTCAGGACCTAATACAGCTTAGGCCAATTAGAACTAATCCAAGAGGCAATCCTAGAATTTAGTGAAGTCCCATAATAGTTGCGTACCAAACAACCCCTGTTAATGTTAAAATGCAATTGATTTTAAGAAACAAATTTGGTGTCCACACGTGGCCTAATAGAAAGGAATATGAGTTTTTATCAAAAATAGGCAAAATTTAATCCCTAAATTCATAAATGTCAATTTTTTTAAAAAAACTTTCAAATATAGCCAAAAACTCATTTAAATTGACCTAAATGCCCTATAAATTATAACTCAATTACACCTAAAAGCTAAAACCCAAAATAGCACAGGAGCACAAAAACAAAATTGGCTTCGTCAACTTAATCATGCCTATGAATCCTATCATAAAAATGACAATGTAATTATGAAAAAGAAGAAGAAAAGGAAAAGCCGATGTTTTCATAAATCTGGGCAATAGAAATCATATCTGCGGCTATGGCTTGAATCAGTGGGCTTGAGAGTTTTTTACAATAAAAAAAGTTAAAGTCAGTTTCTTGACATAATAATTTTTAATTGAGAAAAAAAGTTGAACTTTCTTGCAAAATTCGTATCATAAATACTGCTGGTCTGCATATGATATCGGGGGGTTAAACTTTCTTGCTATGTGCTGCTGCCTTCCCTCAGCACAAGAGGTCTAGAAAAATTGCAAGGCCCTCGCTATTCACAGACTATCTTCCCACAACACAAACTTGCCTATATTAACTTTGCTTTCCATTAAGGGCGATTGGCGAGGGGTAGTGTCCTTGTGTTTAAGGGTAGGCTGGGTGGAGAGTGAGGCTCGTGCTTAGTAGCTTACGGCTTGGAAGAACATGCTTTTTGGTTAGGTTTTAATTTAGAGGGCATTTAGGTCAATTTAAGTGAAGTTTTTGCTATATTTGAAAGTTTTTTAAAAAATTGACATTTATGAATTCGGGGTTAAATTTTGGCTATTTTTGATAAAAATTCAAGTAATATAGATGCCTAGCAAGCAAGGGGCAGAGGGAAAAGCAAAAAACAAAAAATCCCCAAAACCAAAAGCAGTGGAGCCGTAAACACTAACCAATATCAAGCGGATTCGTCCGAAAAAAAAAAACCAATATCAAGCGGAGGACTCTCTCTCTCTTTCTCTCTGCCTCTCTGCGTACTCAAAAGAGGCATGAAGGAACAACAACCATCTACAAGCTTTTCAGTTCTGAGTTGAACAATTCCAAATCAAGGTTTTTATCCATTTATTGTTCCTCCGTAATTGCACAACCCTTTTTTTTTTTTTTTCCGTACAATTACATTTACACATGCAATATTCATAATCTTTTAACTTTTCTTATTTATGTTTGATTTTGGGCTTTGGCAGAGTTGAATTAGATCGATAGTCAACTAGTCGTTTACTGCAGAAGGAAGTCAGGAACCATGGCATTAAGCCAAACAGGTGAGTGCAGTATTTTACTTTTTCAAGGAGCTCGAGTTCTATGAAAATGCACATTTTGTTTCTCTATTTTATTGGATAGTTGGTGAATGCTTGCCGCTGAAGAAGATTATTATTATTGTTTTGTGTGGGAATTAGTGACTCATTCAAGTACTTTGAATTTGATTCCAGAGCTGCTAAATGAAGCAAAGAAGCTCGAGTTACAAGGATTAAAAAAATACCCCATTACCCCTGTATTTATATCTAAGCTTGATACACTACTTAATGATGTGTATGCCATTCGCCGTCCAAAACCGATTGATTATCATAATCGAAGAGATTTGATTCGTATTTTGAATGCAATCACAAAAGAATTATACGGTAACTTTTCTTTCTTATCTTTGTTCATGCCACTCTCTTCCCACAAGCTTAAGTGCTTTAAATTGTTCAAGTCCCTGGATTGGTCTTCTTCTTGTACTTTTCCCTTTTTGTTGTGACCCTAATGCAAATTCGCTGGGATAGATACATGTTCGTTGTCTTAAACTTTGTGGTACTTATTTACTCTTTACCAATTTGTTGGACTGCCACATTAGGATTGAATGGCTGGACAATCCAAAATATCTACACTTTGGTACAGATACCTATATATTCACCGACGATAGGCATGCTGATTCTGCAATACCCCAGATTGTTGCATGTTGTCTTTTGTTTAGTATATGTAAACTCTGGAAGTGGGTTTGAAATATCATGCTTGATTGCCACCACTTGCTTGCTTTAGTGGCAGCTTATCAAAAATTTTGTAACACAACTTGCTTTAGCAATTGACATACAACTTGGCTGCCGTTTCATGCTAAATTTGTCAGATATGAGAGGCTTAAGTGGAAACTTGAAGCATTTATTTCCATGCTCTAAGTTGCCCAGCTTGTCACCTATTATCTCCATGTGTCAATTCCAGACACTAAGTTCTCCCCTCATAAAGTGTTGCACTGAAATTGTCCCAACACCAATATAAATTTAGGCTGACAAATCTTAATTGAAAGGTTAGACAATAGGAGCACATTCTTATTATATATAAGATTCTGCAAGTATAGAAATTATTACATGGTTACTGTTCTTTTTATTTTATTTTATAAGAGACAGGAGTGTATAAAAGATAGAAAAACAGAGTACAAACAAGATGGGAGAGATTAAGACAAAACCAAATATCAAGAACAGCAAAGAAAAAACAACAAAACCCCAGACCTGATCAAGACAGTCAACCCAAGGGGCCATCCTTACAATAATGAGGTATGGAAGGCCAAAGTGAAGGATAACATCCGATTTTATCCCAAATGAAGTTATGTCCTCTTCTCCCTCATAGTTGTTTATTCTATTTGTTTCCCACCACAGTACCCGAAAAGGGGTGAAGATAGCACAATTCCACAATAGATTGGAATTAAAAAGCACTCTTACTATTCTTCTTGAGCCATTTAGTCTCACTGAATAAATTTCCACTCTAATCATCTCAATTTATGCTCCATTATACATGTCAACCTGCGTTTGTTATTTCTGTTAAGGGACTTTCTAACTTTTTCTTGGTCCATGTCGTATTCCATTTCAATTTTATTCTTAATTGTACTCCCTTTCATGTACCATCGGTTATTTAGCACTATTTACCTTTTTCTTTCAGGAAATTCTGGCAATTCTCCTGTTGTGGAGGGATTTGGCTCGTTTGTAATGGACATGTTCAGTATTGGAAGTGACCTAGACCTATCTGTTAATTTCGGTAACATTGTAGGCACTTTTCCTCGAGATATGAAGATCAAAACCCTACGGGAGTTCGCTAAAAAGTTTTACTCTCTTCAAAGTAAGTTTTGAATGTTTAAAAATCTCTACTACTTTCTGTCTCATGATTAGACAGCTTGAATGTAGAATCACATAAAGTTGTAGTTCTTACACTTTTGATTTTGGTGCTGTTTCCACTCGAACTACACTCCAGTATTCTTGAATCAACACACACACACACACACACACACACACACGGAGTTTTACTTGAGTCTGTTCTATGCCAGCATCATACTTATTTTCTTTGTGAGTGAGGCTATGCCAATGGGTGTGTAAGATCTCTTTCTAATTCTTATTAAAACACTGATAGATAGAATGAGTGTTTTAACATTAGCCAAATTGGACATGGTTTAGCCGTTGATTATCATCACTACCATTTCAATGGTATGGTAAACACTATGTTCACCTTTAGTTGATCATAATTAGCTTGTCAAACGAATTCCAATTTGCCTTTTTTTGTTTTTTGCAAGGGAGATCCATATATGAGAAACTCAATTAGGAATTGTCCAAATATTCCACCCCGCAATTTTTTTAGGTGCCTCTTCTAGTATCATCCTAGAAAAAGATCAGCCAAACTGAAAATTGTTTGGCCATTTGATGTAGGACACGAGTAAATTGTAATTTAGGTAGTTTAGCAGAAGCGAAAACAATGGAAAACAGAAAATAGAACAAATAAAGATAGGTCTGGAATCACTCCAGGGGTTTTGGCTTCACACCAAGGGGTCTCCATTCTCTGGAAAATAAACTTTTCTCAATAGCTCAATAACTCAACTTTCATCATGAATTACATAGAAGGGGTATTTATAATAATCTTACCCTGAGTGAAAAGGCAAACTAAACATATTCTAGGAAGGAAATCCTAATCCAAATAAAATAGGAAACTTGGAAGTCAAACTTAGAGAACCTAGAAAACTAACCAATAAATTAGGAAACTAATTAATAATTTCCTCTTCCATCTCTTTCGTTTATAAACCCTAACAGGTTTAACAAAGATGTCGTCATCACATTTGATTTCCACTATGATAATTTCAGTGTTTATTGGAACACTGTACTCGTGTATACATTTTATCACAACCAAGTAACTTAATGGTTTCCAATTGGTTAGTTTTGGCAGAGATGTTGCTTTAACCAGAAGTTGTAAAATGGAAGTTTAGATGATGAGACACTTTGACCAAAAAAGATGATGAGACCACATTGCAGGGTGTGCCCGCATGTGGCCCTCAATCTAAGTCCTTAACTTAGGTTTTCACTAGCTCTCCTCCTTGTATCACACACACAGACACCCTATTGCATGTATGTGTTTATACCCCATGAGTCATTTTTTTTTGTGGTGGTGTGATATATCCTATAAGAATTTGCAAATGCATTTTATGTTTGAATTACTATAAGTTTGATGTTTTGCAATATCAACAATTGAAAATGATTTCTAAAGCTAAATTGATTAGTAGATGTTTGCCTTTAGTAAATTTCATATGTCTATATGATTGTTGATAGTGTTGTAAACGTAATGTTTCTAACTATTCAAGAGTTATTACATATCTTAGTATTTTGCTTTTCTTCTTGAGTTGGTATTTGTGATGTTTCTGTTTGTATAAATATTTGGCTGACAGCTACAGTTATGTGGACCTTAGGGTAAACATGTTTTGTAATATCAGAAGTGTAAGTGACTTTTGAGTTTTGATGTTTTAAGTATGCGAATTATCACATTCTATTCCCATGTCAATTATGTATTTTTATGCTGTAGGGGAAGGGCATGTCATTGGTGTGCAAGCAATTATGACTGCTAGGGTGCCAATTATCAAATTTATTGATTGTGGGACTGGGATCGAATGTGATTTATCAGTTGAGAACAGGGATGGCATTCAAAAATCCCAGATCCTCCAAATAGTTTCTGGAATTGATGAAAGGTTTCAGAAACTGAGCTTTCTGGTAATTGAAAATATAAGTACATATCTGATGCCTTGTTAGAAAAGGAGCACATTTCCCCTTACTATTAACCTTGCCAAACTAACAACATTTGCATTTATTGTTATTTTTTTAATATATTTTGCATCTAAAATAAATTGACCCAACTTTTCTTTATTCCGTGAAATTCAATTTTACACTCCCACTAAAATTTTAAATTGGAAACTTCAAATTTAAAAAAGAAAAAAAGGAAAAACTAACTCCAAATCTGGCACCCCTTCTCCCTTTCCCTTCAACTGCCGGCCTCCTCTGCCTACTCTCTTATCTTATCTTCTCCTCTCTCTCTCTCTCTCTCTCTCTCTCTGTGACCAGTGCCTCTATGGTGGCCAGGGATCTGGAGATCAACCTAGAGGCAGGTGAGAGAGAGAAAGAGAGAGAGTGGTGGTGTTGGGGAGGCCACAGTGAACCGGGGAGGTGCCCCTGGGGAGTTTGGGTTTTTGTTTTTCTTTCTTATTTTGTAATCGTATTGGGAGGCTAGAAATTGGATATCAAGGTGTAAGAAGTCCCTGGGCCAATTTTTATTTTTGCTGGGTCTGTTAGAACACCTCTTTCTTGTACTTGTTTTCAGTACTTCTATTAAGGTTTTCGTTTGGGTGTATTTCGCTGCTTTAATAACATTCTCACATTTGCGGCATGACATTTTGATGATATTTCCCATTTGAATTGCACTATATATATTAGGTTGAGGCTAATGTGATTTCACCATCGGACGAGGATAATCTTGCTCTAGAAGGACCTTGAGTTATTGAGGGAATAAAAGATTATTATGATATCTGAAAAATGTTATTAAGTCTGAAATTCTGAATGCTCATAGGTTTAAACTTTACTAACAATATCTGAGAGTGCACAGCCCAAGAAGTTGCATGAATGTGCTTTAGTGAATGTCAAGTCCAAATACTTAAAACTCTGGAAAAGAAACAAAACCTCCCTTTTCCTTGACAGGAAATAGGCTTCTTCTGCCTAAAAGCTCTTCGTATCCCACCTGAACCTACCGTACCCTAGCCTGGTTCAAATCCATTTCTTCATGCAATTGCCATAGCTTAGGTTGGGGCTCTTCACACTTCTTTCCCCATGTTGTTATGTCTTACCATCAAAATAATTCAAAGATATGCTGACAAAACACATCAGGGTGGGCAGGGTTTCGCTCTAAACAAGTAAACTAGCTTTATCTAACTGAGTTAGCTGCCGTGTGATATCTAAAGAGTTATCGCCTTATTAGCTAAAAACCCCAAACAATCAAATAAGTATCCAAGAATATTAACTTCTTTGCCAAACACACACCATCCAAACATTTAATATGACCTAGATTCCTAGCCTCAGCTATCAGAATAGCAGGTGGAAGAAAAGTTGTAAAGTGAAAGGACAATGAAATCAAATGTGATTGTTGTGAAGATCTCACATTAAAATTTTAAAGCCTTGCAGAGCAGTATGTAAAATCTTGAGCCTCTCCACCCATTACAAATGGTTTTGAATTGGACGATCTAATCTTAACAACGAGCAATGCTCTCAACCTCAAATTTGCACAAAATACGCACTTGCCTCATCTTTCAAATCTTGTATGTCTTGAAAATGTGTCAGCTTCCTTCTAACATAGAATCATTATAAAAATAAAAAAAATAAAAAACTCTATACAAGTGAAAATCCCAAAACAATGAATTGATATGAAAGTCCTCTATCATTCAAGTTGTGGCAACGATTACGTCCTTGAGAACGATGATTTGAAAAATCATAAAGGTTCTTGCAATAATTTGTAGTGGGCTTAATGTTGACGAGGGATAGTCTTATCATCTTATTTATTTCTTTATTTTATTTAATTTTCACTGTTTGAGGTGAAAGGAACTCTAGTAATCTTATTATTTTGTCCAGGTTATTAATAATATTTAGCATCTTATAGGCATGAAACATACCATAACATCTTTTTCCCCCTTTTCAGATGAAAGCCTGGGAAAAAGCACATAATATCAATAGTCCCAAAGATCGAACTCTGAGTTCTTTAAGCATAATACAATTGGTTGCTTTTCATCTGCAGGTAAGCCAACTTGCCCATATTTCTTTGGTAACATGCTCTGTAGTGGTAATTGTCAATTGCTTATGCTGGGGCTTTCACTGTTGAAATATTTTATATGTTGACTGGTTATCAAAGACAGAATAATATTGAAAACAAAGGGCCTGAAGTAGTTTTGGAATAAGGCATGAGAGAAAAGGGGTTTGCTCCGGTTTCAGGGTTGTCTTGTGGACTGGCTGTTGACAAGATACATCCATAGAATAAAATACTAAATAATTCTTTTTTGTTGCACCATATAGTTATGTGGGACATACTGGTTAAGGTTGCGGAATATGTCCAGAGTGAGGTTTCAGTTTTAATAAACATAAGGGGGCAGAATGGTGTGGAGTGGTGGATCTCAGGGTATACAGCCCTAGTAGGCCACAGGAGAGGGGTAATTTGAGGACAGAGCTTGCTGATATTTATGGGCTTTGCAGTCAAAGGTGGTGGATGAGGGGAGATTTTAATGTAACAAGATTTGTCTCAAAGTATGAAAATGAGGGAAGAGTGACGGAGTATGAAGGATTTTAGTAAGTTTATACAAGAAACTATTTTGTGTGATCCGAATTTGGATAACGCTGCATTTATGTGGGAAGAGTTACTCCTTTAAAATCCCCAAAAAATGTTGATACAAGGGCAACACTCCAAAACCGCTCTTCTTATTAACTACATTATAGGCTTCCAATCCAAACCCTCCAAACTCAGCCTTGAGCCATTTTCTTTTGAATAATATTTTTGAAAAGACAATTAGTTTTTCCTCAATCCTTCTATCATCCTCTATTATGGTCCCATCACCCAATCCCAATCTCTCTATCATGTTTCCATCTTCCTCTTTTCCTCACTCCAGTTTTGCCGTTTGCCTCCAGACGCCCTTTTCCATATTAAAATCCCTCTTCATGATCTCTTCCTTGATCACGCTTTCTCACTTTGGCCTTCCTCTGACAATCTCCCTCCATTCAATCCAACAAATCTTATTCTTTTATTCTGTCCTCCACTTTCCTGTTCTCTTTTTTATATCTACAAAAACTTCCAAATTCCATGCCTTGATTATTTCTTTTAGAAAATGCAATTTGCTCAGAAGTTTGTATGTTGTAACTTTCCCAATCTTGTGTCTACTCACCCTCCGCCATTCCTTAAAGCATTGTCTAGAAATATGATGTTCCTCACTTTCATTTCCTCTTCGGTTATGTAGAAGGCTAAAGTACCTCCTAAGGTGTGGATGTTAGTTTGGATTATTGTTCATGGAAAGGTTAATACGTGTGCTACACTTGAGCGGAGAAGACTTGTTTTTCTTTCCCCTAAATGGTGTGTGATTTGCAAAGGAGGGGTTGTGAGTTTTAATCATATGTCCTTGCATTGTCCAATAGCATTAGCTCTTTGGCTAAGGCTGTTTTGGGAGAAAGCTGTGTGGGGTCCTTCTAGGTGAACGTGTTGCGTTGTTGCATGAGAAGCACAATTTGGAGGGTGGAAAAGAGGCCTGGCAGTAGGGAGGTGTGTAATGTTGGCTATCTTTTGGGTAATTTGAATGGAGAGAAACAGAAGGAATTTTTTAGGGTTTGAGGGGTGAGGAGCTGGACCACTTGTTGCTGAGAGTTTGCTTTTGGGAATCATTATGGGATTAAGTTTCTTCAGAGGTTGGGGTAGTCCTTTTTTAAAAAGTTTTGACTGATTGGAATGGTGCTGTTCTTTAGCTTTATTGTATTGTTATATTGGATGTTCACTATTTATTGTTGTATCTGGTAGTGTTAATGGCATAAGCCGGTTTTTAGATTTTGTCTCACTGGATATCATGTCCACCATATTGTAATTAATTTTCCATTTAATGAAATTTCGTTTCCTGTCAAAATAAATTCCTTCACTGTCCTACGTCTCACCCTTTTTCTTGGCACTTTTTATCATATTCAATATCTATGGATTCATTTCTGAAGGGATGATTCATAAAATGTCCATGTATATATCATTTCTAGTTAATGTTTATTTTCTTTAAACTTCCTGCAGACTCGAGATCCGCCTATAATACCTCCATTTTGTACTTTGTTTGAAGGTGATAACTCTGAGGAGCCTCAGTAAAAGCTAGATAATGTAGAACTTGGTAATCAAGTGATTTGGTCTAAATCTTAGACTGATATTTTTTCAAAGAAAGATATTTTAACTTCCACTACTAGAATTTATATGGTCTCGTTTGACATAATCTTTCCGTAATCTATGATAACAAAGAGCTGGAATTTTTCTGAAAATCAATTGGGATTTACCTACTAATTCATTGCTAAGTAGCTTGTAGTAGTCACAACCTCCTTTATATGGCTGAAAAAGTTGGCTGTAAACTCTAAATGACACAATGATGTGGCAACAAGGATTTGTTCTTCTTTTATAAGAACGAAGAACTAAAAGTAGTGGATTTGAAGGTACAAAACTTTTGATGGAGGGCCGCGGCTATAAGCTGCTGTCCAGTGACCCAAACGTACCCAAGATACAAAGAATAGAAGGATAAAGCTGTAGAATTGAAGTGGAACGAAGAATTTTGAGTTCTAGGGCTAAAGCTGTAGGATTGAAAACTGAATACAAAAGTCTCTTAATGGCCTATTTATACTAGAATAGACCAGCCCCTATTCCTAGTTTACTAAGAAAACCTAATTGATAAAGGAAATTAGAAACAAAACAAGAAATTTAAACCAAATCCTAATGAAGAGAGGAAAACATTGAATTTAATAATTTAAAATATTTAAAACTTAGCCCTTTTTTACTAGGATTGATGCTCTTGCATCAACTCCACCGGGTTGGAAAGAACTCGACTCTGGCAAGAAAGCTTTAACAACTTCAGCATATATCTCTGTATCAATCCTTTTTAATTCTTCTTCAGGAACCCACGTGCTCTCAGTAGCATTCTTACCCAACCATTTCACTAAGAACCGCCTATACTGGTTACCTCTCCTTGACTTTACCTCTTTGACATCCAACACATCTTCAACAATTTCAGGTTGAGCCTTTGGAAGTTGGATTTGTGCCTCTGTTGAAACTGGTTCTTCATCAAATCCTTCAAATAAATACAAGTCAGACACATTGAAAATTGGGCTAATTTGGAGATCAAATGGCTAACATGTAAGCGTTTGAACTAATTTTCTTCAACACCTTGCATGTCCCAAACTTTTTAGACTTCAATTTATGGTACGCGCCTTTCGGAAATCGGTCTCGCCTCAAATGCACCAAAACCATATCACCTTCTTCAAAATCTTTGATTCTTCGATGTTGATTTGCAGCGGCTGCATACTACTCAATAGTAGCCTTTATAGCAGCCTTTACTTCTTCATGCACTCTTTTCACGTAATCTGCAAAACCCTCTCCTTCATCACTCACCCTCATCTCTTGTGGAAGTGGAACTAGGTCAAGAACATGTTGAGGTTTAAGTCCATAAGCAGCTTCAAATGGCATCTTCTTTGTTGATTGATTCACAGAATTGTTGTACGCAAATTCAACTTGTGGAATGATCAAATCCCATGTCTTGACATTGCTTCCAACAAGGCATCTTAGCATATTACCCAGACTTTTATTTACTACTTCAGTTTGACCATCTGTCTTCAACTAACAAGTGCTAGAATACTTTAGATCAGTTCCAAACTTCCTCCAAAGAGTCCTCCAAAAATGCCCAATAAACTTAACATTCGGATCCAAAATTATAGATGTTGGCACACCATGTAGTCTCATCACTTCTTTGAAGAATAAATCAGCTATATGTGTGGCATCTGCTGTTTTAGCACATGAAATGAAATGTGCCATCTTAGAGAAGTGATCTACCACAACAAAAAGAATCATATCCTCTTGTTGTTTTCGGAAGTCCTAACACAAAGTCCATACTAGTATGAACCCAAGGAGCTTCTGCAACTGGTAAGGGTGTGTATAAAATTGTAATTTGTGAATTTCCTATGCCAAATTGACAAATTTGACACTTTTGGACAAGTCTATCAACATCCTTGTACAACTCAAGCCAATAATAACGATTAGTCACCATAGCCAATGTTTTATCCCTTCTGAAATGTCCTCCTAATCCATTACCAAGAAGCTTCCTAATAATTTGTTCACGTAACGATCCCTCGAGAATACACAACAAATTGCCTTTAAATAAATATCCATTATGCATTCGAAATGGTAGCATCTTCCAACCTGTAGGACCTTGGAGTTCAGACACTATAGAGCTGAAATATGGATCCGTAGCATATTGTTCTTTTATCTCCTCAATACCAATAACTTGAGTACTCATCGTAGTTAACAATAGGTTCCTTCGGCTCAAAGCATCCGCAACTTTGTTAGATTCACCAGTCTTGTAGTTGAGAGAGAAGTTGAATTCTTGAAGGCATGAACTCCATTTGACATGTCGAACATTCAACTTCTTTTAAGAGTTCAAATACCTTAAACCTAGATGATCGGAATAAACCACGGATTCTTTATAAGCGAGGTAGTGCTCCCAATGTTGAATTGCACGAACCAAAGCATAAAATTCCAAGTCATAGGTAAAATAGCGACATTTGGCACCTGACAACTTCTCACTAAAGAACTCCACGTGTCTTCCTTCTTGACTTAAAAAAGCCCCAATTCCAACATGGGATGCATCGCATTCAATAGTGAATAACTTCTCAAAATCTGGTAAAGTAAGTACTGGCGCATCGGTCATCAATACCTTTATTTGTTCAAAGGCTCTTTGTGCTGATTTTGACCATTCAAAGCTATTTTGTTTCAAGCATTCAGTGATCGGATTCATAATAGAGCTGAAACCACGGATGAACCTCCCATAAAACGAAACCAATCCATGAAAACTCTGAACATCACTCACAGATTGTGGCACTGGCCACTCCATAATAGCTCTTATTTTCTTAGGGTCTGCTTGCAAGCCATTGGTTAAAACAACAAAGCTCAGAAAAACAACTTTGTCGCCCAAAAAGGAACACTTTTTAAGATTTATATAAAAAAGTTTCTAACGAAGGGCCTCCAGAACTTGTCGCAAATGGATTAAGTGCTCTTTAGAAGTTTGACTATATATTAATATGTCATCAAAATAAACCACCACAAATAAGCCCAAGAAAGGTTTTAATACCTCGGTCATGACTCACATAAATATGCTAGGAGCATTGGAGAGTCCAAATGGCTTCACTAACCACTTGTTATGGCCATTAGGAGTTTTTAAAGCTGTTTTCCATTCGTCACCACTCCTCATGCGAATTTGATGATACCTACTTCTCAAATCAATTTTGGAGAACACCTTGGACCCTGCCAACATGTGAAGCATATCTTGTAGCCGAGGGATAGGGAATCGGTATTTCATCGTAATCTTGTTAATGGCACGACTGTCCACACAACCTCCATGTTTGATCTTTCTTTGGTGTTAACAATGCTGGAACCGCGCATGGACTTTTACTCTCATGCACTAACCCTTTAGCAATTAAATCTTCTACTTGCCTCTGAATTTCAGCTCGTTGGGTGGGTGGCATCGATATGTAAGAAGGTTAGGTAATGCTGCATCAGGAACCAAATCAATAGCATGTTGAATACTCCTCATTGGCGGTAAACCTTGTGGTAATTCATCACCAACTAACTCTTAGAATTCCATCAATATGTGTTGAATTTCTTTCGGAAACTCATTAAATTTCAGCAGTTGATTAGCCCCTATCTCTTTAGCAACAAGTGCATACATAATTCACATTTCTTTGCTCTCTTGTTCATAATTATGGCATGTTAAAAACCCACTAACTTTGGTTACCTTAGGAGTGTTGTTCACTTCTTTGACTGGTTACAAGCTCAATTTCTTCCCATCTTGATGAAATAAATAGGTGTTGGCCTTAATATAGTGAATCATATCTTTGTCAAACAACAAAGGTCTTCCTAATAAGATACGACAGGCATCCATGGGTACGCCGCACCACACTTCATCATCAATAATATTACCAATAATGAATTTAACCAAACACCTTGAAGTAACTAATACTTCGTTCCCCTTTCGAAACCATGCAACCTTGTAGGGATTAGGATGCTTCTTGATCGGTAACTTAAGTTTTTCTACTGCCTCCTTTGAGATGATGTTCTCACTATTTCCTCCATCAAGGATCACGTTGCACACCTTACCCCCCACAAAGGACTCGTATTCGGAATATATTATGACGACACCAATCTTCTTCCTCAATTTTGAGAGTTGTCATCACTCGTCTGACCGCCAAAGATTCTCCTTCAATTGGTAATTGATCAATAACATTCTCGTCATTACCAAAACTGTCATAGGTTGGTTTAGGAAAATCAGTTACCTCATCTTTGTGCTCTGCCAAATTCACCCCTTTTTGTGGACAACCATAAGACGTGTGCCCCTTCTCACCGCATGTGTAACAACGCACTTGTGATGTTCTACCACTCCTAGGATTGTTTGGAACAGCAGTGTTTTAAGACCCACATTTCGCAATTTCCTTCCTCTTTTCACTCCTATCAACGCCCACTATGTTCCTACCTCCAGTTCGGGCTCCTTGTTCTCTTCAAACCCCACGAACAACTTTTGTATTTCTCTGCCAATAATTATCTGGGCATCCAAAAATAACTCTCCTTCCTCAACGTCGCAATTGTCGACGCTCGGCCATTAAGGCATATTGTCAAACATGTTCAAGGTTGAACAAGCGAACCACACCCAGCTCATCTCTAATGGTTTGATTCAAACTAGAAAGGTAACGAGATGTTATCTGTTCATTAGTCTCATTCAAACCAACGCGAAGCGAAAGATTATCAAACTAAGACGTATATTCTTCAACAGACATGTCGCGTTGTTTTAAATTATGAAACCGTTCATATAATTCCGCAGTGTAATCAACTGGTAGAAACTGCTTGAGTAACTTGGCTTTCATATGATCCCATGTGTTGATCTTCTGCTTTCCTTGTCGAACACGCAGCTCTTCAACTCTCTTCCACCATTGAAGCATGATACTCTTCAATTTAAGCCTTACAAACAACACTTTGCGATCATCTGTCACAGGCTTCAATTCAAAATAATTCTCTAGGCTTGCTTCCCAATCCAAATGATCTTTGGTATGCATCTTTCTATAGAAATCAGCAACTTTAATTTTAATTCCTCCACCATTTAAATCCAATGCAAGAACCAACTGCTCTTCCAATCTACCTCAATAACCATCACCATGGTTTCCAGCTTCATGAAAAGGATTGCCGACGTCCGTCTCGTTTTCATATTCATCCTCACCACCACCTTCCGGTATGTGTAAGGGTTCGCGGTTGCGTTCCGGAATCTCCATATAGGCATCCGCGCGTTCTTGTCGTTGGAGGGCTTGCACAACTCTCGACAAGTCTTCAATCATACGCCGCATCTCAGCCATCTTTGTGTGTTGGGCTTGGTTCCCTTGTCCACGACCTTTAGCATGTCCAGCCATGGTGTGGAGCAAGGATTAACCTGGCTCTGATACTAATTTGATGCAGGGCAGCGGCTATAAGCTACTGTCCAGCGACCCAAACGTACCCAAGATACAGAGAATGGAAGGATAAAGCTTTAGAATTGAAGTGGAATGAAGAATTTTGAGTTCTAGGGCTAAATTCCCAAAGAAAACTTTTTAGACTAAAATCTGAAATTATATTGATTGAAAACTGAATACAAAAGTCTCTTAATAGCCTATTTATACTAGAATACACCAGCCTAGAATTCCTATTCCTAGTTTATTAAGAAAACCTAATTGATAAAGGAAATTAGAAACAAAACAAGAAACTTAAACCAAATCCTAATGAAGAGAGGAAAACATATAATTTAATAATTTAAAATATCTAAAACTTAGCCCTTTTTTACTAGGATTGATGCTCCTGCATCAACTTTCAATGAAATAGTTATCATTTTTATTTGACTCTCTGCATTACTTTTCATGTGAACAAGTTAAGTAAAAGGAGATATAAGAAGAGAAAAAAAGAAGAAAATTTTAGTGGATTAGTAACACAAGATGGCATAAGTAACTTAAAAGCAAAGAGACTTTGGCATAAAAGTTCAAGTCTTTGGTTTTATCAGGGAAAAAAAAGAAGGCAAATGCTTGGATAAAATTTTGAGTGTTAAATGTTGTCTTAGAATATAAAATAATTGTTGGCCTGCATCTTAACAGCTTAAGTGTGAATCACTACAATTGCAACACCAAATATTAAATTGAATTCCGCGGGTTCAGCTCTAGGAGTAGCAAGAGACCCACATGTTAGGGGTTAGATGTACAATAATTGTTGGCCCACATCTTAACAATTTGTGGTTTTGGGAATAATGGAAACGTAAATATGATGAAGCCAAACTAAAGCACATGAAGCCAACAACTGTTGTCAAATGAATTCTACACGTATCCAAAGGATTCATTAGTAAGTTGATCATGTTTTTATTGTTTTTCGGGACCCAAACATAAAGTAGTTCTTCCCCATTTGCTTGTTTCAACATTCAGTTTTAGTATTGCCTTTCTGGTTTCGAAGTTGTTAATTAGAAACAGTGGTAGGCATCACTTCATTTTTTACAGTTTAGTTGCCTTGGCATGTTACAGATGGAACAGATCCTGTAATTGTGGTGAAGAGAGTGAAGAATTATTCGGAGTTTGGAAAGGGCAATAAAGAATCCCTGGCAGATCTTTTCATTACCCTGTTAGTCAAGGTAACTGCACTTTTCATCTGTGGATAAGTTGAAATTTAGAAAAATGATGGATATTTTAAAGTGACAATTTGATTGTCAAAGGGAAGATACGATGATCATACAATTAAGCTGATTTGTTCTCTGAACTGAAGTTTATGATATTCTGTGCTGCTCTGCAGGTGGCATCGGTTGAAAATCTTTGGCAGAAAGGTCTATGTGCAAGCCTGTATCAAGGATCTTGGACATCAAAATTATGGGATACTCCATATATAAGTGTAATTTCATGACTCATGCCCTTTGAAACCAAATCTAAATCTAGGTTATGTTGTAGCGCATTGTGTTGAATGTGTATTAACTACATCTTCCAACAGGTTGAGGATTTCACAGATCCGTCTCAAAATGTTGCAAGGGCAGTAGGAAGAGAACAATTTAAAGAGATTTATGGATGTATTCATTCTTCTCTTTGTCACCTTTTATCCTTTTCTGATGGCCATATTCAGGGACACCAGTTAGTTGATCTATTGTTTGGGTTGGATTCAGTATCTATTGTTCCGAGGCAAATTGATACCGAAAGTAACGATGAAGGTAAAGCTAATCTTGCTGTTCCCCTCAACGGTCGCCAGACCAAGAGGATGCGGGTACGTAAAGGATTGAAAGAAAAACAGCCAGGGGAAGGTTGGCGAGGAGGACAGCAAACTCAACGTTGGGAACAGCACGGAAACTGGAAGAAGGGAAAGGAAGAGAACAATCCAATGGCTGGGGTGGAAGAGCACAACTAGTTGGTTTGGGAGGAAATGGTGAAGTAATAGGGAATTGAAATGCTCCTCTAGTTTCGGGTCAAATTCCCTGCCATGGGCAGCACGATAGTTGATGCCTTGTGCAATGTAATTGCCCAACATACTCCACTAGTTTCTTATCAAACTCCCATGGTTCCTTCAAGTTCAGGTAAAAATAATGTTCTTTACTGCTCAGCTGACCTCACTGCCATTCCAACCGAAAATCCGATCGGTTGCGAAAGTTCTGTCACATATCTCCCACTCCCACCATCTGCTTTTGTTTCCAAACAAAGTTTAGTAGGTTTTAATGGATTGCAGAGGCTAGATTCAATCTGTTTTATTGCCTCATCCTGGACCATCTATGCACAACATGCTCAAAGTAGCAAAATCGGAAGACAGGGAATAGGGTTTAGCTGTTCATGTCCTCAGAACTAATTAAGGCATATTTGGTATGTCAAATTGGACTCTACTGTTTTAATCAGATTATACTGTATCATATGGCATTGTACTAGTATTGTTTTGTGTACAATTGTATCCTTTGGTGTTGTATCATATTTCTTATTAGAAGCTCGAGTGAGTTGTGCCATGTGTTTAGTGCCGGACTGGATTGTACTATTTTAATAAATGAAATTTTACGTATTTGTTATTTTCTAAATATACTTCTTTTTTTTCTGTATTATGTTTATTCAGATGAAAGTTATTACCAAATAAAAATAATAGGAATTATAAATTATGCAACCATCTCATCAAAGGTGTTACAAAACATAATTCGGATTCATATTTTTAAACAACTAAGTTCATTTATACTCACTCACCAGTCACTCGAAACCACCAAAATGACTTAAAAAAAGAAATTAAAATTTTTTTTTGACAAAATAATAACATCATAGTCAAATGTATAATCAAGAAACCTAACCCTTTTACCCCAAAATAAAAAAAAAAATTCAAGAAACCTAACCCAATTCAACACAGTTTCTAAGGCACCAGCGTTTCTAAATGTCTTGTTTTTCTTCTAATTGTGGTTTTATGGCAAGATGTATTGAACTTGTGGCTCTACAGAATCTGACATAATTAATGCAACTTGCTTTTACTTGTGTGACTTAGAATTCTCATTCTCATCGTTATAAAATAAAAAAAAATAAAAAAGACTTCTCATCATACTAGATGATCTTTGCTACTCTATGCATGAAAAGTTATTATTTCAATTAGGGTTAACTGGTGATTTGCCGTCTGAACTTGTTCTTAACTTTCAATTAATTTCCTATCCTTTTTTTTATATAGAAAATTAAGGATATAAACCTTTTTTTTTTCGCCAATTTCCCCCATACCGTCTAAATCCTCAATATTTCATCCAATTTGCCGTTAAATATGAGGACATATTGGTTATTTCAAACATTAAAAATAATAAATATAGAAATAAAAATTTTAAAAATTAAAAATTGAAATAACAATGATATATTCACCCTCTGTTTGACAGCCACCAACATCACCACCCTCTCTTCAATCTCTTTCCCCCTCCTCTTCAACATCCACCAACATCACCATCCTCCACCCTCTCTCTTCTCCCCCCATGTGCCCACCCCCTCCTCCTTCTCTCTCTCACCCCTTGCCAAGTTTGCAGAGAGAAAAAACAAAATTTAATAATAAACACCTTGAGATTTTTTGGGTGGCTATTTAGGATTTTGATCTTGAATTTTTTTTTCCTTTGGTGGCTGTTTGGCTGTTTGGGTTTCCTAGGGAGTAAGGTGAGGTTAATAATAAAGATCTTGAAATTTTTTGGGTGGCTATTTAGGGTTTTGATCCTGAATAATTTTTTTATTGGGTGGCTGTTTGGGTTTTCTGAGAGGTGAGGTTGTGGATGTCGAAGAAAGAGGGAGACTGAAGGAGGAGGGGGCGGTGTTGATGTCTGTGAAGAGAGAGAAGGGGGAAGAGAGGAGAAAGAAGGAGACACACTTTGTAGAGAACAAAAGGAAGAAAAACAAAAAAGAAGATCAAAAACCCTAAAGCCTAAGGGAATGGGGCGACGAGAGAGAGAGGAGGTGCGTTGAGGGTGGGCTGGTTGGCCTCGTGAGAAGCATCTAGTAGAGGAGGAGGGGAAGAAAAAAACCAGAGGGGATGGGGAAGTAAAAAAAAACAGAGGTGATAAGGTTTTTTTTTTTTTGATTAAGAAAATGGGAGGAAACCCCAAACACCAACACAGCAACTAACTAGTACTAATCAGGCGGGACTTAATAGTTCCCAAAGAATCATTAAGCAATAAAAAATCAAGCCAAGCAGGGCTCTCCTCAAGAAAGTGACAGCCTAGATCCAAATTGTGACTCCAAGTAGCCAACCCGTCAGCTACATCATTCATCTTTCTATAGATATGTTGAAGCTTGATCCTTCGAAATAAGTTCATAAGTCTTTTACAGCTACTAATCAGCCCAACATTAGGATGACAAGCGTTCAAAAACTTACTCTGAACAAGAAGCACCGCAGTATCAGAATCCATCTCAATAACAATATCCTCAACTTTTTTCTCAACAGCCAAGTTCATCCCAAAAAAATAGCCCCCACAACTTCAGCTTCAAGAACTTCTCCCTAGCCTGAGTTGACAGGCAAATCCACCAATCCACTGACCCAAATGATCCCTCAAGACTCCTCCAGCACCAATGGCACCAGTACTGTTCATGCGAGATCCATCGACATTTAACTTGATCACACCAATTTCAGGAGGAACCCAAGCCAACAACACTTGCACCTTATTAGCTCCACTATTATTACCAGCAATGGCTTGAAACCAATCCTTTGCAGCAATAAAGATCAAATCTTTGGGATTGAAAGGCAAGGCAGTATCATCTTTAAAAATAAAGTCATTTCTCCATTTCCAAATATACCAGCAGATGAAAACAAACATAATTCTCCATGGAATATGAGCAAAGTGAGCCTTGGAACACAGATTGCTTAATAGCCAAGGATGAAAATCAGTTTGGAAAAAAGGTATAGCTTGCGTAGAGTTCATAAATAGACCCTAGACCTTTCTTGCTCTAGAACAATATCTTAAGATATGTAAGGTAGATTCAATAGGCCACTTACAGGTAATCGCATGCACTGTTTCCAGTGAGATGCCTTCGAACTCGCTGCTCATTGGAGAGAATTTTCCCTGAAAAACCAGCCACAAGAAAACTTGGAGTTTGGGAGGGATTCGAAGCTTCCATAGAACTCTCCACCAAGGGTTTAGCCAATCTGCCTCCTGAAAAAGCAAGCTGTAAGCAGACTGACAGAGAATAACCCATTAGAAGTAGGTTTCCAGATTCCGGCAATCCTCCAATAATCCCTGAAAATCAGCTGAACAACCAGTAACTTTTCGACCCATTCCTTAGGGAGAACACTCCTCAACTTCTCCACATCCCACCAACCAATCACAAAAAAAATCAGAAACAAGGGAATTCAAATTGAGATCAGGAGCAAGGTCCACTGTCTCATCAAAGGTATATCACTGATCCATTTATCTCTCCAAAACTTAACCTTGTCGCCTTTCCCGAGTCTCCAAGATAACCCTTTGTCAAGCAATTGAGCACCAAACATAATCCCCTTCCAAGTAGGAGAACAATTTTGTTTTGGGGCCAAATTAGGCTCACAAAAGGAGTGGCCCTTAAAATACTTCTTTTCAAAAATTTGGGCCCATAACCCCTCATCCTTCCTCAATAACCTCCAGCCAACTTTAGCTAGTAGAGCTTGATTCATATCATGGGTTTTCTTCAAACCCAACCCTCCCTTACTTTTGGGTTTACAAACAAGGTCCCACTGGCATAAGTGGATCTTATGCTTCTTTGCACTGCCTCCCAAAAAAAGTTGCGATTTACTTTATCCAAATCCTCACAAGTGCTCATAGGGAGTTTAGAGGTTTGCATTGCATAAACTGGTATAGCTGAAAGTGACAGCTTGAATTAGAGTAGCCCTTCCAGCTGTCAGAGAACCTTACTTTTCCAAGAAGCCAGCCTGGCATGCATTTTGTCCACAAGGTTGCTATAAGTAGCCTTAGTCACCCTAGAGTGTAACAGAGGCATCCCCAAGTAATTGCCTAGGTTCGTAGTGAGAGGAGAACCACAGATACTACTAATATTAGCAGCCATTTCTTTGCTAATATTAGGGGAGCAGGATTGCAGACTTTTCAAAATTGACAATCTGACAGGAAGCTTTAGAGAAGAGGTCCAAGCACTTTTTCATTATTCTTGCTTGGTGAGTACTAGCTTCAGGAAAGAGAATTAGGTCATCAGCAAAAAATAAGTGGGATACAGGAGGCCCAGCTTGGGAAGCTTTCACCGGTTTCCATATATTCTTCCCACAGCCTCCACAATGAGGTGTGAGAGCTTTTCAATACAAAGAACAAAAAGATAAGGTGAGAGTGGATCACCCTCTAATACCATTGAACGGGGTAAAAGTCGAAGTGAGCTCCCCATTCACACAGACTTGATAGGTGACAGAAGAAACACACTGCATGATCAACTGAATCAAGGTAGTAGGCAGACCTATTTCATGAAGAACAACCTCGATAAAATTCCAACTCAACCGATCGTAGGCTTTAGATAAATCAATCTTCCAAGCCATAAACCTTTTTTTCCCCTTAGTACTCCGAAATTTAAACATAATCTCTTGGGCAATGAGGATATTATCTGTAATATGTCTCCTGGGAACAAAACTCACCTGATGGGGACTGATTAGCTTAGGCAGAATAGGCCTCAGTCTAGCAACAATCACTTTAGAGATCACTTTATAAAGAGTGCAACATAGGCTCATAGGGCGAAAGTGCATCATAGAAACAGGGTTAGCCAATTTAGGAACTAGAGTGATGAGAGTAGCATTCAAACCTTTGAGAATGTGACGCTCCCTGGAAGCTTGAGAAACCAGGTCATAAATGTCATTGCCATACATATTCCACTGATTTTGGTAGAAGCAAGCAGGAAACCCATCCACTCAAAGGGCTTTGAGACCACCTATATTGAAGAGAATTTCCTTGACTTCACTAATATCAACACGAGCCACCAGACCATTCAAATCAACATCATTGATCCTGGGAAACGGATTAGGCATGGATAGCCCACTGTGATCCCTGGGAGTCATAGAGAAGAGGCCTAGAAAAAAATTCATAGCAAGCTCTTTTAAACCTTCAGCCTCCTCTACCCACAAATCATTCTCATTTTTCAGCTTTTCAATCCTATTTTTCCTTCTTCTAACAATGGTGGTTAGATGAAAGAACTTAGTATTACGGTCACCTTCTTGAAGCCATTTGATCCTTGATTTCTGTTGCCAAAATAAGGCCTCTTGCTCAAGAACGGCATTATACTCTATAACAAGAGATTCTTCCAATTGAATCTGAGAGATCTATTAGACCTGTGATGCAACACCTTTTGAATACCATTGAGCCGAGCTAGAAGCTTCGCTTTTCTTTGCTTTAAATGCCCCAAAACAGCCACATTCCACTGCTTAAGAGGTTCCACCAAATCCCAAGATTTATGCAAAAGCCGACCCAGCCCCTTGTTCCCACTTTGGAGTCACAAAATTTTGAAATTGCTCATGCTTCAGCCACATGGCCTCAAATCTAAAAGGTCTATTGTTAGGACAGGAAACCATTCGAGATTTGAGACTAATTTTAATGAGGCAATGATCAGACTTGGTCCTTGGAAGATGCTGAACAAAAGCATCAGCAAAGGTTTGCCTCCATTGAGTATTACACACAGCTCTATCCAGTCTTTCAAAGATTCTTTTATTGCTCCAAGTAAATTTAGGCCCCGAATAGCCTAAATCAACCATACTATGATCATTAAACCACTTCTTGAATCCTTTAAGTCTACATAAATGAGATCCTCCAACCTTATCATCTACATTGAGCATTTCATTAAAATCATCGATAAGAGCCAAGGCATCTTGTGGCAGCTCAGCCATAAAATCCAGATATTCCCACAACTTCTCCCTTTTAGCATAACAAGGGTTAGCATAAATACCAGAAAACAACCAAGGCTGTTGACCATGCCAGGAGACGCAAGCAGATATGGTTTGATCAGAAGTACCAATAATTTCCACCCGAATTCTATTTTCATTCCAGGAGCAGCCACATACCACAGAAAAAACCAATAGGATTCACCACCTCACAACAGAAAACCCTAAGGATTTGTTGGAGGTGATAAGGTTTTTATTTTGTGCTATTTTTTTCTTCTTTTTTTTCCATTTTTTTATAATGATTTAATAGAAAATTGGATGAAATGTTGAGATGTAGACGGCAAGGGGGAAATTGGCGAAAATAAAAAAATTAATATCCTTAATTTTCAAAAAAAAATATTATAGGGAGTAAATCAAAAATTAGGTACATATTCAAGGGGCAAATCACAAGTTAACTCTTTCAATTACACATTTTGCTTTGCACGTTATAAAGTTTTGGTTTGAGCTTAATAATAATATTTTAAATCTTATATCTGCACCGACTAAAGTTGTATTTTGGGGACCCACTTACTTCTTTAGAGGTTAACCATTCACTTTAAGTTATAACTTGTATTTTGGGGCTTAGTATGTATCATGTATATATACAGGAGATATTTTATTTTATTTTATTGGATTGTTCATACCACATGATAGTAGACTTGTCCGAATCCGATGCGTAACGGATATGGATTGATAGGTTCAATTCGATAATTCAATTATAAATGAATACGGATTTGGATTGAGGTATATCCGATCCGATTTACAGTTCTACATAATAGTAATGCTGAGTGGCGAAAACAATCTAGTTATAAAAGAAAAGGCATGTCTTTATAAGAAATAAAAATTAGTCATTAATATGAATATATGTTATCTTTTAACTTGATTAATATTCTACTCAACACTGTCATGTGACATGAACAACCCCACGTAAGTTTTTCTTTGTACATGGAGAGGAGGGAGTATGAAAATCATTACTACATAATATGTTTACATTACATAAATTTGGTAACTGCTATTGCATGGGTTGTACAACTAAGTCATGGTGGTGACAAAGGGAGGGAAGGGTACCTATATGGTTTTGGGGGTGTTTTTTGTGCTCGGAAAGACTACTTTGGGTACAAATTTCTCTCAATATATTAACTCCGTTCTGAATCTAAATACTATGGGCGTAAAATAGAGGCGAGTAATTAATAAAGCGCTCTGATTTCATGATCTTTGGATGAAAATTGAAATCGGTTGTGAAAAAGCTTTTGGTTTGTGTCTGAATCTCTCTCTCTCTCTCTCTCTGTGGGGTACTGCAAAGCAAGTCTAAGACCATGAAAAAAATCCCAAAGCTCAACAGCCAAAACGTCTCCAATACCAATGTTTGCAGAGAAATTCTTTATCCAATCAACAACAGAGTTTTTCTGATGAGACCACCAGTATCACCCAATCTAGAGCCATCAATACTGAATTCTATTGAGAATATATATATATCATCAGGAGGAGTCTTAACTAGCATTCTGTTTGGCAACATGGTCAACACAAAAATTGCTAGGATTCCATTCCCAAATAAACTGAGGGACGGGCGGGCACACTGGCTTGACCAACTGGCCTAACTTACATTTGCGCAAAAAGTACATAACCAAATGAATTTTATGTTGACTCTCACTGCTTCCCCAAAAGAAATTCATGTTAACCTTATCAAGCTCCTCAAACATATAGCCTTAGCACAAGGAAGCTTAGCAGTAAGCCTATATAATGTAATAAGGAAAGGATGAAGTGACAGATTGGATTAAAGGTAAGCCTTTCTGCTCAGAAGTCTCACTACAAAGAATCAAATCACCTGTAAAGAACAAATGGGTGAAGATAAGAGGACCCTTACCAAGCAGCAAGCTTTCCACTCCCTTAACACTCTAGCAGTAACAATGTCACCTTGCCTAACACTTTGAGGCTGAAAACTATCAGTAATATTCTTCACACAACGCGTTTGCTCAATGAAAGATCATTCTAGTCTGTCATAGACCTTGGACGGATCAATTTTCCCAGCAACATATCCAGTTTTGCCTTTTGCTATTTGAAATCTGTTAAACACTTATTGAGCAATAAAAATGTTGTCAAATATGTCTTACCACGCACAAAACTAACCTAATTAAGGCTAACCTACTTGTACATCAGAGGTCCAAGTCTTCCCACAATGATTTTAGAAATAACCTTTATCTAAGGTATTGCAAACACTGATTGGTCTCGAGTGAAGAACTCAACCCCCTTCATCCACCTTTGACCATGCCAGTACCCTGTTCTTGAAAGATCTCCGCAATAATATGCTAAATTTGTATGTATCTGAATAGTAAGATTAGTAAGGTCAAAGATGTTACACATTTTCAAATCCGCTTTTGCTTTCCTCCCTTGGTGTTAAGGGTGAATGGTAATTTAAAAAGAACATCTAGTTACTGCCTCAACTATAAATGCTAAGCAAATCGATTGGATTAAATTACATAAACCAATTAAATCAAATTACAAAGCTATAAGCCGGATATGGATCATCCGGAGATGGATCCTTGTCTACAAAAATGAAAAATGAAGAACTCACTCCCTAAAACTATTGCTATTTGACAATTGCACAATACATCCCTCAAAATTTCAATAGTACGGCTGAAAAAATCTCGGCAGAATGTCATTGCTTGATTTTTGCATTCTTGACCAATTTCACAGTCCAAAGCATCTCTCTTGTTTTCAAGATGGAAAAATGTGATGAATTTGGGGTGACCTTTGGACACTGAAGTCATGAGGTGCAACCAATAAGTTAGTGTCTCAAGCATATTCCATTACTTGAAGTAGTCTTGCCGAAGAACTGTGATGAAATTAGGCGCTGAACCATCCTCATCCTTCTGCTTCCATTCCCCATTACTTTGGATGTACCATGATACCTTAGGAGATAATGGTGTGTACAAATCTGCATGTTCCAATTCAAGAAAAATGTAAAAATAATTTACAGGATTAAAGACAGAAGTACTGCAAATATGATTGAGGCCTACATAATTTCATCTCAAGCATAAATCCTAATAAAAAAAATCTAGCCAGCCATCAGGTAAAAAAATAATTTTGAAGAATGATGAACACCTGATCAACATATAGTATGAAGATACCTCTAAAAATCTAGTTTTATCAAAAGTCTAATACACCTTATCAACATATAGTATGAAGATATTATTAAATACTGTCTTTTTCTATAAGGTTTGTTAGTGAACCTCAAGTTAGGTAATGGGTGCTAGGAAATAAGCCATGAAATTAGATGGCTCCACTATTTAGGAAATAAGGATGTCAAAGAAGATGGTTCTACTGTTGTATCAGTATATGTGAACAGCACAAGTTTGAAGCCACACATATGACATAGTGGTAAACAGTGTACAGAAAATATGGCAAACTGACAGACCACCCAGAAACTCCAAGCCTAAGAAGACAACGGCAGAAAACAAAATGCCAGATAATCTAAAGAAGAAATCTAAAATTCTAAAAAGATCATCCCCTGATATAAGTAATAGAAGAAGATCTGCAGAAGAAGCAGATATGCAGAGGCACCTCAGAGGGTTCGTGGCTTGCCCTTTACCCAGAGCGTACGCCTTCTTGAATAACATTGCAAATTCTAAACACCCTAATGCCTCAGGCGATAGGGTCTCGCCTCACTTGAGGTGCACTCAAGTCATGCCTGGGAAACGCCCTTGAAAACACTGCTCCTGATTGGTGAGGAGGAAGTGTCCTCACCAGTAACATGGCACATAAATTGATGAAAGTGCAGGGCATCATATTACTGACAAAAGTAATTTGATGAGGTGGGCCTCAGCACTTTCACCAATTTATTCCAATCAATATATGCCACATTAACTATACGGAGGAAGTTTCTCCTCACTGGTCAGGAGCCTAGCATTGGCCAATTATTTCTCACTTGTCAGGTAGGAAACCTCTTGGATTCAAAAGAGATGCCCAAGAACTGAATCTTGTTTTAGAAGCAAACTTTTTACATTTCATGTTTTGGGTTTCCACTAAAGTTTTGTTGGTTAAGTAACTGATACGGTAAATGGTGTTTCAAGAAAGGACAGAGCATTTTTTTTCAGGTGCAAGAGCAGGAGTCATGTTATGTTCAACTAAATAATATCTCCACTCTCCAAGAAACTCTTCATCCTCTTCCTTGTTACTTTCTTTTGTCTCTGGCCCTTCAACCAGTTGATAACACCACCAAAACCTTAGACCTGCCAACAACACAGCAAAACCCCTTAGATCTGCCAAAAGTTCCCTATAGCCACTGAGTTGCTGCCAAAACTGCCTCCAAGACAGAGGGTTGTTCAGGGTTAAGGGTTCCAGAGGTGTTATTTAGTTTAGATTCAGAGTTGCTTCAGTGTTTATCGGGATGGGTGAACAGGATATAAAGGGTCTTCACAAGAGGAATCAGCCTCTTGCGCTATTGTGAAGAAGGCACCCTTCAGGAGAAAGGCTTCGACTTTGGAGCATTTTGTCAAGAGTGGACGACCTGAGGCACTTTGCCTCTGCTATGCCTTGAAAAGTACCTTGAGGTGCGCCATCAATCCCCAGCATTAGAAAATCCAACAATAATTGAAACTGAAAAATCTCAAAACACCAAACCTTGAAAGCTTAGACCTCCAGATGCACTGATCCTTTTACCAATTCCGATTTCCCCTCTGTTTCTTGCAAGATAACTCCGTCAGAACCCATTTTTAAGAAAATCTCCCTAATTGCATCCTTTTCGTACCGCTACCCATATCCTGACTAATCATACTCATGAAAAATTGATTCCTTTGTCCCTCTCCCTTCACACTGCTCATCTCATTGGTAACGCCAGAATGAAAATTCTCTAGGCTCTGTAACTGTTTCCTACCCTTCTCCCTTTCCCACTGTTCACTCTCTTCCATTTCTTTTAATGAGAAATCAAATCTAGATCAAACATCCTATCCACTTCCTAGGTAGCCTCCAACTCCCCATCTTTCTTACCTTTTTCCCCATTCAACTTCTTTTAAAATTTTATTTTCTTCCAACGCACCATCAGCCCTCTCTAAAGCCAAAGTTTTGTTTTGAGTAGAATCCTTGACAAATCTGTCTGTGTTTATCCACAGACCGTGGCCTAATAACTTTACACAAATGCATTTGCTGTTGTGGTGAGCAAGATCCATTCGAATTTCCTTTCAGACTGACACTTCATAGGGATGTTACTGGGACATTTTGGCGTAGAAAAAAACTTGCCACACCCTCCACTCCCCCCGACTCTTCAGTTTGAAGAGATCCACTCACAAAGAAGAGGAAGGCAGATATGAATTGGATAAATGTTTAAGGTTGGGGCATACTACCTAATCTTTTCTTTGACAGGCCGTGATTCTGTGAAGATCTTGTCCAGCCAAAAACTCTTCTAAACTAGCTTCCTGCAACCATTAAGGCCACTGGAACGAGCTTTGCTACCTTCAGATTCCAAAGAGTTCTCACCCTCCATGCTTTCAAATGCCTCTGATCTCAATCTAGACTGCTGTCCCAACCATCCAGGACAGAATCACTAGCTTCAAACTCAGTTGCACAACTTCCCTGTCAACATCCAACTCGCCAACCACGCACCAGCTTCCAACCTCATTATTCGGACTCAGTGGAGGCATCTCCCAGTTTTGATCTCTTTTGTTTGAGATCCCCACAATTCCCAGACTCCAAATTGAAACCTCTCAGTATTTACTTCTTGGATAATTTTTTCTGTGACTCCTTTCATCCATGGGTTCTTTACTGTGCCAGTAGATTTTGGGTTAAAAATAAAATGGGTTAAGCCCTTAGGCAATGCACGTCTTCATTTTAATAATTTTCCAATGGGCCTCTCCATATAATATTTATTGTTAATCAAATTTCAAGAAAAATACTTCAGAATATAATCCCCCACCATCTTTTAATATTCAACTATGCATTCATCGTCCTTTAATAATAGCTAACTATTAGTAAATATAAATGTATTGTTGAGTCAATAGCCCTATGGACTCGTGGTATAGTCCTGCAAACGTAATGAAGTCTCTCTAAGTCTGAAATACTGTGTTATATGAAATACAGCTTTATTAACACTAGCCCCAATTGATGGGCTAAGCATCTAACAAAGCTATATATACCCTATAGAGTCTATCCACTTAACAGCTTAAGCTTTTATGTTGAATACTTCAATTGTTTTTTAGCTAATTGGCTTATGATTTCAAGATTCAAACCCATACAATGGGAAAAGGTTTCAAAGGGGTACAAAATCCCTGTTATGTAGGCCTTTGGACCAACAAAACAGAAGTCAATAAAGCTTATGCATCATATATCAAGCAACAGCCATTTTAACACATAATCTTTAAAAAGACACTCAGGCCACTGCCATTTTAACACACATAAATCTTCAAAAGACATGCAGTCTGATGCACAATATACAAACCTGTAAGTAAAGGTAGATCTGGCTCTAGATGTACTATGCAATATAGAGTATCCCAGATAACACAGTGATGAACCCGCAAAGTTCTGATGCTATGCTGGTCAAACTTTGACCAGAATAATCCTACCAAAATATTACATACATTAGATTTATAACAAACACTCACACACAAACACAACATGTTCACGTGAAGATACCTTAAACATTATTGCACTGGCAAATATTGTAAAAGAGGTGAACATAGCATAATAGATAGGAGAAACAATTGCTGTGTTGAAAGTATCCAATGCCTGCAACAAAATACAGAGTGAGAAACCAGCTAAAGTTCACACATTTCTGACTAAAACAGAAAAATATAAATAAGGTATTTATACGGGTATTGAATGCAGCACTTCATACATGCACATGCTCACAAAATATAAATATTAGAAAATGTTCATCTAATTGGACGTAGGACATATTGCTTTAATTACCAATCTGATGGAGAATATTTTCTGCTAGACTACTGTTCTTTTATGAGAAACAATATTTTATTAATTAATATGTAAAAGTGCAAAGCAATTGACAAGTTGCCCACTGTATACAGAGCCTAAATTATAAAACTCTTAAAGAGAAATCACATTACCATAACATAACTTCCCCTTTAATAAAAGCAGCCCTCCATCCATACTGCCATAATGGATGTCCAAAAACCTAAATTATCCCACAACATTTTTCTCCCTCCTCCCCCCTAAAGCTGTCAAATATCCTCCTATTATTTTCCAATCAAACTACCCAAAACACAGCCATCACATCGACACCTCTCTAAACTTTCCCCATTCTTCCCTCAACAAACAAAACTTGTGCCTTTCACAAAATAAAGCAATACAATCACGCTGGAATAAACAAGCTCATATTAGCTTTCCTAAACAACCTTTGTTACTTAAAATCGTATTTATAATTTGAAAGGTTAAGGTTGAAGAGAACAGCCAAGGGTCTTATTTTAAGGTTATCGTCAATATAAAGCAGGACTTTATTAACAGTAACTCAGTTTTTTCAGGGGATACGTGGGTATATTTTTGTTAGTGTGTACAGCTGTAACTAGGCTGTACTAGTGGTAACAATTGACTTTGTGATAACTTCCCTTCCTTTTTTTTCCAGCCTTGTTAGAAACACTTGTAAATCAGTTTTAACAGCTCTGTGAGAGAAGAATAAAATAATTCCATTTTCACCAAAACTCCACAATTCCAACAAAAACTAGATTAGAAGTATGGTGGAAGAGGGATTTGAAAACAGAACTTTGGCTTCTACATAAATTTTGAAGAAGTAAACATTTGGTAATAATCTGATCAACATTCAACAGTCTTCTAATATTTCATGTTCCAATATTACTCTTCTCAGATTTTTATTTTTATTTTTTTATAAACAGAATCCAAAATTCAAAATTAAAGAGAAAACAGACAGATGGATAATTATCGAGGAAAATAAGTACAAAAGAAATAGAAAGGAAATTACACAAAGCTGTCATGTTGCATTAGAATAGTGCATAACAAGATACCAACCATGTTTAGATAATTCAATTGAGTGATGATGCAGGTAACTGCAACCATTCCAAATATCCATGTTTGGAAGTATTTTAGCTGGTTTGTACCCTCTAATGTGAGTTTTATAGCAATGCCAATTGCTTTTATACTCATGACCTGCAATATGGAAATACTAATCATAAATGAGAACGCCGCATAAATGTCAATTCAAAAGTGATGTATGGTAATTGTTCATGCACATTGCAGAAACAAACAGTAGAACAACTTACTGTCAATGATCCTATCATAGAGCAGATTCCTATATAAATCAGTATATTGGTTTGTCCATAGCGGGGAGAACAGTACAATATCAGGATAATGTTAAAGCTATCATGTAGGCTGTATACAAAAGAAATGCTGGAGCCCAGAAGCGAAAAAATTAGGGAAGGAAGGAGAGAGGAGCATCCATTAGTTATTAAACTTTAAGCAGCATACCAGGTTGAATTGCTAACTCCCAGATTTCTTCGACAGAACTGAGAGAACACTCTTCGGGTGAATGGAGTACAATCACAGTCGAACCCACGATGCATAAAAGGCACCCAAACATTCCATTTTTCTGGAGTTTCTCCTTTAAAAAAAATGCGCTAAAACAGCACTATGCATATTCATAGGCAGTTCAACTTGTCAGAAATCAGATTTGATGATTGATATGTAAACATGTATGTGCATATATTATAGATATGTAATAGAATTGGTAAAATCAAAGCACCTAACAATGATACTCAATGCACCAAGGGTCACAAGCCCAGCAGGGGCGTAAATGTATGCGACAAAATTGGCTATCTCTCCAACAACCACTGTGAATTGTCCAAAATTACGATTATGATCAACACTCAACATTCAATTCCGTCTAGCAGAGGAAAAATAAATTGAATAAGGAATGGAAAATTCCCAATTTCCCACTGAAATGAAATGGCTGAAGTAAAACTAAACCCCAATGAAAATAAAATTTTCAATAGCTTAGGATAGCTGGGGGCAAGTTGGGGAAAGTGAAAATGGCATAATAATCTTGAATTTTTTCAAATTACAAACAGGAGCCTAAAAACCTAAATGAACCAGAAGAACAAATGGGGTAAATAAAATGAATAGCAGAAGAGAAAAGTCACTTACTTGTTATCATTCCTATCCACCATAGGGGCTCTAACAGATACCCATATCCTCCGACACCTTTTTATGCATTTACCATGAAACCGAAAAACAGAAAACAAAATGACGAAAATTCACAAATTAAAAAAATTGTATTAATCAAATAATCAAATCATAATTAGAAAAAAAGAAAGAAAAGAATTGATATACAGATAAATAAAAAAATTGATCAAATAAAGGGAAAGGAGCGAGGAAACCTACTGGCACGAGGACCACTGACGCCGGCACGCCTGAGACCCTTTTTCTTGATGATGAAGCTGGAGCCGATGAAGGCGCTTGAGACCACAGCCAGTATGAAGCCTTTCAAATTGCTCAGTACATTTGCTATAATTTTTTTAATTTTTTATATTTTTGAATTTACAGTTTACAGTGGAAGAAGGAAGAGTAGTAGGCCGCCGAAGCCAAAATTGCCGAGTGGTTGGGGCTGGGAGTGGAAGAGGGAGCTAGAGGCGGAGCGACGCTCATTCTACAATTTCGATTTCAAAGCCATAAAAATATTATTAGAGCACAAATGTGGCTAATTGGCACAGCAATTGCAAACCCTCAATCGAATCTTTCTGAATCTCTTCGAAAATGTTTTTTATTTTATTTTTATTATAATGTATTTATATTTTTATTTTATGAGGTTGGGTTTGGCTTCTTTACATAAGACACCACTTTAGTTGCGTGTTTCGAGCAGTGGTGATTGGATCGGATTTCATTCGTACTTTGTGAAATCAGGAGAGCCATGGCAAAATCGCAGTATTCTCTTCTCACCCGCCAGTCAGACCTCAGCCAGCCAGCCCGACCTTTCCTTTCTGTACAAATGTCGTCAACTACTGATACAGACAAACTTTTGTTTTCCTCCCCAAGATAAAAAAGTCGACCTGAACGAGTTTTGCGTACGTTTGACAAGCACGCCCAACTGGATAGACTATTCTTGCCAGACTTGCAGGTATCCAAAAGAAGCTGTGTGTGTGCCATAATCCTTTTTCTCTACAATCTTAAATCGATTTAACAAATGATTATAATCTCATTCTTATCAGGGAAGAGAATATTTTGGCTTTCAAAAACCCAGAATACTTGGCTCAAAGAAGGTGATAGGAATCTATTTTTCCCATCTATCTACACTCATCGTAGAAAGAATAAGAAAATAAATTGGAAGGCCTAAACAACGACCAAGGTATTAAGATTACGAAAACATGCCATGAAACAAATAATTGAAAACTATTTCCAAGGTCTCGTCCTTTTACGCCCTCCCGTAATCCCATTGCCCATTACAACTCTCTCCCTTGGCGTTATTCCCTCATTTTTATGAGGTCCACCTTGCATGGTTAAGTTGTCCTATCTCTTGAATGGGGAAAATAAAGAAGAGCCTTTTTTCCATTGGTGGCCGAAATCTCCTGGCTTCTTAGGCTTCCCTCTCTTTACGAAGAAATTTTGGTAGGTGTGCGGCCCCGATATCACTTGCGCTTTTGTCCAAGAACCTTCCAAACACCCACCCTTCCCTAACCATCTCAATGAGACTTTTATTGCCTTGGTGCCAGTCCAAAGACCTTTCCATGTCTCAAGTTAGGCCTATGAGTCTTTGCAATACCCTCTAAAAGTGGTCTCCAAAATGATTGCGGCTCCGCCTCCGCCCCCACATGGCTAAGTTTGGTTAGCTCGAACCAAGTGAGTTTTTGTTCTTGGAGGCAATTTAGAGAATATTACTCTAATTGCCCAAGAGGTGCTCCACAAATTCAAACTAATTAAAAAGGCAAAAAGGGTTTATAGCTTGGAAAATCGATCTTTTGAAAGCTTACTGTATCGCTTCGTTGGCCTTTTATTAGGGAGGTCCTATGAAATTCTGAAATCAGCAGGAAGAACCCTGGAGTTGATATTGCAATGTATCACCTGCGAGGACAAAGCTATCTTATGGAGCTAACTGATCCTTCAACTCCTCAGTGTGGAATTAGACAAGGGATCCCTTATCC